>NIVC01001347.1:0-202500 GCA_002269645.1 Macrostomum lignano
GCTTCAATCATACACAGATGCACATGCTGATAAAACTATTTTGGCTAGTTGATGATTTCTGCAGGGGAGCACAACATTGTGTACTTTATGTACGGCTCCACACTGATTGGCTCGTACAGGCACCACGGACTGGTGCCGTGGGACGACGATATCGACATTATGGTGCCAATAGCTGAGCGGGACCGCTTTGTCTACTTATTGAGAACCAGGTGAGACTAACATTAACTAACTAAAATTGGAAGGAACGTGTCGCAGATAATAATCAAAATCACCCTATAAATGTCCAAAACCATCTCAAACGAATGAAGCCATTCTAAACGACAGAAAGCATTCTTAATAGTCGAAACTATTTTAGATGACCAAAGTTTATTTTAAATGATCGACCCCAGTCACAGAAATCAAATTAATTTAGATGGTAAAAGATCTAAAAAAGACAAATTTTCTGTAGTATTGATAGTTAAGCTAAAAAGAAAGTCAAAAACTTGCCTACTTCCAAACCAGAGCAAAGCACCTCCGTCTGTACACCTGGGCTCATCACTGGAAACTGTGGTCACCGGACACAACTGTTAAGCTGCTATTCCGCAACTACGGCTGGCCCTTTGTCGATTTATTTTTCTACGGCGAGAACAGCACGCACATACTCGAAATGGATCCGAATTATAACGGACTCGCATACAAAAAAGAGCACGTACTGCCGCTGCACTACAGGCCGTTCATGGGCCGCTGGCTGCCAGCGCCCAGGGTACGTTGAGCACTTTCATCTTTCAACTTATTAAACTCAGTGTAAAAGAGTAAAACTTGTAAGGAATACCAAGCCATTTTTTGCCACGCTATGGTACAGAGTTAACACACTCCAGTTCCGAATCTGAATCAGTGCCTAGTACAACTCTTTAAAGACATATTTAAGTGCCTGTATTCCAAACGGATTTCTCAATCATCTGACAGACCTTCGGAAATCTATCGCCAATCTTCGGAAAAGATATTTACACTATAGAAGAGGCAGTTCCTGTCATCAAATTTCAAATTACCTGCCGCTTTCTGAGCTGAAATTAATTCCGTTTTTGGTACTTCGGGCGTGTCATAAGTAATGTTACTGCAGGCTTCTGTCTAAAATATGTAGGCACATGGACTTGTGGGTAGCGTAGCTGCAAAGGAGATACTTAGTGAAGCAATACCAGTGCATTTGAGACGTGCATAGGTTGTTTATGGCCCAAGCTATCGCAAGAATACGCCAAGCAGATTTAGCAAGTGCAACGCGATGAAAAATCGTCTATGCAGCGAAAAAAAATCACCATGAATCTCGACAAGACGCCTGCATCAAGCAGATCCGCAAGGTGTTCAGCAGGCGGGGCTTGAATGACATCCTAAACTGCCTGGTTGCTGAGGATGAAAGCTGGCTTCACCTGGATGGCAAGGGCAGCAAGGCAGACAATCGCTGCTGGCTGGGAGCTGGGGACTCCAGGGCGACTGTGACCAGGAAGTCCATCTTGGACAAGAAGACCATGCTGCTGGTAGCCTTCACGCCAAACAAACGAGTCTCCATCTGCACAACTCCACCGAACACCAAAGTCGATGGCCAGTATTTTATCGACTTTATCCGGCACACTGGAGACCTCTGGCGCAATCTCCGGTCAAATCCATGTCACCTGGACGAGGTTCTGTGGCAGATGGACACCGCACGGCCGCACACCTGTAAGGCTTTTTCGAATTTTCTGCCTGCATGGCGAGTGAATCTGCTCTGACAGAGTCCCTACAGCCCGGACTTCAACTTTTGCAAGAGATTCCTGTTCAAATGGCTGAAGGCTGACTTTTCCAAGAAGAGTTTCGCAAACCATGAAGAGGTCAAACAGGCCGCGTTGCACTGGTTACGGCAGTTGGAGGAAAAACACCTGTAGGCTGAGGTGGACAAGCTGTATGAGCACTGCCAGAGGGTGATTGATATTGGGGGACTCTATGTTGTTGAGTGGTACAGTTTTGTTCATCTGCGATTGCAAGTTCGTCTGTTTTCACATCAGTGACATTACTTATGACACACCCGAAGTAGTTGCACCATTGCAAACCTCACCAATGCTAACATTGTTGGCATTGTTTTCTAAACACAAACGCATCATTCACCAACCGTCCAATTGGACCAACCAATCCAAACGCAGGACACGGCCAAATTCTTAGTGCTGACGTACCGAGACCCGGACGGATGTCACAGCGCGTATTTCTACCATGACGTTGAGAAAATGGCTAAACGCAAGCAGAAAACCCGGTGCGACATGCTCGCTAAACGATTCCCGTTTGCTCTGAAGTCGCTACCATCGTCAACGCTAGACAACGGAATGACCGGCCTAGTGGAGACGCTGTACATTAGCGATAGGCCTCTGTACAGCGTGCTGGTGCAGGAGCCGAGCGCCTCACTGACCTACAATTACTCGATGCTGCTGATTAACTCGGTTGGGGTCGAGTACCACGAACCGTTTTATAACTGATTGCTTTAGTAGATAATTAGAACACATTTTAACAAGCGCAGAACTGTGTGTGAAAAGCAGTGTTAGGCAAAGTTCCGGCGCAAAGACTTTGGTAACGGAAGTTACTTTTGATAAGTCCGGTACCTCCGCTACTTGGAAATGGAAATTTAGGTGCCAAACTGCCAATTTAACACTTAATATTCCCCAAAAGTGCAAAACTTTCACCAAAATTCAATTATACAAAGGTAACTACTCGTACTCAAACAAATTAACAGAATGACTTCTCCAGTGTAGGAGTTAAAGATAAAGGCAATATCTTTAGGCTTTGATGCGCTGTAAACCTGAACTTTACAACTTAAAACATGACGTGCAATTAAATTTCTGCGAGGATCGAAAAGCATTCCCCTTTAATGCTTTATGCTCGTATTTGTTTCTTTTGCTTATAAATTGCTTTGTTAAACCCGACTTATCCAGAAACAAGATACATTAAAAACAATAAACATCCTTGTATAACAACAACTCCTTGCAAGTTTTCTAGCAAGGACCACGTCTAGCAGTACAGCAGTACGCTCCACTCAAGATTCGTGGAAATTTTTCTAAGGCCGATTTATTCATTTCGTGCAGGACGAGCGATGCATTCTAAAAAGTGTTTTATGAGTAATTATATTTTTCTATTGCAGCGCGAAGGCAGTAATCAAATTGCAGCTGTTAGTTGTCATTTTATCCTTTTTCTTAATTGTTACCTGGTAATTCCAAGGCTGCCAGAAGATTATCATTGATTCTAAATGAGTAAGCGGTATAAAAGTATACTTATACTACTGTAAAAGTATAGCTGCTGTAAAACTACAGCACAGTACTAGTAGAGCAACGAGAATGAGCCGCACGAACTAAAAGTCGGCTGAAGTATTCTACTCATTGTGACACAGCTACTGGCAAAAAATGATCTCCATCTATATTTGTGAAGAGTAAGAATCAACATTTGAAAATCGGCCTCCAGACAAGTTTTTCCACGAATCACGAGTGCAGAGTCCTGATATTGAAGAATATCAAGAATGTTGAGTTTTCAAGTTATCACCAGAGGCATCCAACAACAAGCAGAAAACAAGCTCAAGCCAAAAGCCAAAGGAGCTCACCAGTTGCAGCACCACTCGCTGCCTCTCTCGCTGACAAGTGCGAAACACCAAACTGCCGTCTTTGTGAACAAAATCAACAGTGCCAAGCCGTCTATTAACCAGTCTGGAGCAGCCCAACAGACGGTGATCGATGATCTCCTCAACGTAGACTAAATCGGCGCCATAGTCAAGCGCTAGCAGGCGCATCGGCAGAGTGCCAACTCGCACCATGGGGGCTAGAACTACTGCCCCGCGAAACTCAACGGACGAGGACATCTGTGATCAGTTGGTGTAAGTAGTCGACTAGAGAGTCTGGTATAGTTTTCTATGCATCAAAATGTGAGTTTAATTTTATTTTAGTACACAGGATAGACTTTTTAGCACTCGTCAACAACTAGCTCAACTGAACTCACGCTGTCACGAGATTTAAATGCTACTCCATGCCAATCGGTGATTCACGGGTTCGAAGGGTTTATCAACCACTTAGTGACCAGGATGCTACACAGAGGCGTAGCCAATTGGGGGGGGGGCTTTACAGTATAGCTTTGGGGCTTTACAGTGTAGGGCCCTACTACACCCTTGGCACTACTACACCCCTACTTTGATGATGCCGCGACTAGCTACATCACTTCTAGATCTGCCCGCTCGTGGTTTTTCGTGTATATAGAGGAATCTCTTGAAGTATGCCTATTGGATAGAATAAAATGATAATGATGAAGGAATGCCAAGCTGCTATCAAGTGCAACAATCAAATCCAACCGCTTATACCTACGAGTAATACAATCAGGATCATGGGTATAAAGTTAAAACCTTGTCAGTCACAAAATTTTTGAAAAAGATGTAACAAACGCAAGTTAAAATTGTCGGTTTAAATGTGCTTAATAAAAACAACTTCAGAAATCTGTTCAGAATGAACTACTTTATAGTATATTTTAGCTGATAATAAAACTTATCTTCAAAATTGTGCAGACACCCACGGTTTATTAAATAATTTATCTGGCTTTACAACTTACGAACGGGAAAATGAAATTAATTAACTTACTAGATCTAAAGTTACAAAAAACTATGCTGCAAAAAAACTGAGCAACTTAGTCAACCGTGCTTGCGATCCTCAGTCAAGTCAACGGTTTGGGAAAAAAGAAACAAATAGAAAACACACGACAATCTATATTCAGTATACTTAATAGTGGTTGCATTAAGGTTCATTTTATACCGCCATTAGATGAGGCATCAGTTTACGACTGATGTACAACGCGACGAAAAATTATGTACACGCCACACAATGTGACCGTGCAAAATTGGCCGTATTTGATGGAGGCGTTAACAAGACTTGAGAGAGGCTGATGTAAAAACGAAAATATTTTTTTAAACTTGCTCGCTGGACATAGATAGGTGGGCTGGGGAGGAAGGACTGTCCAGAAAATCGATAGTACAATTAATTCTCAAACAGCACGACCGGGGATAGAAAAATGGGTTGGGGTGGGGTTGATGGCTGACCAAAAAAATCGATAAAACCTTCAACCAGTGATATGTGACAGGAAGGGATGGGAGGGAAGGTTGTAGAGGGCTTGGCTTTGGGGGCCTTGGGGCTGACCATAAAATCGATAAACCCACCCCATTAAACATACGTTTAATATAAGTGTTTTCCAGATTTAAAAAAATTATGCTGTTAAAGCTACTGGATTGAGATAATAAAATCACAGCTTTTTACTATTAAATTAGACTATTATAGATCTTAATATGCAGACATTTTAGCACAGAACTATAAAATGGACGGCAAAAAATATAAACTGTTGTATTGCGTGCACCAGAATCGGTTTGCGCATTTATTGCAGATTTATACTTACTTATGCTACTTAGCTCATAGTACACTGTAGTAGTATACATGGAGTCTTGACAGCTGTACAATTCTCGTACGAGCGTATAACAACTCGAAGCAGACAACGAATGAATCTGCGCGTTATCATGATGCGACACAATGGTCTACATGACTAGAAAACAAAATGACAAAAAACTTGTTTCACCAGACCAGACCAGGGAAAACTAATAAATAAAGTTTAGCAACCGAAAGCGTGCGCCATGTGCCATTAGCAAAATTGGATATAAATATTGCAGGCTGGAATGTGGAAACGGATCAGAGAAAAAATACAAGATTGAAAAACATTTCAAAATTGTTAATCATAAAGAGCATCTGAGTGATCGGAATTAATTGACAACTTGTGAAAGTCTTAATAAAGCACTATACGAGTAAAGGAAATCGAAAATGTAAAAAACGCAAATTATGTCAGATACAAAAATATTCAATAAAAGCAAGCTGCAACAAAAATAAGAAGCAAAAATAGGTTTTTTATTCATCAAAACTGTTAAATTCACAACTGCAACAAACTGCCAATTATTCTGTGATTGAACAGAGACAATCAACAGAAGAGTTATAGCTGAAAAAATTAGGCTGTATATCCAAGGTAGGAAATTTAACTAAAAAACAGATACCAAGGCCCAGTAACTCTTCTGCTTATCTCTAGTAGATAGGCAATTAGGCTTCAATAGAGCTTTTATCAACGACAATAGACAGGAGTTGGCGATGCACTAACAAAAACATACACGATTCTTTCACTCTTCATACAATCTGTTCATGTGTAATATGAATTTTGGAATGTGTGGAATGTGATAGTACTAGCTAAAACATATTGCCATTTCGAATGTGCTTTCTTTTCCTTTTAAAACGTTGCATTTCGGAGCTTTGGGTAACTTTGAGAAACACGAACTTTTACACGAATATAGACAGTAGGACAAAGAAGCACAATTCATAATTTAGAAGGCTTCAGTCCTGTCTCCACCCAGGCCTAGCTGGGAAGCGCTAGACGGGCCAGCACCGAAGGCAGTCACATCGTAGCGCTTGTTTGTCTGGGCAATATAAGCCGTAGGATGCGGCGCGGTGTCCACAGTGTACATGCACCGACTGTCGGGCCTCTGGCTCAGTCTGGGCAACAAGCAGGCGAATAGAAAGTGCGCCAACACTAGAATGGCCGCCACTGGGCAGGCTGACGTCATGACGGCCATGTGCTGGCGGACGGCGAATTTCACCGGCCCAATACAGCCCTGGCCGTGCACTCGGTAGGGCGAGGACGACGATTTGCCGTTTAAAGACAGGCCACTAACTGGGACGCAGTTTGGTCCGCCACTGCCATTGTAGCTACCCGACTGTTGCCAGTTGTGAGACGGACAGGTGCAAGAGCTAGGCGCAATCAGGATTAGCTCGGCAACAACTAACACGCCTGTGCCTGTACCGCCGGACGCTGTGGTAGTAGCGTCTTCAACGGTGGACGATGACTCGCTAGGCGTTGGCGCGTCACTTGTTGACAAATCGGACGGCGTGACAGTCTCGTCAAAAGAGGTTGGCACAGACGGTCGCGGCGAGTCGTAGTAGCGAGTTCCGTTACGATAAGAGTACCAATCGGCGTAGGACTCAGCGCCGCAGCAGCCGAATATGGACTGGAGCGATTCCCAGCACAGCAGGACGCTGGACGCTGTGGTGGACAGCGATGAAGAGGAACCGGCACCGCCGCCGCCTCCTTCGCCTCTGTTTAGGCCGTCCATATAGTCTAGCTTGGCTTGAACAAACAGGCTCTGCACCTCTTGAGCCGTGTCTCGGGCCTAAAAATGTTTAAACACAAGTAAAAATGAATATGTTAGCCCGGGAGATCTCTACGACAAGGGTATTTACGTCCTAAAGAAGCCCTTTGTTAACAACGATCTTCCCTACATTCCGTCCAAATATTTGCATCTGCAGAAGCTTCTTTGGATTTCTATTGCACGTAAACAAAAATACCTTTGATTAAATAACACAAAAGGTTCCCAAAAAGAAAAACTCCCATACACGATCGACTTCCAAGTTACTGTAGCAGAGTTGAACCCAGGCAGTTTGACGAAAGTCAGGCGCGTTTAAGCGCTGAGCTACGCCCCCTATTGAAGCTTAAGAGAATCTGAAAAGAAAACGCACCTGCGCCTCGTTGCCATATTTAGCAGACAAAACCAGAGTTCCAAACAGGCCGCACACGGACAATACAAGCAGCGCCAGCAGGACGGTGGTCACCTGCTGCATCAGAGCCTGCTGCTGCTGCTGCTCCGGCTGTTGCTGGTGCTCTGGCTGTTGCTGATAGCGCTGCTGCATACAGCAGATAAATAGCAGGCCGAGCATGCCGGAAGCCAGCAGCAGGATACCAGAGGCTAAAAATATCCACATCGGAGCGTAATAAGCAGCAAACACTGGGCAGGTCCAGAGCCGGATGCCAAGCAGCCAGGCTGACAGGCCCAGCAGGGTGAGGCCGGCTATCAGAAAGGAGGCATAAAAGGCGCACAGACAGAGGCCGAGTAGCTGCGAGCGGAACGGCTGATCGCGCAGCCCACCGCCGCTGCCGCCGTCGGCGGTCGGTTCGGAGACAGCGTCAACGTCACGACTGTCGAAGCTTTCGTGTATTGTAGCAATCCGACGGCCCGACATGTCGATAGTTGACAAGAGCAGTCAGGTCAAGATTAGGTAAGCTCGAGCTTGTTAGAGTTTAAGCAGAAATACAACCCAAGTCTTGCCAGTAAATAATGAATTTTCATAAGTATCATGTAGTCTACTACATCATACCCTATCTATATTACTTATAGCGGACACATAAAACCTGTTAAAAACCCTACTGAGATTATTCAGGATTATGAAAGCTACCACACACTACTACTGAGATGATCACGCGCTCTAGGGAAAGCCGTCCCATACTACTGAGATGATTATGAATTCTGACACTATCCTACAACAATCTACGACTTTCAGTCAATGCATCAAATTTAATCTGAAGTGACGGGAACTATGCTTCACCCCTGTACAGCAAAAATTTATACAGTTAAATAAGATAAGAAAACACATGGAAATTACAAAGTCCGCAATACAAATTTCTAATTTCATCCAGCATAACCGTATACTCGCGAATGCACACCAGTGTATTATAATAGTAACAATTAGCTATGCTCAAACAACTAAGAATACAATGGCATGCGCTGAAAGTGCACAGGCAAAGACGGATAGAATCTCGGACAGCTGGCCGAGTCCATCAACGAGTGCAGATGAGAAAACCAACGGGTGATGTTAGCAAACCGCTCCTTCTCCTGACAAGTCCAACGTTCCGTAACATAGCCGCCAAGGTCTTTGTACAGCAGCAGATCGATAGCTGTTAACCGTTCCCCTAACAGGTAGGTCTGCCCAGCCAGGTAGCGTTCGTTAAGCAGCCGCAACGCTCTCTGCTCGTCCGCTTCATTGGCCATGCGCCTGAGCTGCAGAGCTCGGAACTCGAGCAGCTCGTAAGTGAGCAGCTCTTCGTCCGGCGTGGCGAAAGTCAATTTTCGGCCGGCCAGAGAGCCGCCGAATTCGCGCACCGTAGCCTGGTATGGGGCGAGCATGGCAACGGCGGACAGAGCAGCAGCTCAGGAAGCTGAGAAGCTGTTCAGCATGAAACAATGCACGAGGGACGAACAAACTCTAATAAGCATTGTTGCAAGCAATGGAGAGCTGCAAGCACATACAGCAAGTCTGTAAACCAATAATCCTTGATTTATTCATTATATTAAAGGTCACAACCTGATAAGACAAGGACGATTTAAGTAGTATGATTAGCACTTAATTTATTGCGTAAAATGAAAAAACTTTTACACACACACACACACACACACTATAACCAGTATACTTTGTTTTTTTTGCAAAAACAAGTAAGACAACCACTGTACCCTCACAGTGTCCCTAGAACCCCAAGACACATTGGTCCCAGAGAACCCAGAGACATTGGCCTTAGAGACCCCAGACACATTGGCCCTAGAGACACCAGACACATTGGCCCTAGAGACACCAGACACATTGGCCCTAGAGACACCAGACACATTGGCCCTAGAGACACCAGACACATTGGCCCTAGAGACCCTAGACACATTGGCCCTAGAGACACCAGACACATTGGCCCTAGAGACCCTAGACACATTGGCCCTAGAGACCCTAGACACATTGGCCCTAGAGACCCTAGACACATTGGCCCTAGAGACCCTAGACACATTGGCCCTAGAGACCCTAGACACATTGGCCCTAGAGACCCTAGACACATTGGCCCTAGAGATCCCAGACACACAGAGCCCCAGAGCCCCAGAAACAGTGGCCCTAGAGCGCTAGACGCAGTGGCCCTAAACCAAAAATGTGTATCTATAAGACTCAACCTAGTTGAATGCTCTTTAATTTTTAGAAAAATAAGCCATAGAAGTGAACTCTCACCAATAGTTTAAAAAATGAGTATAACGGTTTTACTTGTTTCTTTGCAAGCAATAGTAAAATATACTGTATTAGAATAACTTGCTTACAAGAGAGAAAATGCTAACAATGAAAGAAGCTTTTAATCGCAGTTAATATTGGCACTCTAAGAGCTGGCTGTCTCATTCTAAGACTATAGAGTTTGATGCGTTTTCTGTAAAGACATATCTTTCTTAGTGCAAAATATCAGTGCAGAAAAGTACCAGCAGCGACTCACTACTGTTTAACAAGTAGTATAAATGTAGCAGGACGTAATATTTCAAACTGCAGAAAATTATGAGAAGGCTCAACCTCGCTTGCAAATGATTTTAATTTTCTTAATTTATAACTTAAATTAACTTACTATTAACTATTAATCTGTGTTGCAATTATGGATAACTAAAATCAAAGGACGCTATGCTCGCAAATGGGCAATATCTCACCTTTTGGACTTCCAAATTGCGTGCCTGTGCCCCATCTCTCCCCGAGGTGAATTTGCAAGTTTGTCAAACTATTTTTCCTGCAAGCTTCCAGTGTTTTTATCTGGCGTTCAGCAAAATTTTGCACGGGTTGCAAGTACAGCATCTTTCTACATTAGTTGTCCATAGCTATGTTCTTGTACAGTGGCCATCAGCAATCAGCTGAACTGCATATCCCTTAACCGAATCTCCTCCTTAGCCGGATCAACCGAGTCAATAACGGCGATAAACCTGGCGCCCAGGTGAAGCCGACTGCGCCCGGCCGGGTCCCGAGGATACCTGCTGACGTGCAGCAGAGCTGAGCAGGCGCAGCCAATATCGCAGAAGGCGCCAAATTCAGCTACATTTTTTATTACACCGGCGACGGACTGGCCGGCCGACAACGAGGCAACGTCGGTGACGCCGTCTAAGAATAGCGGCGCGCCTGGCTGCCCAGCCTCCGCCGATGTCGGACCGGCACCGGCTAGCAGTTCCAGAAGGCGCCGGTCATCGTCTGAATAGTCGGCATTAGCTGCCGACTGCTCGAGGAACTGACGACAAACTGTCGACAAATTGGGCGCGTCGGAGCGCAAACCCAGCCGAGCTAGCAGGCGCTCAGCTGCCGCGTAGGACTCCGGATGGACGCAGGTGGCGTCCAGCGGATTGGGTCGGTAGCTGACCGCCGACCGCTTGGCCCGCTTCCCGCCGGCCGTGTCCGGGCCGTCGTCGGTTGTCCGTTTTCGCTTGCCTCCCTTTGCAGCGGCTGGCGGAGGCGGCGCCGGCAGAGGCTGAGAACAGTCGTCAATGTCCATAGGTTCCTCCTGGTGCTGGTCGGGCACCTGCCGAAATGAAAATTAGTCATGTTGTTAGGAGTTGCTTAGATGGTAGGGAGGAGAGTGGGAGACAGATTCACCTGGGTATGGTGGGGAGAGTGGGAGGTAGATTCACCTGGGTATGGTGGGGAGAGTGGGAGGTAGATTCACCTGGGTATGGTGGGGAGAGTGGGAGGTAGATTCACCTGGGTATGGTGGGGAGAGTGGGAGACAGATTCACCTGGGTATGGTAGGGAGGAGGTTGGGAGACAGATTCACCTGGGTATGGTAGGGAGGACAGTGGGAGTAGATTCAGATTAACAAAAAAGTGAAGATTTAGAGATGGTATCCCGACAACTCTGCTACAAGAGCAGGCCAACAGAGAGAGGACAGAGGCCCATTGCGCACCGAGTGATCCCCGCTGGCCGGTGCCGGCGGAAGGACGCGAACAAATCCGGCGCACTGGTCGAAGATTGCCGGCCCGATGCCGCGTACCTCGCGCAGCTGGTCGCGGCACACGAAGGCACCATTGGAGCGTCGCCAGGCTGCGATTCGAGTTGCTAGGCCGCGGTTGAGTCCGGCAACGTGGGCTAACAGGTGCTCGGGTGCGTAGTTAAGATCGACGCCGGCGAAACTGATCACCTCCTGTTGGACGGCGAGTGCCCGACGCTCCAGCGCCTTCTCGCTGATGTCGTGCTGGTACATACCGACGCCCAGATGGCGGGCGTCCAGCTTGGCCAGCTCAGCTAGGGGGTCCTGACCGGGAAACAGAAGCTTTTTATTAGAGACAAGAGGCAGGATTGTCACAAAGCCGGCGAGAGGCATTACTGCCCATTCCATAGACTCCTCTGAGCAGGCACACAAATCATGTACACTTCACTGTGCCTTAGGGGGAGGGGTTGGCTCTCAAGGGCGTTAATTGCACGAGCAGAGCCAAGCCGAGATTCCAATTAATGTGACTGCATTTGGAATCGAGCCTGGACCGCTGGCACATCAGAGCGCCGCGCCAGACCACTGGGCTAAGTTTTAATACTTATTGTTAATCATCATATTCATGATCATATTCAGGTTCATGAGGCAATATCGGAGCGGACAGGCAAGGGACACTCAACGAGATAAGAGTGTTAAAGTGACACACCTGATACTACCCACAAAACTGATCCAAAACACCCCAGCTAACCCTAACTGAACCCTATACGAATTAGTCCGCCACGTGATTGAAACCAACCTGCAGTCGGCGAGCGATTGACACGGCACCCCGATGGGCGATGTCCACATTTGGTAGTTCTTTAACAGCCAGATCGGAGGCGCTGTACACCGAGGCGCCGTCCTCTGATACCAGAGCGTAGCGAACTCCGCCAGGCAGACTGGGCAAGCAGGCGGAGACGAATTGCATAGACTCGCGCTTGCCCTGTGGTTAAGTGGGGTGTGCTTGAAATTGGGGCCTGCGGTTTGGTCTGAGTGGTCTGAGAGGTGTCTGAGGTTTGGGAAAAAGGACAGTGTCTGGGGTTTGGGGGACAAGGACAGTGTCTGTGGTTTGGGGGACAAGGACAGTGTCTGTGGTTTGGGGGACAGCGTCTGTGGTTTGGGGGACAAGGACAGTGTCTGGGGTTTGGGGGACAGCGTCTGTGGTTTGGGGGACAAGGACAGTGTCTGTGGTTTGGGGGACAAGGACAGTGTCTGTGGTTTGGGGGACAAGGACAGTGTCTGGGGTTTGGGGGACAATGACAGTGCTGGTTTCTGTGGTTTGGGGGACAGCGTCTGTGGTCTGGAGGGATAATGTCTGTGGTTTGGGGGACAGCGTCTGTGGTCTGGAGGGATAGTGTTAATGTGGTTTGGGGGACAGCGTCTGTGGTTTGGGGGACCGTGTCTGGAGCTTGGGGTACAGTGTCTGTGGTCTGGAGGGATAGTGTCTGTGGTCTGAAGGGATAGTGTTTCTGTGGTCTGGAGGGATAATGTCTGTGGTTTGGGGGACAGTGTCTGTGGTTTGGGGGACAGCGTCTGTGGTTTGGGGGACACTGTGTTAGATTCTAGGGACACCGTGCCTGAGGTTCGGGTTTAGGGGCGACTTTTTCAGCAATCAGGCTCACCTGTCCATCGCCGATAGCAATGTAGCGAAAGCCGCCGCTCCGCTTATACAGGCCGACCAGGGCTGCACAGGCGGCGGCTTGTCGCTGCTGGCCGCCGTTAATATGCAGCGTCTCTGTGGCAACTACGCCGCCAGAGGCGTCAATCACGGCCAGCTTGCAGCCGTGCCTATAGCCAGGATCCCAGCCGGCTATCTGACAGCCGCGCACAGGCGACTGCAGCAGCAGATGGCGCAGATTGTCGGCGAACACGCGCAGCGCCTCCTCCTCGGCGAAGCGGGTCAGGGTGGCGCGCGCCTGCCGGGTCATGAACGGCAGCAGTAGCCGGTCGTAGCCGTCCTTGAAAGCGGAGCGGAGGAATTCGGCGACATTGTCGGGACGGTTGGCCGATAGGAATCTAAAAAAGGAGAAAAACAGTCCTTTAGATTACTTAGTCGGTAACTTGAAAGTAGCTAGCTAGCCTATTACCCATAGCTTGGAATACCTCAAATGAAAGGAAGGTTCTCCCAGTATGTTAGCTTGTTTCATGTTTTTATCTTTGTATATTTAATGCATTTTGCTATCTAGAACCAGAGTATAACTTTAATAGCTTGAATAAAAAGATCTGAACTGAGCGATTCTCTATGAGCATTTGAAAGCTGCGACCAATACCGTAATACCCAATGACTCAGTCTTGGTGCCTTAAGAATACCCAATGACTCCACAATCCTTAGCATCTGAGCAATACCCAATGACTCCACAACCCTTAGCATCTGAGCAATACCCAATGACTCCACAAGCCTTAGCATCTGAGCAATACCCAATGACTCCACAACCCTTAGCATCTGAGCAATACCCAATGACTCCACAACCCTTAGCATCTGAGCAATACCCAATGACTCCACAACCCTTAGCATCTGAGCAATACCCAATGACTCCACAAGCCTTAGCATCTGAGCAATACCCAATGACTCCACAACCCTTAGCATCTGAGCAATACCCAATGACTCCACAATCCTTAGCATCTGAGCAATACCCAATGACTCCACAAGCCTTAGCATCTGAGCAATACCCAATGACTCCACAAGCCTTAGCATCTGAGCAATACCCGATGACCCCGCCGCTAGCCTTAATTAACATCTTAGCAATACCCGATGAACCCTCCGCTAGCCTTAATTAACATCTGAGCAATACCCGATGACCCCGCCGCTAGCCTTAATTAACATCTTAGCAATACGAAATGGCTCAGGATATTTTCCCAAACCTATTCAAAGACCATTTAAGCTAGCTACAGGATCACACGACTGCATAAGCGGACGCACCTGCGATGCAGATGCAGACAGTAAAGCTTGTACACCTGCTCGGGAAACTCCAGTTTAACAGTTAACAATTTCTTAGCCTCAAATCGATTTATTTTCAGTATCTGATGAGCGCGCAGGTGTTTAACATTGCAACGAAACTGCTCGCCATATTGGCCAAGCTTTTGCGCGTCTCGAACTAAGCGAGCAGCATCTGGCGCCGACAGAGACTGTTGCTGCTGTTGCTTCTGCCGCGACTTGTCTCCAGTCAGCAGCTTGTTGGCTAAGCGGCTGCGCTGACTGCACAGAAACGGGGCGTACAAAGTGCACAGCCATTCCAGTTCCGCTAGCACTTCCGAGTCCTTAGCAACAGCATCCGCTACGATGTGGCGCATGCCAGCTAGACGCTGCTCATCAACTGAGCCTAGCGATGAACATTCGCCTCTGAGTAGGGCCAGCGCCGGCGCCTCCAGACCCTGTTGGCGAGCGCGCTGCGCCAGTGTGGCGCCGCCGCTATCAGCGGATTTCTTACTAATTAGCGGCTCGGAAGCGGCCAGGTAGGCCACCTGCTGAGGCCGGGTGCAGCTGCGCAGCGCTTGCAGCAGGCTGGGTGCCAAGCCGGCGCCACCACTGCCACCGCCGCTGCTCTGCACTTTTTCAATTTTTTTCACCGTCTTCTTAACCAGCTCTGTGACTTCCATTAGTTCTTCGTAGCGCTCCTTGACCTGGCGCAGGACTTCAGTTGGCGCGTCTCTGGTCTGATCGCGCCTATACCGGGCTATAAATGGCACAGTGGCGCCCTGGCTGAGCAGGCCGGCCAGATTGCGCGCCACTCGCGGCTCCAATCGGTAGCGCTGCTCTGCCGCCGATTCGCAATAGTACTCATCTTGGCTGAGCACCTCGGCGACTGTCCACGACACGGAGGCTGTGTTGCTGGGCACGGCCGCCGCTGCCGTAGTGACTGCAGACTTTGATGCCATGCATTATGTTATGTTTGCTGATTATTCATCTTAAAATCTTTTAAAACTTGCCAAAAATTTGGACTTGCTCCATGAGTCAGCTACTTGTTAAAGTCCAGAGTGAGTGAGAATACCACTCGATGCCCTTAGTGTAGCAAGGCCTCTATACTAAACCATGACCAAACTTACCTAATTAAGCCACATATTAAACTAAAGGTTATGAATTTATTGAGATTTTACTTGCTACTTGGATGTGTTATTTCCCTAAAAGTTTTTACTTAGACAGACAGTTGCGAAAGAACTAATGAAAATCTGCCATTATGAAATATCGGCCTTCAAAAGATTTCCTTCAATGCATCGTATTATTACCGAAGTAGTTGGTTCGCTGCCACTCAAAACCAAAGGCGACAGTCGATTGATTCACAGTCATTCATGAACACGGATAGAGGGGACATGACTTGCGAGCGACTGTAGGCTAATTTTTCACGAGAGCCCAAAATTGATGGGACTGCCCAAGGATGCGAACCCGGGTTCTTAGCCGGGTCTGTACGCTAATGGCCCACCTATGCAATAACAACTTATTTACAAAATGTTTTTACTGTCGATAAAACGCTTAAAGCAGTCTGATAATGTAGAAAATAATTCTAAGAAAAAACGCTTGAAATACTTGAAACAGAACTTAAACAGCAAAATATATAAATCAACTACTTTGTATTTTGTAAGCACAAGAGAAGTAAAAAATGATGTAGCACCAAACAACCATCAACCCATAGGAACTGCAGTAATATAGGAAGGAACACAGTATTCAGTGCAATGAATCTTGTGATATTAAGATTCTATGGAGTCTTAGAGATGAGATAAGAGAGCCTCACATCAATGATTTTTGCGGGATCACACGTGAGCTTGGGCAGGCGGGAAGATTTCATTTATAAAGGAACTAACAAGATAAAATAATAGATATTATATATAATTAACTAGAAATGAGCACTCGCAATTAATGTTGTGAAAAAGTCGAGCATTTACTTTTATTTTCCAGTAGTTTGTCTGCGCGGTGTCGCTTAAAATTATTCTGTCAGCTAAAATTTTCTTTCCTTCCTCGGGTTTTTTTGCCTCACGACCATGCGTATGGGTTTCAGAGTTAACAGCAAGCATTTAACTCAATGTGCACAAGTGAACGGAAGGCGGACGAAATTCAGTCAAAGGAGCAGGTCCAATCTAGCTCAGCCAATGAGAGAGCAGTAAGGAGAAAGGTCAGTCTGGGGAGGGGGGCAGGCCCAATCTAGCTCAGCCAATGAGAGAGCAGTAAGGAGAAAGGTCAGTCTGGGGAGGGGGGCAGGCCCAATCTAGCTCAGCCAATGAGAGAGCAGTAAGGAGAAAGGTCAGTCTGGGGAGGGGGGGCAGGCCCAATCTAGCTCAGCCAATGAGAGAGCAGTAAGGAGAAAGGTCAGTCTGGGGAGGGGGGCAGGCCCAATCTAGCTCAGCCAATGAGAGAGCAGTAAGGAGAAAGGTCAGTCTGGGGAGGGGGGCAGGCCCAATCTAGCTCAGCCAATGAGAGAGCAGTAAGGAGAAAGGTCAGTCTGGGGAGGGGGGGCAGGCCCAATCTAGCTCAGCCAATGAGAGAGCCAGTAAAGCTGTCTGGAGTCAGTAAAGCTGGGTGAAGATGCTAATATAATGTATCTGCTTGTAGAAAGCCAGAAGCAATTGTTGCAGCTTCAAAAGCTTGTAAAACTTTTAAAAAGTTTTTTAGTGTTACAATTCTAAAGACAAAAGCGCTAGTGTTGTCACTGAAAAAGTATATAAGTGCATTTTTTGCGAGTGACATCTCTAGTTATTCCAGCTAGTACGAGTACGAGCTATCTGTGGATAAAAATAAAAAGGCAGCCAACAAAAGAAAGTAAAGCAGTTATAGGACCGGGAAAGTAAACAGTAATTCAAACAGATACTCCTCCACTGGTAAATATCAACGAAGAAAAATTCGTTCCTAACAGTTAAACTAATAGATCAAATGCAGCGACAGCAATTTGAGAATGCCTGTGCTAATATTTTTAAGACAGTTTTGCAGACAACAATGTCTCATTGTGCTAAGGATCAAGAGAAGGCCGACTTGGTGCCACGTATTCTGAAATGGGTCAATGTTATTTTACTGTTTAATAAAGGCTCACTGTTTCCTACTTTAGAGACCCGGTGAGAGCAGGTAACACAGGTGAAATAAGAAAGGACTCTAGACGACTCTAAAACGACAAGATGTCCCGCTAAAAGTCGCCAAAAAGTCATCAAAGAGACAATTTGAGGCGTTTTATTGTCTGCGACTCTGAAACGACTCTGGGACCGTAAAGTCGCATCTGCGTCACTTTATGAGTTAGAATCGCATTTATAACAAATATATAAGTCTATTTGGGTTAGTAGAAAGTTAAGAGCTAACACGACTCTTGGACGACTTATTTGCGACTTCTCTACGATTCTACAACTCACGTGATGCGCTCGTGACTCAAAAGTCGCCTCTCCATCGCATTGCAATCATCGAGTTGTTTAAAATCATAAGCCACCCTGAGTCGCAGGAGTTGTTTGCAATGACTATTTAGCGATTCTTTTCAGGGTAACGTTTCTAACGGGAGATGTATCTCATTCTTTATTTCAGATGACTGACTAGGAATATTATAAGTCCTCTTAGGTCATGGCTGTTTTACCAGGCATCTCTACCTCTACTTTAAATGCCCATTCTGCCTCTCCGGTGTCGAGAATGCGGAGAATTTCATCGGTGAACGCCCCGCCTTTACTCAGAACAGGCTCACCTACCTCGGCCCAAACCTCGGCTCAAAAACTCAAAGTGGGCGCGAGCATGCTATAAGATGAAGCTTAATTCACTCTTAACCCAGGTTCCATCAAGAGAGACTTTAACAGTTTAAACTCACCCTCTTCCTTGTATTTGTTATCGGAAGCATGTAGATCTTTGAAGGAATCAACTACGCCAATGATAAAATAATGAGTCTTGTCCTGACGCACCATGTCTTTGCAGGATTGCACGTCTAAATAGTCTTTTAAAGCGTCTGTTGTTCTAATGTAGTCTTGGATGCTGGAAACTAGGCTAGGACCGACACCAATCATACTGCAATAGTGCAGTGGCATCAGCTGGGCCAACGCGTTGGACAAGGCGCAGAGTAGCTGGAGGGATTTTGGAAATATAGTGCATCAATTATACTTGTCATATACGAGCGTAGGAATGCCGAGCCACCCATCTTAATCGTGAACCCTTTATTATTTGATCAGTTACTGTAAGTAGCAAAATACGAGTTTTAGCGCAATTTAGCATTCGCAGCAAATATTTTCAAAACTTTTACCTTAAAGAAGCACCTGTCCCGGCAGTCGCGATTGAGTAGAGTCAGACCGATATCGGGTTTGTGCAGTCTCTCCATGGCGATGCACTCGCGTATGAGACAGTTAATTGCATTGATAAGATGCAGCAGAGCCGGTTCCGGTCTGGTGTCAGGCCGGAGCTCAAGGCTCAAGACCAGTTCAGCAATACGGCAGGGATCTGCAAATTGCACGACATTTATGACACTGAATGTTGAATGGGCCACTGATGTGGCACTGAATGTGTCACTGATATGGCACTGAATGTGTCACTGATGTGTCACTAAATGTGTCACTGATGTGTCACTAAATGTGTCACTGAATGTGTCACTGATGTGTCACTAAATGTGTCACTGATGTGTCACTAAATGTGTCACTGAATGTGTCACTGATGTGTCACTAAATGTGTCACTGATTTGTCACTAAATGTGTAACTGATGTGTAACTGAATGCGTCACTGATGTGGCACTGAATGTGTAACTGAATGCGTCACTGATGTGGCACTGAATGTGTAACTGAATGCGTCACTGATGTGGCACTGAATTTGTCACTGATATGTCACTGAATGTGTCACTGATATGGAACTGAATGTGTCACTGATGTGGGACTGAATGTGTCACTGATATGTCACTGAATGTGTCACTGATATGGAACTGAATGTGTCACTGATGTGGGACTGAATGTGTCACTGATATGTCACTGAATGTGTCACTGATATGGAACTGAATGTGTCACTGATGTGGGACTGAATGTACTATTAATTTGCTATTTTTATGGTACTGAATCGAAGATGACATTGACATGGCACTGAATGTGTAATTATATACGTACCTGTATGACATTGAGCGGGTACTGAATACTAATACAAGAACGAAAAACGAAATTTCGAAAGTCGCTTATTTAAAATACTGTAATAAAAAAGACTCACCATTGTGCTCAGCCAAAGTGACGTAGCCGTCCTGTCTGGAGTGCACAAGCGTGAGTATCTTCACGTACAGGGTGACAGTGGGCCTGTAGCGCGATCGTAAAAGCCGCTGACGCACTTCCGGATCCAGGCCGGTGCAGAAAAACTCAACTAATTGGTGACGCCGGTTTTCAGGCAGGCGCAGCAGTAGATAATGCAACACCTGCAGGCAGCAGTGCAGAGCTTCCGCATCGCAGTCAGTCACATGGTCGCCTGGAAGCAGGCGGACCAATTCGAATACATCGGCCACTAAAGCGGTCTCTCGTCGGCCAACATTGCGCAACAGGCCGAGCGCCGCTTCGTCAGACAGCTGGCAGAGCCGCCACAGCTGGCGCAGGGCGTCCAGTCCCAGCTGAGCCAGCTGCACTGGCGTCGGCATCGATCGTCGTGTAGGCGACGCGTCGGCCGAGGAGAAACCGCCGCCATCGACGGAACTGAAAGAATCGTCGGCTGAGCCGGCAGCGTCGAGCGACAAGGCCAGCTGCCTGGCGCACACGCCGGGGCTGGAGCCGCGCAGCCGCAGCGCCATCAGGTAGCCGGAGAGGCGGCTGCGAATCGGCGCCAAAAGTCGCTCAGCTTCGGCAGGTCCGCAATTGGAGCTGGTCGAACTGTCCGACACCAGCGTCGGATCCAGCTCTCGCGTAGTCAGCCTAGCTAAGCAGTCTAGAGCGTCGGTAACTTCGCTGCGAGCATTCGGCGACCAAGCCGCGGCCGGCATGTCGTCCAGTATGTCGCCTGGCAGCAGGCGCTGATGCTGGAACTGCTGCGGCCGAGTCAGACAGCGAATAGCTCTGTCCGCGGTGGAGCACTGGACCAGCAGGCCCGGGTACAGAGCCAGCAGCTCGGCGCGACGCTTATGCCAGCCGGCCGACTCGGGCTGCTGGGAAACCGCTGGCCAAGTGTCCGAATCGTCCGATTCACCCGGCGTAGCCGACATTGAAGCGGCGACGTCCTCGTTCTCATCAAATTCCATGTCCTCAGTTGTGACCGAAGCGGTTGGGGAACCCGCTGGTATGGAATGGGGCGGCGGAGGCGGCGGCTGCTGCTGCTGTTGCTGTTGCGGTCGCAGAGGAGTGTGCGGCGAGCGCATACTCAAGGGCACAGGGCCGGATACAGGGCTGCGGCTGCAGAAGCTGGCCATGCTAGGGAATTGCTGCTGCTGGAACTGTGGCTGAAAAAACTGCGTGGCCGGTATTACATCACGATTTGTTAGCTGGGAAAACTGAGTTTGCTGCTGCTGCTGCTGCTGCTGCTCTTCCCTCTTGCGCAGTCGAATACTAAGAGATTGATTCTCAGATTGCAGCGATTCAATCTCTTTAGCGTTGAAAGTTCGTTCTGTCTCCAATTTTCTAACGTCTAATTCGGCTTTCTGCCTGGCAGCCCGCTCGTTGGCCAGGGTCTGCTTTAACGCCTCAACGGATTCGTTCAAAGCCACGTACTGGCCCTGTACAGTGTGCAGGCGATCGCGCAATTCTGCGACAGCATCGGGCCCGGAAGGTTTTCGCATAGTGCTAGCCGAAACAGCAGCAGCGGCGGCAGCAGAGCCGCCGGCGGAATACCTGACCGTGGATCCGGACTGCGAAGGTGCGACTGCTGGCGCCGCGTGCGCCTGCGGCGGCGGATGCCTACGCGTCTGAAAATTATAGTACTGCGACGATGAGGTTGACGAAGTCGGCCGAGGACAGGCGGGAGCAGCAGCGGATGCACCGGCGGCGCCTGAGGCGTATCTGATGCCGGAGGCTGCCTGGTTGGATACGGAGCGGCGAATTGTCGGACTAGAGGCCACGGTTGGTCTCGGCTGCTGCGGTTGCTGATGAGGCTGCTGGGCGGGTAGCTGGAGCTGCTGCTGATGCTGCTGCGGCTGACTAGGATGCGAGCTTCTCCGATTAAATTTATAATCAACAACAGAGATATTTTGCGAGCAGATCTGATCGAATTCTCGAACAAAATCGTCATCATCAAAGATGTTATCGTCGCCCCAAGGATCCTCCTCGTTGCCAATCTTATTAGCATTACTAATAATTGCATTATTATTGTTATTGCCGTGGCCGCCGCCGCTGCTACTAGAAGCTGCGCCGCCAGTGGTCGGAGGTCCCGCGGTCGATGCCGCGCGGGCATCGAATCTAAACCGCTTTGACGGCGGCTCGGCCATGTTTTTAGCGCGCTGCGAGCTGTCTATGGCAATTCCTGAATAGTGGGGGGGGGGGTAAAGTTAGCAATTAATGGACTAATCCAAGGAATTCTAAATCCTACTAAATTTAGAATTCCTTGACTAATCATATCAAACACAGTTCCTAACACTTTAACTCTAAAATTTGACTCAATTCAAAAATACCAGCCTAGTATTTGGGCTAGGTCTCTACCTTTGGGCTACACCCCTAACCCTTGGGCTACACATCCCTTGGGCTACCGCCTACATCCTTGTTTATTAATCTAGACTCGACTCTGTGGCGTTACACATGTATATCCCTGACATTTCAGCTTAAAATAGGCCTCTGACCCTTGAACTCGACCCCTGACCCTTGGACTCGACCCCTGACCCTTGAACTCGACCCCTGACCCTTGGACTCGACCCCTGACCCTTGAACTCGACCCCTGACCCTTGGACTCGACCCCTGACCCATGGACTCGACCCTGACCCTTAAACGACTAGAACCCTGACCCTTGGACTCGATCCCTGACCCTTGGACTCGACCCCTGACCCATGGACTCGACCCTGACTCTTAGACGACTAGACCCCTGACCCTTGGACTCGACCCTGACCTTTAGACGACTAGACCCCTGACCCTTGGACTCGATCCCTGACCCTTGGACTCGACCCCTGACCCATGGACTCGACCCTGACCCTTGGACTCGACTCCTGACCCTTGGACTTGACTCCCGACCCTTAGACGACTCGACGCCTAACCCTTGGACTAATCTCCCGTCTTTTTAGGACTAAGCCCTCTGACCTCTGGACTAACTACCTTAATACTATCACACGTATTTGGTATTTGCGTTTAAACTAGATAAAATAAATTCAATCAACAAGCCTAAATAAGACTAAAAAATTCAGGTATTGTATGCGTATGCAGCTATATTTGCTATTGTTTCCGCAGTGCCAAAACTGAACCTAAAAAAAGTTTTAAAAAGAGAATATATATATGATAAATTATCAAATAGAGGCATAACGAACTCAATACATGCGATAATCGATTAGTATCAATAGAAACAATAATTGGCAGTGCGAGCCTAGAGGCTGGTGTTAGACTTGGTAGCAATACCTAATAAACCAATTGACACTGTCCAGCAGACAATTATTAAATAGTCAGGCGGATTACATAAAAAGTGCATCGAATTCAATCTAAGTCTTATCTCATAAACTGTTGATTTACGATGCGATCCAGTTTAAACTTGAGGTGCAAATTTCTAAATTTGAGGTGTTAAAAAATTCCGAGTAAAGTACATTACATACTACTGTTTACCAACCTTGACTGTGTTACATAGTAGTACTCAGAAAGAATCGCTACAAAAATGGACCGGAAGCGTGAATATTATTAATTACTAAGCATATAGTGGATTAGTAAAGCAACAAGACAGTCCACTAGATAACAGAAATAAACACAAAAACATTGATTTGAAAGTTTGAAACCAAACGCATGCAGAATACGGAAACGGGGGTGATCAAATCGGCTGAGAGGTGAGTACAGATCTATTTATATATATAATATAATATATTGGTTTAAGGCTTGGATATGCGATTCGTTTCATTTACTAGTAGGCGCAGGTAGCAACCATTCAACCAAGTTTTGCCAAAGACTCCCCCGTCCAGTTTGTTGAAAACTGAAAACCGTATCCATAGCGGAATCCTTCCCGTTGCTCTGCAGCTAGATATAAAAGAATTACTTCGACTCGCAAACTGTAGTCGGTGTGGCAAAAAGGCTAAGGGGTAAGAAAAAAGGCAGAATATTGGGATTTAGCAAGTAATTAAAAAAGCACAGACACGCCCAGTCTAGTTGTGCATCCAGATTCCAAATACTGTTCATTCTCTTCTTGTGAGAATCAGCCGCTCATGATATTCCTGACCAGATCTTCGTAATTAATGTTGCCATGAATGTCGTCCATGCCAGCTAGCAGCTGTTCCACCTCTTCGTCCTTGAGCTTCTCCCCTAGCGAGGTCAACAGGTGGCGCAGCTCGGCGGCGCTAATAGTGCCATTCTGGTCCTTGTCGAACACGCGGAAACCGTCGATAAATTGTTCGGGCTTCACTTTGTCGGCATTCTTAGCCAAGTCTTTGTAGATTGGTAGAAATGTTTCAAAAGTGATGCGCGTGTCCGGCTGTTTATCGTAGCCGGCCTTCTTAATCTCGGCTTCGGTCGGATTGAGGCCCAGAGCGCGAACAACTTCGCCAATTTGGCGGGCCTCGATTTTCTCGTCGCCGCGAATGTCAAATAGGCGAAAAGTGTCGCGAATCTCTTCAGTATCAAGCTCCGGCATCCTTGACATTATATTAGAGTTTGGACTGTCCGCCAAGCTGCGGGGAAGCAAGATTAGTTAGGTGACTATTAGTTTGCAGAGGGTTTAGTGCACTGCTGCAAATCACAGGCGACAGTTGGCCAGTCAGGGGGAAGTGGATATGCCCATTCCACTGGCCGCTGAGCATTTTGTCAGGAGCGTGCACTCTGCATGTTGGACGTTAGCACTCATGGGAACAAATCGCACAAGGTCTTATTGAATTTTAGAATATACCACAGATACTAAACAGCTATATATGTCACTTACAAAATTGTGCTTATTTACTGTTTCTCTCTTAATAGCAAAATTTGCATTTTTTGCTAATTTTGTCCATTTAAAAAACATTTCTTATGACAAGGCCTTTAGGGTAAAAAAAACTTATAAGTGCTAAAAATCTAAGTAATTCCTAAAGTTAGCTACTAAAGGAACTTCTGTTGGTAAAGAAATGTCTCCATGATCTACAAATGCAAGATTATCTCTACATTGCATGCAATCATTTTAATAAATAATCATTTTGACTAAAGCATTTATATGAATATACTAAACTAAAATACTAATACTAAAATACTATTACTAATACTAAAAACTACTATACTAAAATTTATATATTTAAATTGCCAAGTGAAAAACAGCCTATTGAAGAAAATTGATGACACTGGCAAGATATACAAGATTAAGCAAGATAGCCTAAGCAGGAAAGAATTTGCCACAACATCAACTTGAAGATGAGATGAATAGTCCATACCTAAAGAGAGAATTTGTTGTCAACCAGACCAATTAATGAGTGGCCAATGTTGTGGCCAATAGCTAAATTTAAAATTGTTGAGGCTGCTAACCAGATGAAAATGAGATGAAGATGAAAAACATATTAACAATATAAAAGATGAGACTAACAATTATATAAGCAACAAGGCAAGCAACCAATTGACAGATAAGAGAATAATGATTTGACAAGAAAACTAATAACCAATGCTATGATAGCATAGCATTTGCCAGCCTAACTGAATTTAATTCTAATTTCTAATCTGTATTATAGGTATTTTTATCCTTGTGTGCAGGCAAGTTGCCACTAATTGTTATTTTCTGTTGATTTTTGAAACTTAATTTTTTGTCAAAACATTTTTTGAATGTTTCAACCCCTGGAAATTTTTCTTTTTTCCAAATCTTTGTCTATATGTCATTTTTATGGTTGCTGTCTTGTCCTTGTACCAGTTGTAGTTTTCTATTTTTCTCACCTTTGGCTTTGTTTTGCCCTATTTTTGGTTGCTTAATATTTTGTCATTGCTTCCTTCATCTTTCTTAACTTTGCTTGTGCCCAACTCTTTGTCCACCTTTTGTTCTATGCTTGTTCAAGTCCTGTCCCATTAGTTGGAATTGTTATTTTTGCCTATATATTTATATTTTGTCTCCAATGCTAATGTCAGTATACTGTTGGTCTCCCTCTCTACTCAGTTACATTTGATTAACCAGATTCTGTCAACTAAGTGACCATATTTTATTTGGCCTCTGTGCATTGCGGCTCTGCCAGATTTATTTGGTCTCATGTCTTGTGATAATATGAGCCAGCCAGTTCTAGAAAAGTGAGTTTGATTTAGTTAGCAGTTGGGGTTTACCATAGACTATAGTAAAGAAACTAGCAATCTTCGCCCCCCCCCCGTTGGGGGACATCTAGATAGAATCTCTGTTCTCTACAAGTAACAAAAAGACAGCCAAATAAAGCCTTCACAAAGATGACAGACAAACTGCTCAAATAAAGTGTAATGCAAAAAGAAATCATCCCAAGACAGCAAGCATCCCCCAGATAGCAAGCATCCCCCAGATTGCAAGCATCCACCAGATAGCAAGCATCCCCCAGATTGCAAGCATCCCCCAGATAGCAAGCATCCCCCAGATAGGAAGCACCCCCCCCTCCCGGATAGCAAGCATCCCCCAGATAGCAAGCATCCCCCAGATAGCAGGCATCCCCAAATAGCAAGCATCCACCATACAATAAGTAGCTAGTGCTACAATTTCCTTAGCTCTATAGTGGCTCCTTTAAAATTAGCATAATGCTTACTTTTACGTTTGAAATTGTGTAAATTTTATGTTTGACATGGTGTCTGTTTATCGTTTGACATAGTGGCTCTTTTTATGTTTGACATGGTGGTTCTTTTATGTTCAAGATGGTGGCTCTTTTATGCTTGACATGGTGGCTCTTTACTGTTTGACATGGAGTCACATATATGTTTGACATGGTGGCTCTTTTATGTTTGACATGGTGGCTGTTTTATGTTTGACATGGTGGCTGTTTTATGTTTGACATGGTGGCTCTTTAATGTTTGACATGGTGGCTCTTTAATGTTTGACATGATGGCTCTTTTATGTTTGACATTGTGGCTCTTTTATGTTTGACATGGTGGCTCTTTAAATGTTTGACATGGTGGCTGTTTTATGTTTGACATGGTGGCTCTTTTAAAAACACAAACAAACACAACACAACACAAGACACAACAAATTATTGTTACGATGCTTCACTTTTCAACTCAATCAACAATGTCTTCAATGTCTTTCGTGGCAATGCAGTGGGGTATGTATCGAAGGCTCTCACAATGCCAGGCTTTGCAGTGAGGCAGCTGCTATACTGACCTCCAGTTCATGCTCAAGAAACAGAGAATAAGGTGATAAAGGCTTGAACTCTTGCTCTACCTCCATGGCTGCTGGATTCCAATGGGCATGAGCATTGTCAAATAGAAGGCAGAACAGCTCATCAACCAATGCAGACAGTTTAGCTATGAACTCTGCAAGCCATGAACTCTGCCGCCATTATGACTAAATAAAATTCACTTTGACTAAAATCAAGTCATGGAAGGTTTTAAATACAAGTAATGACTAAATTAACTTCACTTATGTCCAAAAAAATTCTTAAAAGGTATAATAACTAAGATGTTAACCATATTTATTTGTTAACCAATTAAGCCCATAGCTTATCTTGAGTTATTTGCCTGCGGGGCATAAAACAGCCATAAAGTTCTCATTTCAAAGAAAGCTCTAAAACTTCAACATTCTGTAATATATAAATTATGGTGGTGGAAGTGCTTTTCTACTGAAAGTAATCAGCAAAGCATTACAATGCACATTGACTTCAGTGTCTCAGGACCCAATTTGAATGACTATGCCTATTAAAAAAACAATCAATTACAATCATGACTACCCTCCCCCAGAATTGAGGACCCTTGCAGCCATAGTAAAACAGGATAATTGTCTGTATCTTTGTTGAGATTTGTCTAAACAATTATTCTAGAATTATTTGTGCAAACTCAATGCCAATGGAAATTCAAATTATCATACTGTCCCATTTTGTGTCAGCAATCGACAACCACCAGAAAAAAAATCTTTTCTCTGCCCCCACCTCACTTGTTTAGATGTCATAAAAAGAAAAAGCCTAGAATACTTTTTAATTAGGGATAAAAGCAAAATAATGTGGCAGCCAGATTGTACTAGTGCTGCTAGTCGCATATAGTCTGGCTGTCACAATAAACAATAAGTAGGGCAAAGGGCCCAATTGCCAAATGGATATAAGAAAAGAAGGCTAAAGAAAAGAAGACTAAGAAAGAGGCAAGATTGAAGAACCAACCATAAAGCAGGAAGAAATAGATAAGAATAATAAGATTAAACTAGACAAAAAGAAGAAAAAAACAAAATAAACACAAATGCAAATAAACTATAAAACTTAGAAAGTCATGACAAGAAATTAAAAATATTGATTTAAATGTTGATTTTGATTTCTTAAAAAAATTGCCAAGTTATTTGTTTTTTTAAATCTGCTTTGATTTAAATCTAATGCATTTATTGATTATTTAAATGCATAATAGACTTAATGTCTCTTTTTAGACCTAGTCTTAAGTTTGTTTTCTCAAAACATAGGTCTGGAAGTTTTTTTATAAAAAAATAATTCTTATTTTACCCAGAATAGCCAATATTGATACTTTAGAAGATATCATTTATGACAGATTTTTCTTATATGCATTTGGCTTAGTAAGCATTTTTTGCATTAGGTTCTGGCATGTCTTTTACACTTATTGCAAGACTAAATATGATCTAGAATATAGGCTTGATATTATCAAGGATACTACTTTAATGCAGTTATTTAATAATGATTTAATTATTTAATAATACAAGGTCCTAAAAAGTATAATACTATATGCATAGCATGCATAAGGAAGTTAATGTTTTTTGATATGCACCTTATAGAAGTATGTGCTAAATTGTATGTGGGTATAACTTTTGTTCTCTGGTATCAATTTTAAAAATTCAAAAAGCAGTCTGTAGAAGAGATTTGCCGCTATCAGTTCATAAAATTTTAAATCACAGGAAGCTACAGAATGAGAGCTACAGTTAAAAGTATCGCTACTTTTTGGACACCCCTCGTATTACACATCAGTCATCAGAAGCACTTGGCCTTATGCCATATAGTTTCAGTAAGTACTTGGTTAAAAAAAATTCTACAAGAAAGATTTTGCAAAAATCTTTCAAGCAAACTTTGTCAGGGCAATTTGCAAGCAAACTTTGGCAAGTGAATTATTGCAAGTAATCATTATACAGGCAAAGTTTGGCAAGCAAATTTTGTCCAATAAACTTTAGCAAACACGCTACAACAAGCAAACTTTAGGCCTAGCAAGGCAATTTTTGCAGGCAAACTGCTATAAGCAAACTTTAGCAAGCAAATTTTAGCAAGCAAATTTTCAATAAACAACATTTGGCAAGCAGACTTTAGCAAGTAAACCTTTTAAAGCAAAATTTATCAAGCAAAATTTGGAACACAAACATTGGCAAGCCTGGCAATACCTGGCAAAAATCCTTGGCAAGCAAACTTTATACTTTTCTTCTTGCCTACCTTGCAAACAACATTTTTCTCAATAAACCTAATATTAAATAAATATTACTAAGAATGACTATATATACCTTAATTATTCAACATTAATTATCAACCAATATAATACTTGAACTAGACTAAAAAAGAGAAAGTAGGTCTAGCCTTAGCTGCATAAAAATGTTTGCCAATATTGATGGCATATAGCAAATAGTAATAGGACTAAGCTATAAAAAACTATACTTGATTAAATTTTGGCTAGGCCTATCTACCTATTCCCTTTTTATGTGACTTATCAATAACTAAGATTTAAATAAGTGAACATTTGAATTATAACTAGACTAGAATATAATTTAAAATGAAAAAAATAAAATAAATTTGAGACATGCTAGCTGGTTTTTTTTAATGCAAAGTGTATATACACACCTTAAACTTTGAAATTGCTTTCTCAAATTAGATATAGGCACAATATGCAACTTTGCATTTGTATATAGTCTTTTGCCAAAAAAACTTGCATGTTAGGCATAAGCTTTAAAGTCGAAACCTAATAATTAGGTAATGGTCCATTTTGGTGACAAACCATTCTAGCATCTAATAATAGCCATTTCAATAACAACTTGTTATAGCAACAACCTATTTGGCAACATTGTTGATATAGTCCATCAAATACCATCTAAATGAAGTGACAAACTTGCTATGCAAATACTATGATAGTTAAATTAAAAAAAGAAACATTTTATTAATATAGGGCCCTATATGATAATAACTTTTAGTGGTTCTTGACATTGTAACTTACTTTAGGTAATTGTTAACTATTATCTTGTAATTTAACAAATGTCTTCTACATGACCATAAAAATAGCCATTTTGCTTCCTACCTATGATGACTGTAAAAAAACAGTTTTGCTATTTATATGATTATGTTAAGTAAAGACCATAGGCCCGCATAATGTTTTATGCATTAACTATAAAAATAACTGTTTTATTATTTATATGGTCACTGCAACAATAACAACAGTTAATTAATGATTATTAAGAATTACTGATAATTAAGAATTTATTGAAGATTTGTTACATAATTACACTTTGATTTGCTGCACTTTTTGTATACTGTGCCCATGATTTTTTGGCTTTGTTTTGACTCTATTTATAAATTATTACTTAATTATATTTTCTATATATGGCTTTGTTATATCTGCACTAATTTGTTGCAATTTTGGTTTGCTTTTCACAGTTGCTTCCTGTTCCTACTCTAATCAATAATAAAATAAATTAAATAATATTTGCAAAATAAAGCTATATAACCTACCATGTTGCTGCTATGGATTTTTGGTCTATCGCTAAAAAGGTTGATGAACCAAAAGGTTGTCATTATAATGACTTGTTGCCTAAATGGATGTCACCAAAATGGTTTGTTGCCAAAATCGACTGGATTCAATGGCTGCCCAAGTGTAATTAATGACAATTTGGTTTGCTTAGACATAAAACTTAAACAGAGGCTTTTCTAAACAGAATCAATGAAAAAAATATTATAAGAGGCTAGAACTTGTTACCATTTCAATTTCAAATTCTATTAGTATTAGGCCAATAATTTCTAGTGACATTTTGCATTATTTTATACTAAATAAAGGCTTCTTCAGCAAAATTTAGTAGGCCTAGCATAGATTAGGGCCTATATCAATATTGGAATTAAAGCTTAACTTAAGGTAAGGGGTTACACCGAATTTGTCAATACCTAATTCGTCAATAGACCTAAAATGTGAGAAATTGGAAGAAGTTGAATTCATCAACAGTTAAAACAAGCTGAGAGAATTTGTCAACAAAATGAGGCAGAATTACTAAAAGTTGTTTCGTATCTCAATAATGTAAATTTCTTTTAAATTTAAAGATTTAGTATATAGAAAGATAGTATATTTGGAAGATTGAAGAGCCTTTGTACATCAGAATACACAAACCCAACTTGAATGTGCAACTAGCTGGCAATGGGGTGGAGCGTGAGCTAATTGAGTTCTGTGAGCAATGCCGTACCTATTTTTTCTCTCTCTCCCTTTAGTTTTGTACTAAGGCTCTTTTGAAGTTCTACCAGACTGTCTTTGACCCGCCTAAGGATTGTACAGTTTGTTGTTCTTAAATATATTGGCGTATTGAATTAAAGTGAAGTGAATTAGCTCTGACTCTGTTAAGACGAGCACTGCACTTCTACAGTTCTTTGGACCAAACAAAACAAAGGTAGGCCCTATTGTTTAGACTTCATATATCACTTCGTGAATGTTATGCATGCAATAAAAAATTGTACATAGTTGAGTATCCAGATACATAATTGTATATTGTACAACGCACATGTACATGTATATCCAGAGTGGCAGATCGCCAACTTAAGGCGTAGTAAGTCTGTCTACAATACAAGCTATGCAACAAGATTTTACATGGGTCATGACTGTGAAAAAAAAATGAAGCAAAGGAACCTAGCACGAAAAACTATTGTAAAAATACGCCACGTGAGTTGCGACAACATATTACCAATTATAAGAGTATCATTTACTCAACATGCTCAATTGAGTCATTCATCTGCATTCAGCCGTCCTAAAATTAGATCGCAGCTAAAGGAAGAATCTTTCTAAGAAAGGAAAAAAAATATTACGAAATTCAAACTTAATTTGATTTAGAAACAAAACTAGTAATCCTTAATGCTAAATCTGAAAGTTTTTAAATTTTTCGACTTTCAAGATAACAATTTTGACGAAATATTATGCTACTACTTTGATTATTGCATCGCATTAAGATAAAGCCAAGATCTTGCTAGGATTTTTTTACTGTTGCCTTTGACGGGTTTAGTGAAGTCTACGGGGTGAGGGTGTAGACCAGTTTAGCCAAACGGCCGTTCACTACTAGCCAAATCCTCATCACCAATAATGCTAACAATGCGTCAGAGGCCTATACTTGTACGTACTTGTACACGTAGCCATACTAATGCTTGATTTAATTTTTCCACCAGAAGTACATGGCAGGTTCTAAAAATTGTGTCAATTAGCTGAGTTGAAAGCAAATTGGTGGCGCCAGGGGTGTGGGGTCTGGTGACACACCCCCTTATCCAAGTACCACTGTAAAAAATCCAAGCATCAATGTGCATTCTCGTACGTTTTTAGCGCACATGCCTTGCTCTCCTAATTCTAAAAATTCGCTGAGGGAGAGGCAACCTCACCGCGGGAGCTGCGCGCCGCCACTGGTTGAAGCTAGGTTGAAAGCCACTACATAAAGAGCTGAAATGACTATATCCAAGGCCTACTAACAGATGCTAGTGGTACTAGTAAACGCCATTATAACAATTTAGCTATATAGCTACTTAAAAATAACAGAGGCCAGGCGGCCCATGCCAGGGCTGCCATGTTTGTAATGTTTATCGTTTGCATTCTGCGAAATATGCGTTTATCTATTTTCCGTGCTTAAAATGGTTTGACCAACTTGAGAGTCCTTTTTTGGTGTTCTTCAGTCAGTCAGTATTTTATAACCTATGGCTAGTTAATTTTCATGCAATATATATAGTATTACATTGCAATTTTTAGAGCCTTATCGACAAGCATACAAACCTTAGAGATTTAGTATATTAAGATTGTATTATTATATATATATATATATATTGTAATAACAATGACAATAAATCGTGTTTGTTTTAAGTTTCTGAGCCAAAATCTTAGCTTTTTTCATTATTATCCAAGCCTTTCCCTACTAGGCCTAAATCAGGAAGTTGGCAAAGTCTATATAGCCAGCCTAGGCAGGTAGTATAGGCCTAATAATTGTGCACTGTTTGTCTTGTTTGTCTTCGATTTTACTGTCTAGCTAAGTTTTTCAAATTTGCTTTAAAACAATAATTCACTTAAGCAATCATGTAATTGGGCCCACTTTTTATGAAAAAATTAAAATAAGAATAGGCCTAAATCTATATAAAAAACAATGTTTTTAAATTTAACCAGTTTAGTTCAACCATTTAAGCCTCTTTTTTGGGCATTTGGCCAATGTATTAATGTAGAATTACAATAGGCCTAAAGCTAAGCCTAGAAAGTTTTATAACCCATTACATGCATACATGATACATGCACAACAGTTGGCCAAGTTGGCCGATATGGCCAACCAATTTGTCAGCCAACCAATGCAAGTAGCAAAAATGCCCATCTAAATAAATATCCAAGTAATACTAAGTGAGACTAAGTAAATGATGAGGCATTTTGCCTTAATAACATAGTCATCATTATTCCTAGTCCTACTGTCTGGGTTTTTTGTGCGAATGAGTGCAAATAGCATCTTGGTCTTAAAAATTGCACCCTAAAATTTTACTCAGGATGTAAAAAGTGCACTAGATTTTTTTGCAAGGATGTGATATAGATTTTACAATTTAGTGTTATGGACATCTATACCTATAAAAATGAAAACTCTGTGTGTCTGTGGACAATTTTGATCGCTATGGACTCCCAAACCGCTCAACCAAATGACACCAAACTTTACACCCACCCTAAACTTACTACGGAGAATGTCTTAGGCTACCTTTAAATTTCCTAGACTCAAGTCTTCCTACCTAAAAGTACAAAAAACTGCTCAAAATGCGCGATTTTTTCACTAAATCCCCCATAGCGCCGCTCCACTTCTACCGATTCTCTTCAAATTTGACACAGATAATCTTAAACTATTTTGACACAATCATGTAAAATTTCAAGTCTCAAAGTTAATCCTGAAAGCCGCTGTGCACTTTTAAAGTTAGGCTGTTTTTTTCAGCGAGGCAGCCACCCCAACCTCCACCCGCCTGCCTTTCTTTCCCGATCTGGGCAAAGGGTGTGAATAGGTTTTAAAATGCCTAACTTTCGGCTGCCATAGTTTTGCTCCACGTGAAGCGATTGACTTCACATTTGACACTATTCTTTATTGACTCATTATCTGCCTACATGTAAAGTCTCAACTCTGTATCTCAATCCGGACGGAAACTGTAAGCATGTGAATTTTGTCTGCTTTTTCTGTTGTTTGTGCCACTCACTCACTCATTCCCCCAGCCTAGACAAAGGGTCAGGCGATAGGGCTCAATGTACATAGCGAATGTACAGTGTTTTGGAATAACTTTTTAATAGCCTTCTCCGCACCCCGCGCGTGGAGAGGCTACGTTTAGCCATGACAGTTTAGCGAGAGATTCAAACCAGTGTCCTCTGTATAGACAAGTCTGCAGCAGTTTAACAGTGGATGGCAAATCAAGGCGATATGGGATGGTTTGTAAAAGCGAAAAATTTATAACTGATTAGTAGTGATTACAATGCAATCCTACTAAATTAGTTACACCATGAAAATTTTAACATTAAGATTCGCATAAAGTACTTTAAAATTTAAATGGCTCCTAAGAAATACGTATTTCCTTGGTTGTTAGACTGCTGCAGACTGTGGTGGTGGAGCTGGGCTGGAAGGAGATACACAAATTCCTCTCAGGGCTGCTAATTGGCCAGAAATATGTGATTAAAGCATAACAACCATGAGAGTACTACGTCCCACAAACGCTTTCGAAGTGGGGATTGGCAGACTTTAACCTCAAATGCCAGATAAAGAATGCAGCTCATGGCTGATGAGATGAGAGTTAAAAGGAGAAGCAATAGACTACAAGAAGAGAGGAGAAGCGAGAGGAGGATAAGAGAAAAGATAGAAGACAAGAAGAGAGATTATGGGGTAAGGATAAGGAGTGAGCAGATAATATTGGAGTAAGAAGCGAGAGGAGAAGAGAGAGAAGAGAGAGGAAAGAGTAGAAGTGAGAAGAGGGAGAGAGAAGATGGGAGAGATGAGACAGGATCGATGACAGAGGAGAGTAGACAAGAGTGAGAAGAGAGTAGAGATGAGAGATGAAGGAGGAGAGAGCAGAGTGCAGAAAGGCGAGAGAAGAGAATAGAGGGGAGAGAGTATAGTAGAGAGAAGAGGAGTAAGGAAAGAGAGGAATCAGAAGAGGGTAAAGAGAAGAGTACACTGAAAATTGGAGAGTACAGATGACAGAAAAGAGAGGGGATGAGAGCGAACACAATATCTGAGAGGAAAGAGGAGAGAGGAGTCAGATGAGGGGAAAGAGAAGAGTACAGAGGAGAGAGGTGAGAACATACGAGTATACGAGAGTAAAGATGACAGATGAGAGAGGGAAGATAAGACTGAGAGAGCAAAGACAAGAGATGGGAGAGTAGAGAAAAAGGATAGATAAGAAATAAGAGATGAGAGATGAAAGGTGAGACAAAGGGAGAGAGAGAGAGAGAGAGAAGTGAGTGAAGAAAGAGGCGGGGAGGGGAGAGAATCGAGAGGACAGGGGAAAGAGGGGAAAGGATGAGAGAAGGAGAGATAGAGGTAGAGAGCATGCAGAGAGAAATGAGAAGAGATAAGAGAGAAAAGATAAAAGAAGAGAAAGGAGAGATAGATAAGAGAGCAAAGACGAGAGAGGAGAGGCGAAGGAAGAGACGATAGAAGAGAGGAGAGGAGAGGAGAGAGACGAGAGAGTACAGAGTACAGAAGAGGGAGGAGAGGAGAAAGGAGAGAGGAGAAGTGTTCGGAGAGGGTAGAGTAAAGAGTGAGAAGAGGGGAGAGGGTAGAGAGAATAGAGAGCAGAGAGAAGAGAGTAGAGAGCAGAGAGAAAATAGAGTAGAGAGGAGAGAGAAAAGAGAGTAGAGAGCAGAGGGAAGATAGAATAGAGAGCAGAGAGAAATAGGAAGAGATGAAACAGGAGAAAGGGAGAGATAAGAGAGCAGAGAGGAGAGGAGAGGAGAGAAATTATTAAGAGGGAGTAGACAAAAGAAGAGGGGATAGAAGAGAGAGAGAAGAGACCACAGACCAGAGAGAAGAGAGAAAACAGAAGAAAAGGTAAAGATAGAAGTTTCTAAGGATCCAACTTCCAAGGGACACAAGGAGAGGCAGAGGCCATGAGTTTGCCTGACATTCTGTGCAGCACCCCAACCAACAATATTAATGTTTGCTTTAAATACTAATTGTACACGAATGTACTCTATTTTATGTTTAACTCTATCCTAAATTCCTAACTATTAACAAGTTTTTGTTTGTGTATGGCCTTAGATTTCAGAATACATGCAAAAGTAGTTCCGGGTATTGGAATTCCCCGGGTTCAAAATCCGCGGGTTTCAACAGCTTGTTGAGTATTATAAGGCCTATGTTAGACCAGTTTTTGTCTGCAGCCATAGTCCGGAAGAGGCGTGGTACGCCAGATTAATCCGGCATACACTTGGTATACAATTTTTTACTTTTTGAAATCTGGCATACTATCTGGCGTATAAAAATGCATATTCAAAAAGTAGCGTACATGTTCCTGCAGTTGTGGAATCAAATCAAATAGTCTAAGGAAATAGTGTGCATGCAGTTAATAAAATCACGTGGAAGAGTTTGTGAAAAGTGAATAAAAAACATGAAACAATTTTATTTTTAAGCAATTTTAAGCTTCTAGGTTTTTAAAGCTTGTAATAAAAAATTAAACAAATCTTTGTGTGTATTAAGTTTCCGCTATAAATAAAATCAGCAAAAAAGCAAAAGTATTAACCAAATTATCAGCTAAAAAAATTATTTTATGCAATTTAAAAACAAAATAATTTTTTGTCGCAATGTAAAAAAGGTCATTTATTGTCGCAACACCGGCATAGTTTTGAAAGTGGGCGTGCACTTAAAATTTGGCGTACACTGGTGTACCAAAAAAATTGTGAAAGATTTTAGTCTAGTATACATTTAGGGTGTTCCGAACTATGGGTCTGCAGCAGTGTAACGCATCCTGGTCTTGAAAATTGCACCCTGAAATCTATCATAGGGTACAAAGTTGCACCCAAGTTATAGACAAAAAAACCCAGCCTGCCATTTACCCAAAGTTGCCTTAGGTTTGCTTAGGGTATTTTACATGTAAGGCACATTTTTGGCCAAAAACTACATCGCATTTTTGTTAAAACTAAGTCACATGGCCAACCAAATTTTGGAAGTTGCACATATATGATTGTATGGCTTTATTCAAAAAGGTATATATTATAGTAGAAACATGTCATATCAAATCAACATATCATGTTAAACATTAAACATATAAAAGACACCATGTCATACAAAAGGGAGCCACTATGTCAAACATAAAAGAGATACCACGTCAAACATAAAAGAGCCACCATGTCAACATTAAAAAGCTACCATGTCAAAAATAGAAGAGCCACCATTTCAAACATAAAAAAAGCCACTATTTCAAACATAAAAAAGTGTCATGCCAAACAAAATAGAGCCACTATAAAGCTAAAGAAATTGTTGCACTAGCTACTTATTCTCTAGCAGATGCTTGCTATTTAAGGATAAATACTTGCTATCAGAGGGATGCTTGCTATCTGAGGGATGTTTACTACTGGGATTACTTGCTATTGGGAGATGCTTGCTCTTGGGGGTGGATGGTAAGCCTTATTTGCTATCTGAAAGGGGGTTGCTAGATATCTATAAGGTCTCTTTTTATCCAGGTTATGTTTGCTATCTGGGGTTGCTTGCTATCTGGGGAATGCTTGCTATTTGGGGTTGCTTGCTATCTAGGGGATGCTTGCTATTTGGGATTTGCTTGCTATCTAGAGGATGCTTGTAATCTGGGGATGCTTGCTATCTGGGGTTTGGGGGGTATAAAACTTGCTATTTTGAAGGTTCATTCAATAAATTGAGTCTTCATAGTAAGTGACTATTTTTTGGCTACTAGCCAAATGAACAAAAGCAACCAGCAAGTGCACTTTCCCTGGAGAGACTGATGATTATATATTGCAATACTTTAACCAAAAAAAATCAATTTTTTTCAATAAATAGGATGGGTGCTGCTGAACATTAATAAATGGGATCTAGGGCTGAAACATACGTATTCCAAAATTTTCAGATATGAAAAGTATGCGTAGGTGAATGAAAGTACATGTAAGCCATCTCCTAAGCACTTGCTAGCTTGGGGATACTTGCTATCTGGGGTTGCTTACTATCTGGGGGATGTTTGCTGTCCTGGGATGTTTTGTTTTTTAGAGAGAATGTCTGTTGCTTTTTATGAAAGCTTTTTCACTGTTTATTTGTTACTTGTAAAGAACAAAGATTCTATCCAGATGTCCCCCATCGGGGGGTAAAGATTGCTAGTCTATATATTAAAAATGGTTTGTTTGTTTGTACAAAATCAATTATCTCCCAAAAGGCTTGACCAATTTCTTCGAACTTGCACTGTTCAATCAGAATTTTTTTTGTGATGGTACATGCATCATGGCCAAGAAATTACTCCATGTTAAAAGGATTAAATATTTAAAAAAACATGCTTTCTTGCAAAGGTCAAGCAGCTCTTTCAACTTGAAATGCATTGTAAGGATGCTAGAAAGAAAACTGACTAGTTAAATTCTGATTCTTAAATAGATTGCATCATACCAGGCTTTTTATTTATTCAGTCTGTGTACTGGCTAAATTTTGACACTGAATTGAATTGCATCATAGTATTGAAAATGCAATGTGGAAGCATAGTACAATACTTGATTTATATTGCAAAACCACAATGCTAACTTTGTTAGAGACTGGTACTGACTTGCCTAAGAAATTGATTATGTCATAACTGCTTTGTGTGACTTACTCAATTGACTTGTGAGTGTTGAAATATAAATGCTACTGTCACCAAGGATTATTGCACTTGATAAACCAAAGATTACTGCGCTTGATAAACCAAGGATTACTGCACTTGATAAACCAAGACTTACTGCACTTGATAAACCAATGATTACTGCACTTGATAAACCAATGATTATTGCACTTGATAAGCCAAAGATTACTGTACTTGATAAACCAAGACTTACTGCACTTGATAAACCGATGATTATTGCACTTGATAAACCAAGGATTACTGCACTTGATAAACCAAGACTTACTGCACTTGATAAACCAATGATTATTACGCTTGATAAACCAATGATTTATTGCACTTGATAAACCAAGGATTTCTGCACTTGATAATATCTAGGGGGGTGCTTACTATGTGCAGGATACTTGCTATCTGGGTGGATGCTACTACAATATTTGGGGGATGCTTGCTATCTACAGGATGCTTACTGTTTAGGTGGATGCTTGCTATCTGCAGGATGCTTACTGTCTAGGTGGATGCTTGCTATCTAGGTAGATACTTGCTATCTGGGTGGATGCTTGCTATCTGGGTGGATGCTTACTATCTAGGTAGATGCTTGCTATTGTTGTGAAATGCAAAATCTCTGGTGAGTGGCTTGTGATCCTCAAGCAGCTACGGCCTCCTAAGACTAATACCAGAGTACAAGTACCCCTTCAAGGTGGCAAGCCAGTGATGGCATCCAACATTATCCAAGCTGCTGGTGTCAGGCAGTGCGTACTATCGCTTCTTGTTCCTAGCCAGCAGCTCGTCCCTACAGCAATACCCAATACAGTATGTCCCATACCAAATAATGAACAACACAATGAGACTCAAGTTCTTACTGAGGAATAAACATGGCAAGAGCAGTGGCAAAAGATTAGCCGGTAGCGCGGATTCTCAGACATTACGTACCCATAGGGGCATCTCAGTTCTAATTGATATAGGCAGTGGAAACTCAGAGGGCCATTCCATATAATTATGGTCATAACATGACAGACTATTTTTACTTATAAAATGAAATCTAATAATAGAATATACTAAACCAATATTTTGAATGAAAGATTATTTTGTCAAGAATATGTTTATAAAGTTTCATATAGATATCATCATTAGAATAGATGCTATTAAACCTGGAATGGCACTTATAGTTGTAACAACAGGATTTTTGACATATAGAAACTAAAAGGTAAAAGTCTTATAACATTTTTTATTTTTAATATTTTGCAATAATTTTTTTAAAATTTGACTAAGAACATCTTTAGAACTCATACTCTTTTATTAAAATATATAAACTCAAAAAGGCAAAAAAAATAAAAAAGAAAAGGCAACCTTATGGTCGTAACATTATGGTCGTAACATATTTTTTTCTGCAATTCAGTAACTTTGAAGTACTAATATATTAAAAATATAATGGATTATATGGTTGCTAATGTTTTTATCTAATGATGCAAGTACTATAATTTTATATATAGTTTGTTTTAACCTTCTAAAGCTTTCTATTTGTTTTTAAAATGTACATAAACTTAATGATGTCTTTTGCTTAGAAAATGTCCAATTTTTTTTACAAAAATAATTTTTTGCCAATTGATAACATACTAATCCAACATTTTATCATTTATTTATTCTTAGATTGTATACATTACATACAAAAAAGATTTGGTAAAAAAATTGGCTGATAAGGCAATGACAAGCAAAAATATTGACTTTTTTCTATTTTCCAAATATGTCTATCTTATATGGAATGGGCCCAGAGCTGAGTTGAGTTGAAAGGTAGCAGCCACAGTTGGTCTCTCACTGCTGCTACACCGCACTAAATATATATTTGGGTTGGCCAGCTAGGCCGCAGGGTATTGCCCCCCTTTCCCCCCCCCGCGCCCACCCAACTAGCCACACAACTAGCTTAGCACATTATAGCTAGAAAGCTACTGATTGGCCGGCACATGAGAGAGGTGACCCGTACCAATCAGCAGCTGCGCAAGAGAGAAAACTTGGGGGGGGACGCTTGCTTGCTATCTGCAGGATGCTTGCTAGCTGGGTAGATGCTTGCCACAAGTATTAAGGGATGCTTGCTATCTGGGTGGATGCTTCTACAATATTTGGGAGATGCATGCTATCTGCAGGATGCTTGCTAGCTGGGTGGATGCTTGCCACAAGTATTAAGGGATGCTTGCTATCTGCATTTGCTTACTTTTGGAGGGGTGCTTGCAATGTGGGGGGATGCTTACCCCTATTGGAATAAGTTTCAAAAACCCGCGGACGCGCGACACGGGTGCCAAAATTGTGCCCTCAAAAGTGCGACGCGACACCAAATTTTGTTGACTAGGGGGCAGCGACGCACGACACAACACCAATGTCTGATGACCGGGGGGGGGGCCACAGCAGCCACGTTGCAATTGACAATTCTCGTTCTGCCGTTCACTCCCGACACCAAGACCATGGAGCAAGGGACGAGAGTATTCCTTTCAATTTCGTGGAAAAAGAAATGAAATTTAAAAACAATAAACAGTAAAACAACAAAGGTGCAACAGTTAGAAAAACAGCGCATGCATTGTAACTAACAAGTAACATTTCTAAAAATTATATTTGAAGTATTAGTTATTTTACCGTCAAAATAAAAAAGAACAATTCAAGAATTTGTTTTTATCCAACATGTTTGAAACATTTAAATACCGAGAAACAACCGTGAACATATTATTACAATGAAACACAGTTTGCGAGGTTTTGGCTGCAGATCTAGGCCGCAATGCGACATATGACGACACTAGCCGCCAAGTTGCCACACTTTTGCGTCTCGTTGTGTCGTGTTGCGCAACACGACGCATGACGACACCAGGTTTCCACAGTGTCGCGCGACGCGACACACCACTTGACACCACTGTCGCGCGACGCAACACCAGGAGAATCCAAAAATGCGACGGACAGTTGTCCGCGTTTTGTCAACTTATTCCAATAGGGGATGCTTACTGTCTTAGGAATATTTTTTATTTAGCAGAAATACCTGCTATCTTTGTGAAAGCTATATTTTGTTGTCTGTTTTTTGATTTTAGAAAAAAAGAGATTAATAGCAAATATCATTGTCTGTGACAATTTTACACAAATAAGGTGATTTTTAAAAGTGAAAAAGGAATTGGTGTTTAAGAAAATGTGCTTTTTTATTGTTTTCCATGGACTATTTTTGCTCCTTGCTTATTGGGAGTCCCGAATGGGTGCCACACTAGATTGCTATTTAGTAACTAATTTTGTAGTTTGTTAGCAAAAAATATTGTTATATTGCCATGTTGCTAAAAATAGATAGTGAAAAAGTTAGTGAACATATTTCAAATACCAACAGTTAATACTTTGTAACTCCACCCTTCGCATCAATAACAGCCCAAAATTGATTTCTGTAACTGTCAATCAGTCAGCTGCACCACTCTGCAGGAATCTTTTCCCATTCTTCAATGCAGAACCTCTTTAACTCATCCAGATTCCAAGGTCTGCATGCATGAACAGCCTTCTTCAGATTGAACCAAAGATTTTTAATAACATTCAGATCTGGGCTTTGACTTGGCCAGTCCATCAGCTTCACCTTTTTGTTCTGAAACCATGTTTGAGTTGATTTGCTAGTATGCTTTGGGTTGTTATCTTGCTATATCAGCCAATCACGCCTAAGCTTCAGCTTTCTTATGCTAGGTTGGACATTAGCAGCCAGCAGCCATTCCCTGATACATGACTGAGTTCATAATTCCATGAATTTGGACAATGTTTTTAGTTCCACTTGCAGCGCAACAGCCCCATAGCATGATGCTGCCACCTCCATGCTTTATAGTTGGCAGTACATTACTTTGTTTAAATGCCTAATTTGGCTTTCTCCGCACATATCACTACAAAATATGCCCAAACAGTTCAATTTTTGTCTCGTCTGTCTATAAGATATTTTGCTAATAGCTATCTAGCTGCTGCAGCTGCTGTTGAGCAAATTTTAGGCAAGCTTGGCAATGCTTTTTGGATAGAAGAGGCTTCTTGCAAGCAACTTGTCCATGGCATCCTTGATAGTTCAAAGACTTCTACACCATTGATTTGTGATTCAATTGTGAACCTCTATTCTGCATTGAGCAAGCTGATGTTGCAATTGACTAGCAGTCACAGTTGGATCACTGTCAACAGTCTGAGCTAGTCTCCTTGCTGTGCACTTAAAAATTTTGGCCTGTCATCTATGTCAAGGCAGTAGAGTCACAGTGTTGTGCCTCTACTATTTGTGTATGACAGCTCTAATAGTAGAAGCACTGAGTTGAAGTTGGCTGCCAATTTTCTTGTATCCAAGGCCAGTTTTGTGAGCTGATACAACAAGTTGCTTCAAATGCTCTAGGTGCTCTTTGCTACAATACATGTTGGCATAAAGTACTGCTGTTAGCTAGCCTGCCTCTGAGGCTTTATATAGCTTTGTACAAGTGTATAATTGCATTCAAACTACAATGGTGCAACAGATTTTGTGTGCAACATGCCGTAATTGTCTGCAATTGTATCATGCATTGTGGTTTCAATGGTTTGAATGATTACAATTAGCTTGTTTGTAGTACAAACTTTTGGCTTTACTAACTTTTTTGATGGCAGTCCAACTGTGTCCAAACTTTGTGATATTTTTGCTAACAATATACAAAATCAGTTACTAATATAAATACCTTTATTTGAATAAAATCTGAGAATATTTTCCTTAGGCTAAAAGAAGTTATTGGAATTTTTGTGACAGTTCAGTCAGGGTTCACTAACTTTTTCTTGCAACTGTATATATTAATAGACAAATGTAGGCCTTGGTGCACAAATTTGTATTTTAGCTTTGCACATAGTGCACACCAAAATATGCTAAAATATATTATTGCATACATGTGACACCTTAGGTATAGTATGCATAATACTCATAGGCTTGCATTGTGTAATATTTTTATTTTTTGTTTATTAGTCTAATATTATTGTTGCTAAAAGGTTAGGCCCTATAAAGCTAACCTAAAATGCATTTATATGGAATGTAGATAAAATTAGCCTTTTATCAACTCCTAATAAAAACCTACTCATATTGCTAAAAAGTGCTATTATCTTATTTGCTATTTTATAACACAAAGGATAATGCAGTTGCAAATATAAGGTTAGTTAAGAGCATTGGAGTCATAACTTGAATGTCAGGGGTTTTTACTAATAAAAAATTAATATAAATTTTTTGTTCTTTTGTTAAATATTTGGTAATTTTTTAAAACAACCTAAAGTTATTGCCAGTATACTTTATTATGTTACTTAAGCATTTATTACTGATAGTCATATTGTCAAAGTAACTAGTAGCCCTTGGTGCTAGATATTTTAGTATTACCATAGTCTAGTTTATAACTAGAGCAAAGAAAAAAACTTATCCTATGTAAAGGCCATCTTCTAGACTATGAAGTATAGTATTTGAACTTTTAGTGTTTATCATTTTTTTATTTTAAAGTTTCCATGTTAAATCTTCTAAAAGCAGTCTACCAGTAAAAACATGATATAGATTTGAACAACAATTGTCCAATTATCTGGCATTAGCATTGCTATTTTCTTTATTCATTAGTATATTGACATGGTTATTAGTTGTATATAAAATATATTATTTTGCCTTAGAAATATAAAGACACTAATATAGTATTGTTCTACTTTGTTCCTTAGCTTAGATTTGGTCTTTTTATTTTTAGTTTTTAAATAGGCATTTGACTGTTTCCTTATAGCAGTAAAATAAATTTCCCTTTTGGTACTTAATAAGTTTCATATAAATGATATTAGCATCTTTCAATAAGAATAAGATAGCATAGCAATAAGATTAGCTAATGTCTTTCTTTGGCTCTAAGTTTAATTATGCTTGTCTTTAGAGACCAGAATAAAGGGTTGCTTAGTGCTCAAAAAACAGGCTTAGCTTGTTTGTTAATACCAAAACACTAGTTTTTTAAGACCAGATGTTACCTTTTCAAATGCCTTGCTCAAGACCATATCAAGAACTACTCAAATAGAAAGATGAGAAATAACATTACTTAAAAATGTTTATAAGCATACATGCGCAACAGTCGGCCGAGTCGGCCGATCCGGCCGACCGATTTGGCGACCAACCAAGGAAGTCGCAAAAATGCCCACTCAAAAAACACCCTAGTAGTAGTACTAAGTAGCTGACGAAGCATTTTGGCTTAATAAGAGAGTCATAGTTACTCCTGCCGTTTACCCAAACTTGCGTTAATTTTGCTTTACGGTTTTTTTACATGCAAGTCGCATTTTTGGCCAAAAACTACGTCGCATTTTTGTTAAAACTAAGTCGCACGGCCGACCGAATTTTGGAGGTTGCGCATGTATGTTTATAAGGCTAGTTTTTTTCAGAATATAGTTACCCAGGTCACAAACCAACTGTCCTTTTAGTATATGTCTAGCACCTAAAAACCATTAAAATGGCACAGCTCAGCTCGTTGCTTTTATGAATCTATTTTATCATTCTTAGCAGACTTTGTAATATTTATGTGTAACAAAAATGATAAAATATATTCATAAAACCAATGAGCCAAGCTATGTCATGCATTTTTATGATTCTTAGATATAGGGAATGTATATAAAATAAAACATTAGCATGAATCCTATTTCTAAATCAAAATCTTTATGAATACCAATAAAGCTATAAAAAGAAAACATATGAAACAATGTGTGCTGAAAAACTGAAAATTTCATGCCATAGTATTTTTTAAGAAATGTAGTTTTTCATCTTTCTACTTAAGTAGTCCTTGGAGCACATTAGTTGCTTGCTACTAGTCACTTAGTGCCAAGACCATGGCTTGTTGCTGGGATAGATTTGCCTTAATGCTATAAATATAACCAATAGTGTCTTTGACATCAGTGCTAGAGCCTACAGCTTGTGGCCAATGGTATGCATAACTTTGATATTAGCAATATTTTGATGCCTCTGAAGTCTGAATGTTAGGATCCATTTTTAACATTAGCTTACTACTATGGAATCATAAAAACAAAACAGAATATTTACTAAAGTGTCTAAGGATTTAAAATTATTCTTGTGTATGAGTAACACAAAACAAAGTTATGATTTTTGCATTGGTATTGCTTGGAACTATTCAAATTTTGTTGAATTTCATGCTTCTGCTAATGCTTGTAAAAATATGGTAAATGAGAGGCTTTATTATCAGTATTTTTTCTTATCTCATGCTGTAAAGCATCATAAATGGATGGATTCTGATTCTGATGCTGAATGTACAGTAGTATCAAAAGATTGCCAAAAACGGTTAGATCAAGTTGGTAAACTTGGCTTCAAAGAGGGTGCAGCAAGCAAAAGTGAACTTGATCAGCAAGTTTGCTTTGACGAAGCCTTCAAAGTTTCGGAGCCACGCGCTGAAAGACTCGGTGCATTGAGGGCGCGCTTGTTGTGCAAACGCCAACTTGTCACTAATACTGTGGCCTTTGATAGTGTCCTGAGTGATATCGAGCAATACTGCTTGCGTGAATTACCAACAAAGCTTCTTGTCAACGACACATTAAGTATTGATAACCACATCGATCAGCTAGAAACTCTTGTGGACTTTTTGTTGTTATCCGCTCAGACTCCAAGCAGCAATGTTTAGTGACAACGAGGCGCAGGAGTTTACAGCTCAACATTGGAAACGGCTGGCGCATCTGGCTGTCACTTATAAACAGTCAGGTGATGACAATCCATTGCGCGCTTTTCTAACTAGGGCTTTTATAACAGATGGAAAAATTTACGACGGAAAATTTCATAAAGAAAAGCAGAATGAGGAGTGTCAAGTGGAGGTTGGCAAAAAATATGACGATTCGCTGAATCCAGATGAAAGTGATGCCCAACCTGTTGTAATGGCCGCAGTGCCTGCTGATGCCGTTTCTGACCGGCTGGCCGAATTGTGCATTTCAGCCGATTCTGGCACTGCCTGCGACGGCGAAGAGGAGACTCGTACTACAGAAAAAGAAATTGGGGCGTCTACTAACTCGGAAATGAACAAGGAAGCCTGCGAAGTAATGAGTCCAGAAGATGAGGAGCGAATGATGGCTATGCTGGGTCTGCCAACTAATTTCGCTGTCCGTCAAAGGCGGCAACGCCGAGATGGCGGCGATTCAAGTCGAAAACCAGGAAAACGTCCAATGCAGCACCAAGATCGAGATGCCCCATTAATGGAACCAGAGAAAAATATTTTAGAGACTGCCGACGAGTCGCCAAAGCGACGCAAATCCATTCCCGAAGTTGTTTCTGAAGATTTCAAGGAAGACGCCAATGAGGAACAAGTTTACCACGGCCCGCACTGGCCAGACTATGAATGGATTGCTGGCGAGTTCGAACGCTATTGGAACGCTAATCGCGATCGCTGCATCTGGCTAGCTTGGGTGCGCCGTTTCGGTGCTTACATGACCGAGGAGAGCTGGTCTGGTATGCCAGCTAGCCTGCGCGAAAATGAGGAGTTTCTGCAACTGCTGCGCGAACAACAAGGCTCGAATTCGTCATCTGCCGGGTTGCCTGTTCAAGACTGGGATTTAGAGTGGCAGAGAAACAGTGAAACAGCCTACTGGGCCGAGATTCTCCGGTTTGTCTCCCGCTACCGACCAGGATCTGGGGCCAAACAGTCGGCCCTGAGACTGGCTAAGCGGCTTGGATTTGTTTACAAAGCTCATCTTGATCAAGATCATGTGTCGGCTAGCAACTACCAGCTGCTTCCCGCTGGAGAGACTGCCGCTCATCTATCCTACAAAGACTATAAGGCGATTGAACGAGATGCCGAAACAGAGGTATTTTTGACCTTTCTTATTTCCCTGCATATTAAAATTATTGAAACTCATGTACTATTTCTTGCTGCAGACTGTACAAGTTATAATGAGTGAGGTACAGTATTCAACCTTAGTTTTAATACTTTGTGGGAGTCAGAAGAATCACTATAGACAAATAGGATTAGATTTCTGTTAACCTCTTTATCACGCTTTGTTCCTGTGCAGTTCCATACTGGTCTCTTAAGATCGTAACTAAAGCCTTCTTCAACTAAAAGCCACCTTTTTGAGATTAGAGAACGCCGTTCCAGTTTACCTGTTGTCTTGTTAAGTTCCGCTACCTTCCTTCGTGTGTTTTATTTTATAGGCTGCTGAGGCTAAAACCGCCCTGCAAGATCCAATACTGAACAAGTACTGGAATCAGCGCTACCGGTTCTTCGACAAATTCGACGATGGCATCCAGCTGGATAGAGAGGCCTGGTTTAGCGTCACGCCGCAGAGAATCGCCCGCCATCAGGCTGAGCGACTAAAATGCCCTGGCATCCTGATTGATGCATTTTGCGGCGCCGGCGGCAATGTTATTCAATTTGCCCAGCTGAGCGGCCACGTTATCGCCATAGACATCGATCCCAGCCGCCTGGCCATGGCCGAGCACAATGCCGGCGTCTACGGTGTGCTTAACAATATCAGCTTCCTGTGCGAAGATTTTTTCGACGCTGTGCCCCGTCTCGGCGCCATTGCCGATGCCATCTTTCTATCGCCACCTTGGGGCGGTCCCAGCTATCTAGACAAGGACGTATTCGATCTGGACGAGCCGGTTCTGTCCGGCGGTCGCTCCGTTGCCGACTGCGTTCGCTCCGCCCTGGCCCACTGCGCCAGCGTTGCTATCTACCTGCCCCGCAATGTGGACCTGGGCCAGCTGACCCGCCTGCTGGCCGGCTGTCGGGCTGGTATTGTTGAGGTTGAGCAAAATATGCTCAATGGCCGGCTGAAGGCTATCACAGTCTACACCGGTGGCCTTGTGGACGCAGTGACTGCTGACTATTAATTAGTGAAATGTACTGCATAATGCAATATTATTTTCTTATTCTGCTTCGCAGATACTAGAATAACTAGACATCTCACTTGCAATTAAATTTGTGAAAAGATAGAGCGTCTACTACTCTTTTTCAGTAGTTTGCCTATGAAGTTAGGAATAAACAGCAAGCATTCAACCCGATGTACACAAGTGAATGCAAGATGGAAAAAAACTCAGCCTGGGGGGAAGCCCAATCTAGCTCAGCCAATGAAAGAGCAGTAAGGAGAGAGGGCAAAGTCAGACGGTCGAAACTCAGCCTAGGGCAGGCCCAATCTGGCTTAGCCAATGAGAGAGCAGCAAGGAGAGAGGTCAAAGTCAGACACGAGTGGGCGAGAGGAAAGCCAAGCTGTAATGGAATGGGTGATGGAATGGGTTTATCGGCCTGTCTGGGGGCTGTGGAGCCATCCCTTTTCTCTCTTGCTCGTTACGCACAAGCACTGGATTATGGCTTTTCATGTTTTCCTGCAATCTTCAGTCGTGAATCAATTATTTTTTTAATTATTTAAAGTCTGAGCAGGCTGGGGTTGGTATAACAAGGTAAAGAATAAACATGCTCAAAATTAAAGAGGCAAAAAACGCTAATTTTATACTGAAAAACCAGTAGACAAGCACATTTTTTGCGAGTGACATCTTCTAGCTATTCTAGGTATTATGTGATCTGTTCTATCAGTTATATTTATGCCTTGAGACAATTTGCAATGTGAGTAAAAAAAACAGATTTTTTCGAAGCTCAGTCAGACAATAGCATTTTACTTTGTGTCTGAAATTTAAACGAAACTGGTATAAGATGATTCAAAGATACTGAAAACCTTCGTCTCGTAATAATTTGCTATTTTTCAATCCAGGAAAGCATCGTGAGCCAACCAACCACTCTCCCTGTTTTCGTGTTTTCTGCTTTTGTCATCAAACCACGATTTTGTTTGCCAGCTTAATCACCTCATCACTGGTTACGGGTCCGTTTAACAGCTTTTCTTTTGACTATACGGTATTTTTCATTTTTCCATTCATCATCATCATCACCCATCCGTTGATTGCATTCGATTCGAGGCTAAATAGCTTGTAATTCTTACCATAAATGATGCACAAGCATAGTTATTATTTTCTACTTTTTCTACTATATTTCCTACAAATTAAATTATGAAATCTTCTGGAAAAGAAAATCTAATATTATTTATTGAGTCTCCGAGTGCTGTTTCAGCCAAACCGGTCCTTTATTGTTGCGAATCACGCCCTGTAATTGCTGTATCCGTTTTGCTAGCTGTTTTGTGTTTGCTGATTCGATAATTGCTAATATAAGCTGAAAGTAAGCTCTTTGTTGTTTTCTTTAATATTTTGATTATTATTTCGTCGTTCTGTTCATTTTTGTTGTCTTGTCGTTAGGTTATAAAGTCAAGGATCACACCTGTAGACAGATAAAATAAAACACAAAATTAGATGACTAAGCAGTGTCCTATCATAAAGTAGTCATATTTACTCTCGCCTTTTACCTAGGCAGTCTGTTGATTAGAACATAGAATGTTATTTAAATACGTTAATAAATTGCTTATTTAGCTACTTAGGAACTGAAACAGCCAGTAGTAAAAACTATCCGGTGGTCTAGCCCGGCGCTCTGATGTGCCAGCGGCCCAGGCTCGATTCCTAGTGCATTAATTTGGGGCTGAATTGAAATCTCGACTTGGCTCTGCTCGTGCAATTAACGCCCTTGAGGACCAGCCCCAAGGCACGTTGAAATGTACATGCCTAACGATAAAGTCAGGGCCGCTGTACACTCCTGTGTCAGTTTGTACCTGCTCAGGGGAGTCGGCGAAATGGGCAGTAAGGCCTCTCGCCGGTTGCGTGACAATGTCGCTTAAAAAGCACTAGGGTGCACACAGCCCCTGACTCTATCTCTAAAAATAGTATAAGCTACCTATCCACCTCCTTCAGCAATAAATCTGTCCCAATAGCAACAATGGCCGGTGGCAAAGCGGGCAAAGACAGCGGCAAGGCCAAGCAGAAGGCCATCTCTCGGTCAGCCAGGGCCGGCCTACAATTTCCAGTCGGCCGAATTCATCGCCATTTGAAGACCCGAACAACCAGCCACGGCCGGGTTGGCGCCACCGCCGCCGTGTACAGCGCCGCCATCTTGGAGTACCTCACCGCCGAAGTGCTGGAGCTGGCTGGCAACGCTAGCAAAGATCTGCGCGTTAAGCGCATCACGCCGCGCCATCTGCAGCTGGCTATTCGAGGCGACGAAGAGCTGGACACGCTGATTAAAGCCACCATCGCGGGTGGCGGCGTGATCCCGCACATTCACAAGAGTCTGGTGAATAAGAAGGGCGCAGCCACTGTGCCGCCAAAGGGCCATTAAACTCGCTAACTGACTCAAATTCGTTGTCGCGTCGATTATGTTCTTTTTTCAAGCCCGCCGGCAGCTTTAATTAGTTTTCAGGTAACCTCAGCCTCCTTTGTTCTCAATTCTAATCTATAATACTACTACTATAAGTCTGTCGAGTTTCTTATTTTTGTAATTCTTTTTAATTTTTCCCTATTCATTTGACTAAGTATCGTTTTTTTGCCTATGTTGTTCCACTGCTTACATGTGCTATTGGTTAATCTGCAATGCAATTCTTTTCTGCTTTTAGCTAATTCTGTTTTAACAAAAACTACATGCTACAATAATACTTATGCTGCCGTTTTTAGCATAATTTAGTCATTTTTAACTTTTAGTATTATGCCTGACTACGCGAAGCTGTTCTAATTAATTATTACACAATACATCAACTGCGTGAGTTGGACCCGTAATATATCGCGTTTAATTATGCAATTGTTTTGTGTGTTTTGCTTTTTAACTTATTTTCACCAGTCATCCACTGATCCCTTCAAACTTATCAGTGACCCTACTGTCCCTGCAGATCCATCAGTGACCTCATTGTCCCCCTGCATATCCACCAGTGACCCCACTGTCCCAGCAGATCCATCAGTGACCCCACTGTCTTTGCAGGTCCATTAGTGACCCACTATTAATGCAGATTCATCAGTGACCCCACTGTCCTTGCAGGTCCATCAGTGACCCACTGTCCCTGCAGATTCATCAGTGACCCCACTGTCCTTGCAGGTCCATCAGTGACCCCACTATTAATGCAGATTCATCAGTGACCTACTGTCCCTGCAGACCCACCAGTGACCCCACTGTCCCCGCAGACCCACCAGTGACCCCACTGTCCCCGCAGATCCATCAGTGACCCACTGTCCCCGCAGATCCATCAGTGACCCACTGTCCCCGCAGATCCATCAGTGACCCCACTGTCCTTGCAGGTCCATCAGTGACCCCACTATTAATGCAGATTCATCAGTGACCCCACTGTCCCCGCAGATCCATCAGTGACCCTACTGTCCCCGCAGATCCATCAGTGACCCACTGTCCCCGCAGATCCATCAGTGACCCCACTATTAATGCAGATTCATCAGTGACCTACTGTCCCTACATATCCATCAGTGACCCCACTGTCCCCGCAGATCCATCAGTGACCCTACTGTCCCCGCAGATCCATCAGTGACCCACTGTCCCCGCAGATCCATCAGTGACCCACTGTCCCTGCAGATCCATCAGTGACCCACTGTCCCTACAGATCCATCAGTGACCCCACTGTCCCCGCAGATCCATCAGTGACCCACTGTCCCTACAAATCCATCAGTGACCTACTGTCCCCGCAGATCCATCAGTGACCCACTGTCCCTACATATCCATCAGTGACTCCACTGTCTCTGCAGATCTCCACGACTCCTTTGTGAATCCATCACTGTCCTCACTACTCCACGTAAATCATCTGTGACCCCGGTACAACCCATCTAAAGCATCATTGACCCTTAAAACCGTGAGTTATTTTGCTTAGGTTGAATAATTAGACTAGTCCCTACGTAGCTGATCAAAACCACCTATATATTACTACTAATCGATATAAATAATTAATTTTGCATTACTTGAAGTAGTACGCTATTTAAATTCTTTTCACTTCAGTTCAGCAAAAAGTTGCTAAATAAAGCCCGGCGTTTCCGCAGCACCGAAGCCATCAAATAGGTAAACAAAGCGACAGCCATGTCCGAAGCGGACCGTCAGCAGTATCAGCGACCCGGCGGCGAGCCGAGTGGCATCCACGACTCCGAGGTTGACTACAGCTCCCCGCTGCGCTACGGAACCGGCGGCGCTGGCGGCCCGCCGTCCGAGCAGCAGCCGACTTCGGTCTCCGGGGCCGGCGTCTCGTCCAATCGGTCCACCCAAAGGCCCGGCCTGCGCGAGGATCAGGCCGAGCGGCGCACCATCGCCTTGGAGCCGAACGCCGAGGACGGCGGCGTTGTCATCTGGGGCACCGATGTGAATGTCAGCCGGATTGAGCGGCTGTTCAGAACTTTTATTACTACATTCACTCCGCAGGTGAGCGCTTCAGGAGAGTTGTGCTGAAATCTATATCGCCTTCCGCATCCTGATTCTGTAAATCACCTTCCGCATCCTCATTCTGTGAATTCCCTTCCGCATCCTCATTCTGTAAATCACCTTCCGCATCCTCATTCTGTAAATCACCTTCCGCATCTCATTCTGTAAATCGCCTTCCGCATCCTCATTCTGCAAATTCCCTTCCGCATCCTTCTGTAAATCACCTTCCGCATCCTCAAATCGCCTTCCGCATCCTCATTCTGTAATCGCCTTCCGCATCCTCATTCTGTAAATCGCCTTCCGCATCCTCATTCTGTGAATTCCCTTCCGCATCCTCATTCTGTAAATCACCTTCCGCATCCTCATTCTGTAAATCACCTTCCGCATCTCATTCTGTGAATTCCCTTCCGCATCCTCATTCTGTAAATCACCTTCCGCATCCTCATTCTGTAAATCACCTTCCGCATCCTCATTCTGTAAATCGCCTTCCGCATCCTCATTCTGTAAATCGCCTTCCGCATCCTCATTCTGTAAATCACCTTCCGCATCCTCATTCTGTAAATCACCTTCCGCATCCTCATTCTGCAAATTCCCTTCCGCATCCTTCTGTAAATCACCTTCCGCATCCTCAAATCGCCTTCCGCATCCTCATTCTGTAAATCGCCTTCCGCATCCTCATTCTGTAAATCGCCTTTCGCATCCTCATTCTGCAAATTCCCTTCCGCATCCTTCTGTAAATCGCCTTCCGCATCCTCAAATCGCCTTCCGCATCCTCATTCTGTGAATTCCCTTCCGCATCCTCATTCTGTAAATCGCCTTTCGCATCCTCATTCTGTAAATCGCCTTCCGCATCCTCATTCTGTAAATCACCTTCCGCATCCTCAAATCGCCTTCCGCATCCTCATTCTGTAAATTGCCTTCCGCATCCTCATTGTGTAAATTGCCTTCCGCATCCTCATTTTGTAAATCGCCTTCCGCATCCTCATTCTGTAAATTGCCTTCCGCATCCTCATTTTGTAAATCGCCTTCCGCATCCTCATTCTGTAAATTGTCTTCGGCATCCTCATTCTGTAAATCGCCTTCAACATCCTTATGCTATCAATCGCTTTCCACATCCTCATTCTGTACCTGTCTTCCTTAATCTCTTTCCAACTTCGTCTGTAGCCTTCTGTACTACGGCGAATATTTTCTGCAGTTGCACATCTTGTTACTCTGTAGGAAGGCGCCCCGCCGCACTACATGGGCAAACTAGAAGAGATCTACGTGCTTGGCGATCGTCACCTTGACATTGATTGCGTCCACCTGCGCCAGTACTCCGCTGAGCTGTACCGCCAACTGGTCACTTACCCGGGTGAGGTGATTCCGGCTCTGGACGTGGTCACTAATGCCATGTTCGCCGAGCAATACAGAGACGCAGTGCTCGAGCAAGAGATTATGGTGCGACCGTTTAACTGCGATCGGGCCAGGTCTCTGCGCGCCTTGGATCCCGAAGATATTGACCAGCTGGTGACTGTGCGGGGCATGGTCACCCGGCTGTCTCCCATCATACCGGAGATGCGAGTAGGCCTGTTCACCTGCTCCCTGTGCGACCAGCAGGCGCAGAGTGTGCTAGACAGGGGCCGTATTGTTGAACCGGTGCTTTGTCCCACCTGTCAGGTGTGTGATTTATGATAATTGTAATTGTATCGAATTAGGCTTTACTGTAGACAATTTTTCGAACGATTTATAATTTGCCAGTCTCCGGCGGGTTATTTTAATTAAATATCGAAAGTCGATAATATAAAAGCTACTTAAGACGTGAGTTATGGAATTTTCCGAATTTAGTTTATTAATTTATTAGATAGATTTATTCATTCAGAGAAAAAAGGCGCCCCAACACCCAGCTAGGCCGATAAACAGTTTGACTTGTGTCTGACTTTGCCCTCTCTCCTTACTGCTCTCTTATTGGCTGAGCCAGGTTCGGCCTGCCCCCTAGACGGAGTTTCGTCCGTCTCACATCTCTCCTTACTGCTCTCCCATTGGCTCAGCTAGATTGGGCATTTCCCCTATGCGGAGTTTTGTCCGGCTCACATCTCTCCTTACCGCTCTCTCATTGGCTGAGCCAGATTGGGCCTGCTCCCATAGGCTGGGTTTCGTCTGTCTGGCGTTCACTTTTGTACATCGAGTTAAATGCTGAGCAGATCTGAGGCCGAGGAAAGCAAGGGAAATTTCAGCTTCCACAATAAATTTTAAAGTCATTGCGTAGACGAACTACTGAAAAGAGTAGAAGCTACTTTTTCACAATTTTAGTTGTGAGTGACTTTAGGAGTTTTTCTAAAAAAGATAGAACGATTTTCCGGGATACTATTTACTTTTATATCTTATGTTTTTTTCCGAGATGAGACTTGCCTTTTTCGGGAGCTATTTTTGTAAAACCTCTACATAAAAGTGTGTGTATAAAGGCTTCAATGATGACAGCTTGTAGCAATTTAAGTCCAGCTGTCGAAGAGCTAAAATATGCAATGCCATCCGACTATTCAGGGTCGCAACAGTTTCGATCTGGTGCACAATCGGAGCAAATTCACCGACAAGCAGCGGGTTAAACTGCAAGAATCGCCGGATGAAATGCCAGCTGGACAGACGCCGCAGACTTTATTGGTATACGCCTACGGCGATCTGGTTGACACTGTGCTACCTGGAGACCGGGTCACCATCACCGGGATCTATCGGGCCACGCCAATGCGAGCTAATCCCAGGTATGAATGTCCAGTTCTAGGCTTAGCATCGATACTAATTAAAGTGAGCTGTTTATGCATTCTTTAAAGCCGTCGCATCGCCCACCCCCACCCTACGCAGGCAGACGTCCATTCTGTCCGTGTTCCAGACCCACATCGACGTGGTGCACTTCGAACGCGAGAAGAGCGGCCCAGACGATATTGGCGACGGTAGCAACTGTCTGAGCCCGGCCCGGGTTGAACAGCTGCGCTCGCTCAATCAGAAGGCCGATCTGTACGAGCGACTCAGCGCGGCCATAGCGCCGTCAATCTACGAGCACGAGGATATTAAAAAGGGCTTATTGCTGCAACTATTTGGCGGGGCTGATAAGCACTTTAAAGATGCTGGCCACTTCCGATCAGAGATTAACATTCTGCTGTGCGGAGACCCGGGCACGTCCAAGTCTCAGCTGCTGCACTATATCTACCGGCTCATGCCCAGGGGCCAGTACACGTCTGGCAAGGGCTCATCGGCTGTAGGATTGACAGCCTACGTTACTAAGGAGCCTGACACTGGCCAGGTGGCTCTGCAAACTGGTGCCCTGGTGCTGGCTGACAGGGGTAAGCGCTTAGTTGCTGGCGGCTGCGTGTGCGTAATGTTGCATGCCGACATGTCTGTCTGTCTATTTGCATGCCCATGTGTCTTAGTGTCTGCTTGTATGCATGTCCATGTGTCTTAGTCTGCTTGTATGCATGTCCATGTGTCTTAGTGTCTGCCTGTATGCATGTCCATGTGTCTTAGTGTCTGCTTGTATGCATGTCCATGTGTCTTAGTGTCTGCTTGTATGCTTGTCCATGTGTCTTAGTGTCTGCTTGTATGCATGTCCATGTGTCTTAGTGTCTGTATGCATGTCAATTGTCAATGTGTCTAGTGTCTGCTTGTATGCATGTCCATGTGTCTCAGTGTCTGTCTGTATGCATTTCCATGTGTCTTAGTGTCTGCTTGTATGCATGTCCATGTGTCTTAGTGTCTGTATGCATGTCAATTGTCAATGTGTCTAGTGTCTGCTTGTATGCATGTCCATGTGTCTTAGTGTCTGCTTGTATGCATGTCCATGTGTCTTAGTGTCTGTATGCCTGTATGCATGTAAATTGTCAATGTGTCTAGTGTCTGCTTCTATGCATGTTTATGTGTCTTAGTGTCTGCTTGTATGCATGTCCATGTGTCTCAGTGTCTGTCTGTATGCATGTCCATGTGTCTTAGTGTCTGCTTGTATACATGTCCATGTGTCTCAGTGTCTGTCTGTATGCATTTCCATGTGTCTTAGTGTCTGCTAGTATGCATGTCCATGTGTCTTTGGGTCTGTCTTCTTGTATGCATTTCTATGTGTCTTAGTGTCTGCTTTTATGCATGTTCATGTGTCTTAGTGTCTGCTTGTATGCATGTCCATGTGTCTTAGTGTCTGCTTGTATGCATGTCCATGTGAATAAATATGTGTCTGTCTCTATCTCTGTTTTTATGCCTGTAGTATTTCAGAATCACCGACCGGTCGTTTCTACTGAAAGCAGGCACACACGTGTGGGTGGCTACTCACACGTGTTTGTGTTGCAAGTATAAAAACGAATGGATTGATTTCTAAAGTTGTCCAAATGTATTTGTATGCCGTTCATTTTCTACCAAGCCAGTCCTCATCCTTCAATTAATTAATCAACAGGCATCTGCTGCATCGACGAGTTCGACAAGATGACCGACCACACCCGATCGATTCTGCACGAGGTGATGGAACAGCAGACCCTGTCTCTGGCCAAGGCCGGCATTATTTGCCAGCTGAACGCGCGCACTTCAATCCTAGCCGCTGCCAATCCTGCCCACTCCAATTGGGACATGCGCAAGAGCATAGTTGAGAATGTTCAACTAGGCCACGCCCTGCTCAGCCGTTTCGATCTCATCTTTCTCATGCTGGATCCGCAGGACGAGATGTACGATGCCCGTCTGGCCAGACACCTGGTCAGCTGCTACTACCGCGGCCAGGACGCCATGGCCGATGAGTCGGCCGACGCGCAGCTTATGCGCGACTACATTGGCTACGCTAAGGCCAACTTCCAGCCGAAACTGTCCGAAGAAGCGCGCATCTATCTGGTGTCCGAGTACGTTGAGATGCGCCGCATTGCCGGCCGCGGCGCCGTGTCCGCCTATCCGCGCCAGCTCGAATCGTTGATCCGTCTGGCCGAGGCGCACGCCAGGATGCGCTGGAGCAGCGAGGTCACCAAGACCGATTGTCAGGAGGCGCGTAGACTGCAGCGGGAGGCCTTGAAACAGGCGGCCACTGATCCGGCTACAGGGCTCATTGATGTTAATATTCTCACTACGGGTGAGTGTTGCTTGTGTCTAGTGTAGACATTTAGGCTTTTGATCCCTTCTGTTGTCTGTTGATCTCGCATCGTGTCTGCATTTGTCTGTCTGTTGATATTGTATCATTTCTGTATTTGTCTGCTGTAAATCTCGAGTCTGTAAATTTCTGCTATCAATCTCGAGTCTGTAACTGTCTGCTGTCAATCTCGAGTCGGTAATGTCTGCTGTCAATATCGAGTCTGTAACTGTCTGCTGTCAATCCTGAGTCTGTAACTGTCTGCTGTCAATCTGGAGTCTGTAACTTCTGCTGTCAATCTCGAGTCGGTAATGTCTGCTGTCAATCTGGAGTCTGTAACTGTCTGCTGTCAATCTCGAGTCGGTAATGTCTGCTGTCAATATCGAGTCTGTAACTGTCTGCTGTCAATCTCGAGTCGGTAATGTCTGCTGTCAATATCGAGTCTGTAACTGTCTGCTGTCAATCCTGAGTCTGTTACTGTCTGCTGTCAATCCTGAGTCTGTTACTGTCTGCTGTCAATCTCGAGTCTGTAACTGTCTGCTGTCAATCTGGAGTCTGTAACTGTCTGCTGTCAATCCTGAGTCTGTTACTGTCTGCTGTCAATCTGGAGTCTGTAACTTCTGCTGTCAATCTCGAGTCTGTAACTGTCTGCTGTCAATCCTGAGTCTGTTACTGTCTGCTGTCAATCTGGAGTCTGTAACTGTCTGCTGTCAATCTCGAGTCGGTAATGTCTGCTGTCAATATCGAGTCTGTTACTGTCTGCTGTCAATCTCGAGTCTGTAACTGTCTGCTGTCAATCCTGAGTCTGTTACTGTCTGCTGTCAATCTGGAGTCTGTAACTTCTGCTGTCAATCTCGAGTCGGTAATGTCTGCTGTCAATATCGAGTCTGTAACTGTCTGCTGTCAATCTGGAGTCTGTAACTTCTGCTGTCAATCTCGAGTCGGTAATGTCTGCTGTCAATCTGGAGTCTGTAACTGTCTGCTGTCAATCTCGAGTCGATAATGTCTGCTGTCAATATCGAGTCTGTAACTGTCTGCTGTCAATCCTGAGTCTGTTACTGTCTGCTGTCAATCTCGAGTCTGTAATGTCTGCTGTCAATATCGAGTCTGTAACTGTCTGCTGTCAATCCTGAGTCTGTAACTGTCTGCTGTCAATCTGGAGTCTGTATCTTCTGCTGTCAATCTCGAGTCGGTAATGTCTGCTGTCAATCTGGAGTCTGTAACTGTCTGCTGTCAATCTCGAGTCGGTAATGTCTGCTGTCAATCTCGAGTCTGTAACTGTCTGCTGTCAATATCGAGTCTGTAACTGTCTGCTGTCAATATCGAGTCTGTTACTGTCTGCTGTCAATCTCGAGTCTGTAACTGTCTGCTGTCAATCTCGAGTCTGTAACTGTCTGCTGTCAACCTGTCTACACGGCGGCACTGGTCAAATTGACAGCAGATAGCCACCGGACAAGTCCGTACACGAACCCTCAATAAGAGTCATGATACCATTTTGTGCAGGAATGTCTGCCTCCCTGCGCAAACGCCGCACAGAGGTGGCCCAGGCTGTGACCGCCTATCTGGAGGACAGCGGCGCCAAGGTGCTGACGATGCAGAAACTGCTGGAGGAGGTCCGCTCCCGCACAGAGCGACTCATTAGCCGCGACCTGCTGGAGGACGCGCTCAACCAGCTGCGCGTTGAAGGCCGGATCGACTGGAGCGGCAACACGGTGCGGCGCAGATAGGTAGGGAGGACGGCCTGATGTGAACGGGCGATCTTGGACAAGAATTATCCATTCTAAATTGTGCCATTTTTAAGCAAATTTATTTCTCAAATATTTTACTGACTTCGCTAGTATTGCTGCATTTTCAATTGAATTATTTTTGCAATGTCCTTCTTTTTCAGTTGGTCTTTTTAGGCAATAAGTTAAATTAATTAACTATTTTCTTTAACTCCCAATTTTACTGCATTTTGCTGGTTTTCAACCTTCCGCGATTCAACATTTTCAAGTGCGAGCTAGCACGAGTATTTAGTGCTTAATAAACTTTATTAAAATACAAATCGCGACTATGATACGATTGGTGCTTCAAACGGTATTAAACCTACAATACAGACATCGTTAGCCTTGCTTTTTCATTGCACTGTCTTCCTTCTGTGCAATTGGCATTCATACTATATAGCTGCAGTTGAATGAGGAGCACCTGAACTCGACATTGTACGAGCTAATGAAGTACGTTCTTGAAGTGACTCCCTTTAAGCCTTGCTCAATACCGCCAGATATTCGGTTGGATCGAAGAGGACTTGCTTAAAAAGTGCCGCTTGTACTATTGTTGCAAATAATTTCTGCCGTCGAGAGGCCTCGTACTGTCATGTCAATTCATCGTCTTCAATTAGGAATTTAGATTCCACTGGAATTGAGGGATTTCTTATACAATGTATTTTTCTCCCTCGACGAAATGTTCTCGTTCGGGAAATGTCTGTGAAGGAAGCCAATTTGACCTTATTGACAATGGTAGTTTGCGGCGCGAGTGTTACGGTCATTATCTACGAGTACTGACGTAACCTACGACGCAACGGCATTTATAAATGACACACATTGGCCATGATGTCAGGTCATCAAGGGTGGCCATAATGTCAGGTCATCAAGGGTGGCCATAATGTCAGGTCATCAAGGGTGGCCATAACGTCAAGTCATCAAGGGTGGCCATAATGTCAGGTCATCAAGGGTGGCCATAATGTCAGGTCATCAAGGGTGGCCATAATGTCAGGTCATCAAGGGTGGCCATAATGTCAGGTCATCAAGGGTGGCCATAATGTCAGGTCATCAAGGGTGGCCATAACGTCAGGTCATCAAGGGTGGCCATAATGTCAGGTCATCAAGGGTGGCCATAATGTCAGGTCATCAAGGGTGGCCATAATGTCAGGTCATCAAGGGTGGCCATAATGTCTATGCCTATGCCTGCTTATGCCTAAAGCTTTGTGCAACTCAAATTCTCATTGATTTAAAGCCTATAGAAAGCCATGTCTAAGTGTCGTTTGAGTCATCAATGCTTGCTCTTTTTAGATGCTGATTCATATTGCAATAAAAAATACGTAAATAGATTCCCATTCCCTTATCTGATTGATGGGGAAAAACTGTCGAAAACAATTCGATGGGCAGGCGAAAGGTTAGAATTGAATTTTCCTCTAAATATTAACGAAAATTTCTATCTCAGTTGCCATGGTAACAGGGCGAAGGAGGTGTCTAATTAACACAGACTGCTGGAGCCCGGCCCTGTTTCGTTTTTTTCTCCAAGCACGCGAAAACCTAATCCCCTGGTGATAGCCATCTCTCCTTCATTGGCTGGAGTCTGGCTGCTCATCTGAGAATAAATCTTAGCTGCTCAGACTGCTCAGACCCTGGCTCGCTAGGAAAACATCCATCTTAACCTCCTATACGTTTGCGACAGCCATCCTAGCTCAGTTCGAAAATGGTGAGTCTTAAATTAATATGCATAGTGCATTTAAAACCAAATGCAACTCCTGCGATCTTAGCAATCAAGTTTGTTCCCGACCTGTATATACATGAAGGGCAGTCCATGACCGAGATGTTTGTCTATGGTACAACCCCACATGCACATGTATTTCCATCCGTCCAGCATACTAAAAGTGAATGCGCGTGTGACACGTTCGTTTGAAAGCGAACCCTTGGACTGATCTACTCCATTTTTGTACCATTTAATGATTTGATCATATATTGTATGATTCATTTTTCTTTGCTTGAGTTAATGAAAAGTGCCTCTAAAAGGTCCTTAATTTCATTTCCTTCATGTCCATTTGCTTTGCGTCTATTGTTAACCGAGCTTTGCCATTGACCAACTTCCCCACTCAGACCCAATAATCATGATTGTTCAACGGTAGACGGATGTCTATGGCCACGCCAGGCCACGCCAAACAGATTGGCCTTTTTGACTTTATTTTAGGCAAAAACGAATTGAAACGATTTGAAACAATTAGCGCAATTGAAACAGTAACGCAACTGACAGCAGCATGTGCTGCACTCCCTCTGTCCATTGTCAAAATACAGATGCAGATGCTCAGTGGGGCTCCTGGGGCGGTCCGATCGTGAAAGTGCAGTTGGTGAAACTTTGTTGGTCTTTGGCAACGATTGCACCTCCGCTTCGTCCATCTCCTTCTCCGCTCCAACTTTCGGAACACCGTCGGGTCCCACCTCCGGTAGGATGACGCCCAGAATGTCGTCGTCATTCTGCCCGGGATCTTCCAGGTAGGCTATGAAACGAGAAAGGTCGTCGTCGTCCCTATGATCGGCCGAACTTAGATGCGTCAAGAGTCGCAACTCTGGTGCGGTGACACCGTTTAAGGCGTCAACAGGTAGATTAGCCCAATTTATCATTTGCAAGTTTAAGGCGCTCACTGGTGGTTCAGACTGTTCAGGCTTGGGGCTTCTACTCTTGCCTTCCTTCCTTCCTTCCATCCTTCCGTCAGCTTTAGCCAATGTTTTTTTGTCTATGGTCCATCCTTCTCCTCTGCCCAGCCAATCCTCACGAACAAGTAGAGCTATTTTTATACCGTCATTGAGCAACGTTGCTCAATGACGGTTTGTGCAACGGAGGAAATCTTGTCGGGTGCGTTTGTCAATGTTGTTGTGTATGCGGTTGCCTCATAGACAATAAGAATTGTCACTCGTGGCTTCGCCACTCGTGACAATTTCTTATTGTCTATCTCGGCAACCGCATACACAACTTACCATTATTCTATGGCCTACCCGAGCCTTAATGATTGTCCAAGGAACGCCATTATTCCAGGCTTCCAACGCGCATTTCAACCATAGACAATACAGTTTATTTAACAGAAGTGACGATAAATACACTAGGCAATTGAGAATATGCTCGTACATACATGTAAATATAAAACATGCGTATTATAACCTGGCCCTGCCTTAGAAAACAGACCCTTTAAAGAGTCTTTAGTCTAGGAAAATCATAGTCCATGGTCGACCGAATACCCTCTAACTCTTCCCTTTAGTCTTTCTATCCAAGCTCTAAAATTGATCGCGGGACTCGGGTAGGCCATAGAATAATGAGCGTTTTTTGACGAGTGGCAGTCGATCATTATTTAAGGCTAATACATACTACACAATCTACCATTGATACTTGAAGACTGCCCTGGAATTGTAACTTCATACGAGACAACAGCAGAGCTAATTGCGGCTGTTTCTCTTGCTGAAGGTGCCTTAGGTGCATATGACATAGTTTCAACACTCATACATCTCATTCTAAATGTCAATCATGAAATTTATCAGCGAGAGATGCTACTAATATCGAAATGCTTCGTTTGATTGAGAGAGGACACACCCCTACGAGGTACTCAGCCATCTGTAATTACTCTTCGTCTCCTTTACGATCGGCATAGGATGCGTTATAAATCCCTGCGTATTTTTGACCCCGCAATCAATCGCGATTCCTTTGCACTTCTGATGCATCAAGTCAGCACTGATGGACACGTCATGCAGTCAATGTGGGTGACTATAACTGCTTTTTTCATGTGCAACTCTACTTGAATTCCCAGTTCGGCCACATCCACTTCTGCGCCAAACAGATGGTGCTGGAGAAATTCGACGAGAAGACCTGGGCTAAAATCCTGTGAGTTTCAAAACAGTGAGATCGTTGCTTTCTAGAGATGATAGCACTCCGCAATCACTGCTGCTACTCAACTGTAACCTGTGAATGCCCATTGCAGCCTCACGGCAGAACTCGACGACTACGAAGATTTCCAACTTTTAAAGGGCTACCCGGATCGGAAGACTTTTCTGCTGATTGAGACCATCTCTAAAGTTGTTGGTAAGCCAATGCGCTGATTTGTAGGCGAAATTTTATGAATACCAACTCAAGTCTTTTGATGTACCGTCACTCTTCCCTGCGGGTCTGTGATGTACCGTCACTCTTCCCTGTGGGTCTGTGATGTGCCGTCACTTTTCCCTGCGGGTCTGTGATGTACCGTCACTCTTCCCTGTGGATCTGTGATGTACCGTCACTCTTCCCTGTGGATCTGTGATGTACCGTCACTCTTCCCTGCGGGTCTGTGATGTACTGTCACTCTTTCCTGTGGGTCTTTTGATGTACCGTCACTCTCCCCTTGGGTCTTTGATGTGCCGTCACTCTTCCCTGTGGATCTGTGATGTACCGTCACTCTTCCCTGCGGGTCTGTGATGTACCGTAACTCTTCCCTGCGGGTCTATGATGTACCGTCACTCTTCCCTACGGGTCTGTGATGTACCGTCACTCTTCCCTACGGGTCTGTGATGTACCGTCACTCTTCCCTGCGGATCTGTGATGTACCGTCACTCTTCCCTGCGGGTCTGTGATGCAAGGACTACTTAACAACTCACTAACATCAGAGGACCCACAGGGAAGAGTGACGGTACATCAAGACACAAGACAAGAGTGACAGTCAAGGACTACTTATCAACTCAGGACGCTACACTCGCGAATGGTAGAAATTCTAGAAAAAGCCCCTTGCTTTAGCTGTGTCTATGGCAATGAAGCCTTTTCACTAAAATTCTTTCATATTCTCAATTCTGGTTCAGACCAGCACTGCTGGTTTGTAGCAATAATTTGTTTCGTCTAAAATCTTGATAAATAGCAACACTCTTTTTCATCAAAATGCCAATGAAGTGCTGCATCCCTGGATGCAGAAGCAATTATAAGAGCGGTGAAAAATGCTTTCCAAAGGAAGAAGCTGAAGCTGAGGCATGGCTCAATGCGTTGCCTGTGCAAGTTAAGGTAATTTATGTAGCCTTTTGAACCTAATTTTTCGTTTCTACTATAAAGATACTTATATTAACTGAATTGTGATGATCATTCCATTCTATCTGTAGAAGGCTAGCATCTACACGGGAGTCTGCAAAAATCACTCGCCTGAAAATGCACCACTGAAACGAATTAACCACCATACACGCCCCATCGACCCACCCTCAATCTTTAAAGATTTTTCATTGACTTCCCTGCGTCAGACTGTCTCAAGTAAGTATGAATGGTTGTGTACTTTGTTTACTTACTAAGTTGTATCAGCCTGTTTCAAATATTTTAGGACGCTCTAGAGATGCTGGTCGGCGAGGCGTGCTGTTAGTCGACAGAGCTAGGGCCCCTGATGAATGCTGTCGACAGAATTGTCTCGTGGGCACTATTCATTACGTCAGCTTTGAGCCTGGATTTTGTTACCTCCGGAGGCTGGATTGTTCAATGTCAGGATTTGCGAGTCGATTTTTTGCTCATTCATGAGCGCACTGTTGAGTCCTTCGTTCGAGTTAAGAGCGAATTCACAGTCTTGGCGTATCGGCGCGATGTGCTTGTAAAGATTTCTGACATATTAGGTTTTCAGCACAGGCTGCAGCGCTACAGTCAGCTGGAAGCAATTGCAAGCTCTACAATCTCTGCAAGCTCTGCAGCTCAGTCAAACATAGATGCGCTTCAGTCGATCTGGTGGCGCTCGGTACAACTGCATGGATATTTTGATGGCGGCTAAGATATATTTTGCTGGAAGACAAGCGTATCGAGCTGCGAGAGAACTAGCGTGTCTGCCTCATCCAGCTACTCTAAAACGGCACATCGGCGGACTCGGTTCAGTTGGTACAGATAAAGATTGTCAGCTTATTATTGAAGCTCATTTAAAGTGCTGCAGCCCGTTGCAGCGTATCTGCTCTATTGTCTTCGACGAAGTTTACGTGCAGCCTTCCTTACGTCTTTGTGGAGGCCACGTTATTGGATATGCAGAGGATGCACCATAAAATTTGGCAAGAACTACTCTAGCTATGATGGTTAAGCCATTTATGGGAGCTTCTGCTTTTGTCGCTCGACTCATTCCTATATACAGTCTACGACCAGAATTTTTGTACGAGCAAATCGTGCGGCTGTTAGAAATTTTGCATGGTTTCGGTGGAACAGCCATAGCCATAATCTGCGACAATCATTTCACTAATCAAAGCTGTTTCCGAAGATTTCAGCGGGAAAGTGACTCACAACCATGGAAGGCAGTGAATCCAGTAAACAAGAATAAACCTTTGTTTCTACTATACGACAGTGTTCATTTGATGAAGAATATTCGCAACAACTGGTACACCCAATCGCACAGACAACTTGAGTTCCAGTCAATATCAGACAGCGGAGTATAGCTAGATGGAATGATATTATTGAAATTGAGGAGCGATCGCGTGGTCACGTAGTTCGACCAACTACGCTCAGTCCGGTGTCTTGCCACCCGTCACCATTGGAACGACAGAAAGTTTCTCTAGTGCTTGATGTGTTCAATGATAAAACGGTTGCTGCTCTTCGTTTGAATAGTCGTCTTGAAACAGCGGATTTCGTTGAGTGTACTAAAATTCTGGAAAATCGTAAACTGCAAGTCGCCATCTGCACACGTCCTACTTAATGACAAATATAGAGAGCCAATTAAATCAAAAGAGTGCGAAAATTTGACATTTCCACTCCAATTTGCTACTCTGATTAAAGGGATGTCAGGCGGCCGAGGAGCGGGACGATTGCGTTCACTGACGACAGAGACGCGAAACGCATTGTACCAAACTGTAAGAGGCCTTGTAGATTTAAGTAGCCATCTCATACAATATTACGGCTTTTCTTACGTGCTACTTGGTGAGTTTGATAATAATTAACAACTGCTAGATGAATATGCACACCGTTGTTTTTTATGAAAATCGACAGTGATTGTACTAAACCTTTTAGGTGAATGCCAGTCGGACCGACTCGAGGGAGAGTTTTCCATTTATCGTCAAGGTCATGGAGGCTGCTATTACATATCAGTGGATCAGATTATGGCTAGTGCTCGCCTCCGCCCCATGCAGCTCTATGCGCAACTTCAAGCTTCGCCACCAGATCACTCGCCATCAGCATGTTGTCAGCATGATGTCACCGATGAAGAGACTGTCAGTTTTGACGAGCTAAGTTTATCCGTTGCTCGAATTTCTACCGAAGAAAAAGCCTCTCTTTACTACATTTGTGGCTACGTTTCACACAAAGAAAATTTGCCTGACCGAACAATTGCAACAAGTTTGCCTGGTCTGGATACTTCCACTGCTTCATTCTCTAGGTTCTGGGCAGCGTTGTGTTAACAGTTCCGTGCTTGTATTTGAGAAAATCTTCGGAAAATTTTTTGATGTTCAACTGGACCGAGATCTGCTGCGTGGAGTGCCTCGAAGACTGGCCAACTCCATCTATAAAGGCATGGTGCGCAGAGATTCCGAGACGTCCAGACAATCAACCACCGTTTGCTCTCGCCGACTCTGCAAACTGAAGCCTAGCTGAATGTTTCTTTCAAACACCTGCATATTTTCTTTGTTATAGCCATCTATGTTTTCCTTATACAGTTATGTACGGAGTTTCCCAATTCCTTGCATATCGTACTTTTCAATTGTCATTTACAATTCTTATGCTGGGAATATTTGCATATATTTATTGTTTGTATAACTGTAAAAATAATTATTATAGCGCAAAACTTTTATAATCCATAGAAATAAAGACTTTCCGTGACAATATTTGCGTTCTCCGGGATTTTATTTGGTAATATTCAATAATATCCCGTAAAGTCTTTATGTCTATGGTTTATACGAGATTACACATGCCTTTTTCGGGAGTTATTTTCATAAATCCCTCGGGCCTCAGGCCCTCGTGATTTGTACAAATGGCTCCCTCAAAAGGCATGTTTAATCTGATACATAATCATCTATCACTTAGTACTTGCTTCTTTATCCAAAAGGCTTATTAAAAAACCATAGACAGCCAAATCAAGCGGCCTTTTCTAGAATTTCTACCATTCGCGAGTGTAGCGTCCTGAGTTGTTAAGTAGTCCTTGACTGTCACTCTTATCTTGTGTCTTGATGTACCGTCACTCTTCCCTGTGGGTCCTCTGATGTACCGTCACTCTCCCCTTGGGTCTTTGATGTGCCGTCACTCTTCCCTGTCAGTCTTTTGATGTACCGTCACTCTTCCCTACGGGTCTGTGATGTACCGTCACTCTTTCCTGTGGGTCTTTTGATGTACCGTCACTCTTCCCTGTGGATCTGTGATGTACCGTCACTCTTCCCTGTGGGTCTGTGATGTACCGTCACTCTTCCCTGTGGGTCTTTGATGTACCGTCACTCTTCCCTGTGGGTCTTTGATGTACCGTCACTCTCTTCAATTAGTTCGTATTCAGAACTTTTTTAAAAATTGCGGGTTTCCTGACTTATTGCGAAATTTCCCAATAAATCTTTTTTTAAGTTCAACATCGTAGAAATTAATCTCTCGTTCGGGGACAGCAGGAAACAGACAGCCTTAATTACAGATTGACTAATCACGCTCCGCTCAGTGCATTCAGCTCAGGCTGTTCGATAGAGATGAAACCAGGAGTATAATTTTTGCACTAAGACAGTGCAAAGCTGGGTAGTCTAGTTAGTGGCTAAAGCTCTGCTGCGAGAGAACGGACATTAAGATTGAATTAGCATTGAAGCTAGCCTTGCTAATGAATGCTAAGTCATGCGATCTACTGTGTCTGTCCTTCTGTCTGACTGTCTGTCTGTCTGTCTGTCTGTCTGTCTGTCTGTCTGTCTGTCTGTCTGTCTGTTTGTTTGTTTGTCTGTCTGTCTGTCTGTCTGTCTGTCTGTCTGTCTGTCTGTCTGTCTGTCTGTCTGTCTGTCTGTCTGTCTGTCGCTCTTTCTGCTTCTATTTTGTTTCTCTGGCACTCAAGCCATTGCCATTGTTCTCAGCCTCTTCGTCTCTCACTGAATCCGCCTGCAGGCATCGAAGTGCCCGCCCTGCTCGAACTCTACGGCGAGTATTTTCTAACGTACGCCATTCGCATGAACTTCGCCTCCATGATCCGGTCGCTGGGAGACGATCTGAGCACCTTCATAGTTAACCTGGACTCGCTGCACAACCTGCTGCAGCTCACCTATACCGAAATGGTTCCGCCATCGTTTCTGTGAGTCCGACTCAAAAATAAACCCGTTAGCCTTCAGATGCGCCGCGCAATAGCTGCGGCTGAGCTGTCGGTTGCACATCTGCCCATTAGGACAGGTGTAATCAATTATTATTATTGTTGACGTTCCAGAAATGCATTTAATTGAAGTCTTTTAGGGTACTTTCTCCGCGAATAAATCGCCAATCCCTCCAACTATTTTCTAGTGGCGAGAGCGGCGGCCCAGTCATGCTGGTCACTTATAACAGTACGCGAAGGGGCCTGTACCCCATTGCGGTTGGTGAGTCTCCTTTGTCAGCCACTGTCAAGTCTCTCTTGTCAGCCACTATCAAGTCTCCTTTGTCAGCCACTGTCAAGCCTCCTTTGTCAGCCAGCCACAGTCAAGTCTCCCTTGTCAGCCACTGTCAAGTCTCTTGTCAGACAGTCACTGTCAAGTCTCCCTTGTCAGCCAATATCAAGTCTCCCTTGTCAGCCAATGTCAAGTCTCCTTTCTCAGCCAATGTCAAGTCTCACTTGTCAGCCAATGTCAAGTCTTCCTTGTCAGCCACTCTGTCAAGTTTCTTGTCAGACAGCCACTGTCAAGTCTCCTTTCTCAGCCACTATCAAGTCTCCTTTGTCAGCCACTATCAAGTCTCCTTTCTCAGCCACTGTCAAGTCTCCTTTCTCAGGCACTATCAAGTCTCCTTTCTCAGCCACTATCAAGTCTCCTTTCTCAGGCACTATCAAGTCTCCTTTCTCAGCCTCTATCAAGTCTCCTTTCTCAGGCACTATCAAGTCTCCTTTCTCAGGCACTATCAAGTCTCCTTTCTCAGCCACTGTCAAGTCTCCTTTCTCAGCCACTGTCAAGTCTCCTTTCTCAGCCACTGTCAAGTCTCCTTTCTCAGCCACTGTCAAGTCTCCTTTCTCAGCCACTGTCAAGTTTCTTTTGTCAGACAGCCACTCCCTACAGCCTTCTACTGTAAGCAGCAGCCGCTCGAGGACTTCTAGACTAAAACGTATTCCTAGTAGTCCTTTGCAGCCAGCGGTAGTTCTGATGCAAACTACACCTGGAATCAACGCGCCCGCAGGTCTGCTCCGCGCGGTGGCTGCCCAAATCTACAACCAAGTCGTGGAAATCGTGGCCAAAAAGACAAATACTGAATTTCCAGAGGGCACAGCCTACGTTGAACAGGTGCTCCTCGAGATACGAGTTGTGAGCGACTCCGCCGACTCGCCGAGTCCCCTGCCGTCGCGAAGCATCGAGCAAGAGTCCGAAGGCATCCTGGCCGAGTGCGCCGGGCCGCAACCGTTGCTAAGCAACGCTCAGCTGACCAGCCTGCTGCCCTACCACCTGGTGCTGGACAGGCAGATGCGGATTGTGCAGTGCGGCAGGAAGCTGCGCCAGTTCAACTCCGGCATCCGGCCGGGCGCCGCGTTCGGCGAAGCCTTCAGCATCGCCAATCCGCTGGTTGGCGCCGAGTTCGCCGAGATTCTGCGCTTCATCAACTCGGCCTTCACGCTGGCCTTCCGGAGGCTGCACACGTTGGAGCAGAGCAAACAGGTGGTGCCGCGAACGATATTCGTGAAAGGTGCGCTGGTGGGCGTTGGTGGATATCAGCTGGTCAAGTTTAGTCACGTGACTGTAGATCAGTGTCAGCTGGTCAAGTTTAGTCACGTGACTGTAGATCAGTGTCAGCTGGTCAAGTTTAGTCACGTGACTGTAGATCAGTGTCAGCTGGTCAAGTTTAGTCACGTGACTGTAGATCAGTGTCAGCTGGTCAAGTTTAGTCACGTGACTGTAGATCAGTGTCAGCTGGTCATATTTAGTCACGTGACTGTAGATCAGTGTCAGCTGGTCATGTTTAGTCACGTGACTGTAGATCAGTGTCAGCTGGTCATGTTTAGTCATGTGACTGTAGATCAGTGTCAGCCGGTTATTTCTAGTCACGTGACTGTAGATCAGTGTCAGCTGGTCATGTTTAGTCACGTGACTGTAGATCAGTGTCAGCTGGTCATGTTTAGTCATGTGACTGTAGATCAGTGTCAGCCGGTTATTTCTAGTCACGTGACTGTAGATCAGTGTCAGCTGGTCATGTTTAGTCACGTGACTGTAGATCAGTGTCAGCTGGTCATATTTAGTCACGTGACTGTAGATCAGTGTCAGCTGGTCATGTTTAGTCATGTGACTGTAGATCAGTGTCAGCCGGTTATTTCTAGTCACGTGACTGTAGATCAGTGTCAGCTGGTCATGTTTAGTCACGTGACTGTAGATCAGTGTCAGCTGGTCATATTTAGTCATGTGACTGTAGATCAGTGTCAGCCGGTTATTTCTAGTCACGTGACTGTAGATCAGTGTCAGCTGGTCATGTTTAGTCACGTGACTGTAGATCAGTGTCAGCTGGTCATATTTAGTCACGTGACTGTAGATCAGTGTCAGCTGGTCATATTTAATCACGTGACTGTAGATCAGTGTCAGCTGGTCATATTTAGTCACGTGATTGTAGATCAGTGTCAGCTGGTCACGTGTCTTACATTTTACCTGGAACAGGCCAGATGCGCCACCTGGCCGAGCCGGACCTCCTGGTGTTCCTGGGCTCTCTGCGGGTGGCCAACCTGGACCAGATGCAGCAGGACAGCCTCTACATGTCCGACATTCCGCTGTTCGACGTCACCAGGGAGCTGATCACCATCAACCAGCAGCAGAAGGCCGACCACACTATTAAGTAATGAAGCTATCGGTACCTGTAAAATATTTATTAATTGCATAATGCTCTTTTACACTGAGAATACTGCACTTCTATCTTTGTGTGCTCATGTTCTGCGGGCTTCTATCATTGTGTGCTCATGTTCTGTGGGATTCTATCATTGTGTGCTCATGTTCTGTGGGATTCTATCACTGTGTGCTCATGTTCTGTGGGATTCTATCACTGTGTGCTCATGTTCTGTGGGATTCTATCACTGTGTGCTCATGTTCTGTGGGATTCTATCACTGTGTGCTCATGTTCTGTTTGATTCTATCACTGTGTGCTCATGTTCTGTGGGCTTCTATCATTGTGTGCTCATGTTCTTTGGGCTTCTATCGTTGTGTGCTCATGTTCTGTGGGCTTCTATCATTGTGTGCTCATGGGCTTCTATTATTGTGTGCTCATGGGCTTCTATCATTGTGTGCTCATGTTCTGTGGGCTTCTATCATTGTGTGCTCATGTTCTGTGGGCTTCTATCATTGTGTTCTCATGTTCTGTGGGCTTCTATCATTGTGTGCTCATGTTCTGTGGGCTTCTATCATTGTGTGCTCATGTTCTGTGGGCTTCTATCATTGTGTGCTCATGTTCTGTGGGCTTCTATCATTGTGTGCTCATGTTCTGTGGGCTTCTATCATTGTGTGCTCATGTTCTGTGGGCTTCTATCATTGTGTGCTCATGTTCTGTGGGCTTCTATCATTGTGTGCTCATGGGCTTCTATTATTGTGTGCTCATGGGCTTATGCCATGCATGCTCAGCGATGCTCAGAAGGCAAGCGACACTGCCTCTTTTTTGCAGCCAGAAGCTGAACGAGGCCACAGCTCAGCTGTCAAAGACGACTCAGGCGCTAAACGCGGAGAAGCGCAAGACGGACAACTTGCTCTACCAGATGCTGCCGAAGCGCGTCGCTGAGTCGCTGCGCAACGGAGAACGCGTCGACGCTGAAAAATTCTCCATGGTAACGGTGCTGTTCTCGGACATTGTCGGCTTCACCGATATTTGCTCTGGCAGCCCGCCTGAGGAGGTGGTCAGCATGCTGAACAGCATCTTCACTAAGTTTGACAAGCACACCGAAGTTAATCAGGTGTACAAGGTGAGCCTGTGCGGTTGATGAAACAAGAATGACTAATGTTGAATGATAGGGAGCCAGAGCCCAGTGGTCCAGCGCGGCGCTCTGATGTGCCAGCGGCCCAGGCTCGATTCCAAGTGCAGTCACATTACTTTGGGGCTGAATTGGAATCTCGGCTTGGCTCTGCTCGTGCAATTAACGGCCTTGAAGGCCAACCCCCAAGGCACAGTGAAGTGTATACATGCCTAACGATAAATATAGATAGGGCCGCTAAATAAAGTAAAGTTAGATAAATAAAAAAAGTTAGAACCACACACGTAACTTGTTTCATTTGAAATTCCGGCGTGCAGAAGGTCAGTTTAATGCAATCAAGTGGTCCATACACTATGCTCGTATAAATTATTCGAAACTGAAAAGCCTAGTTTATATAAAGTACATTTCTAACTTTGTTAATATCTTTGCCCGCCATGTACAGGTGGAGACCATCGGCGATGCCTACATGGTGGTTGGCGGCTGCCCGGACAGAACCGAGGACCACGCGCAGCGGGTGGCCGACCAGGGCCTGGACATGCTGGCCAGTTCGCGGCTGGTGCGGGCCGCCGGTAGCTACAAAGACTGCAGCATTCGGGTAAGGTCTTTGTGGATTAGTCAGTTCTGTATATGTCTTGAGTGCTTATGTGCTGTGTGCTTGTGTGCTTGTGTGCTTGTGTGCTTGTGTGCTCATGTGCTCATGTGCTTGTGTGCTTGTGTGCTTGTGTGCTTATGTGCTTGTGTGCTATGTGCTTGTGTGCTTGTGTGCTCATCTGCTTGTGTGCTTGTGTGCTTGTGTGCTTATGTGCTTGTGTGCTTGTGTGCTTATGTGCTTGTGTGCTTGTGTGCTTGTGTGCTTATGTGCTTGTGTGCTTGTGTGCTTGTGTGCTCATGTGCTTGTGTGCTTGTGTGCTTATGTGCTTGTGTGCTTGTGTGCTTGTGTGCTCATGTGCTTGTGTGCTTGTGTGCTTGTGTGCTTGTGTGCTTGTGTGCTTATGTGCTTGTGTGCTTGTGTGCTCATCTGCTTGTGTGCTTGTGTGCTTGTGTGCTTATGTGCTTGTGTGCTTGTGTGCTTGTGTGCTTATGTGCTTGTGTGCTTGTGTGCTTGTGTGCTCATGTGCTTGTGTGCTTGTGTGCTTATGTGCTTATGTGCTGTGTGCTCATGTGCTTATATGATGTGTTCTTGTGTGCTGTGTGCTTGTGTGCTTGTGTGCTTGTGTGCTCATGTGCTCATGTGCTTGTGTGCTTGTATGCTTATGTGCTTATGTGCTGTGTGCTCATGTGCTTATATGATGTGTTCTTGTGTGCTGTGTGCTTATGTGCTTGTGTGATTATGTGCTTGTGTGCTTATGTGCTTGTGTGCTATGTGCTTGTGTGCTTGTGTGCTTGTGTGCTTGTGTGCTTATGTGCTTGTGTGCTTGTGTGCTCATGTGCTTGTGTGCTTGTGTGCTTATGTGCTTATGTGCTGTGTGCTCATGTGCTTATATGATGTGTTCTTGTGTGCTGTGTGCTTGTGTGCTTGTGTGCTTGTGTGCTCATGTGCTCATGTGCTTGTGTGCTTATGTGCTTATGTGCTGTGTGCTCATGTGCTTATATGATGTGTTCTTGTGTGCTGTGTGCTTATGTGCTTGTGTGATTATGTGCTTGTGTGCTTATTTGCTTGTGTGCTATGTGCTTGTGTGCTTGTGTGCTTGTGTGCTTATGTGCTTGTGTGCTTGTGTGCGTGTGTGCTCATGTGGTTGTGTGCTTGTGTGCTCATGTGCTTGTGTGCTTATGAGCTTGTGTGCTTATGTGCTTGTGTGCTTATGTGCTTGTGTGCTTGTGTGCTCATGTGCTTGTGTGCTTATGTGCTTGTGTGCTTGTGTGATTATGTGCTTGTGTACTTGTGTGCTTGTGTGCTTATGTGCTTGTGTGCTCATGTGCTTGTGTGCTTATGTGCTTGTGTGCTATGTGCTTGTGTGCTTGTGTGCTCATGTGCTTGTGTGCTTGTGTGCTTGTGTGCTTATGTGCTTGTGTGCTTGTGTGCTTATGAGCTTGTGTGCTTGTGTGCTTGTGTGCTCATGTGCTTATATGATGTGTTCTTGTGTGATGTGTGCTTATGTTCTTGTGTGCTTGTGTGCCATGTGCTCATGTGCTTGTGTGCTTGTGTGATTATGTGCTTGTGTACTTGTGTGCTTGTGTGCTTATGTGCTTGTGTGCTTGTGTGCTTATGTGCTTGTGTGCTATGTGCTTGTGTGCTTGTGTGCTCATGTGCTTGTGTGCTTGTGTGCTTGTGTGCTTATGTGCTTGTGTGCTTGTGTGCTTATGAGCTTGTGTGCTTGTGTGCTTGTGTCCTCATGTGCTTATATGATGTGTTCTTGTGTGATGTGTGCTTATGTTCTTGTGTGCTTGTGTGCCATGTGCTCATGTGCTTGTGTGCTTGTGTGCTTACGTGTATGTGCTGTGTGCTGTGTGCTTATGTGCTGTGTGCTGTGTGCTATGTGCTGTGTGCTTATGTGCTTGTGTGCTTGTGTGCTTGTGTTCTTATGTGCTTGTGTGCTTGTGTGCTTATGTGCTTGTGTGCTTATGTGCTTGTGTGCTTATGTGCTTGTGTGCTTATGTGCTTGTGTGATTATGTGCTTGTGTGCTTGTGTGCTTATGTGCTTGTGTGCTTGTGTGCTTGTGTGCTCATGTGCTTATATGATGTGTTCTTGTGTGCTCATGTGCTTATATGATGTGTTCTTGTGTGCTGTGTGCTTATGTTCTTGTGTGCTTGTGTGCCGTGTGCTCATGTGCTTGTGTGCTTGTGTGCTTACATGTATGTGCTGTGTGCTTATGTGCTGTGTGCTGTGTGCTACGTGCTGTGTGCTTATGTGCTGTGTGATTATGTGCTTGTGTGCTTGTGTGCTTCTGTTCTTATGTGCTTGTGTGCTTGTGTGCTTACATGTATGTTCTGTGTGCTGTGTGCTGTGTGCTGTGTGCTATGTGCTGTGTGTTTATGTGCTGTGTGCTGTGTGCTGTGTGCTGTGTGCCGTGTGCTGTGTGCTATGTGCTGTGTGCTGTGTGCTATGTGCTGTGTGCTTATGTGCTGTGTGCTTATGTGCTGTGTGCTGTTTGCTATGTGCTGTGTGCTTGTGTGCTGTGTGCTGTATTCTTGTGTGCTGTGTGCTCATGTGCTGTGTGCTGAATTTCTTTTGTCAATATATAAATTCTCTCTATTTTACTAATATGTTATTCGGCTTCATATCTTACCAACTAGGACTTCAACGGCAAGCTGGCAGTGCCTCGTTGCATCCCCAGCAAATGCGGCTCCAAATTTAGGCTTCAATTTTAGCATAGAAACAGTAAAGTACAAACTTTTGATCAGCATACAAATAACCGGGATACTTGATGCCGAGTAAACAACAGAAGACCTGAGGCCTCTCCGTAGCTCGTACTCGAGAACTTGTATTGTACAGAGTAGTCCGACTCTCTCGGCCGTCCCGTCCGCAGATCCGAGTCGGCATGCACTCCGGCCCGGTGGTCACCGGCGTTGTTGGCGAGAAGATGCCCCGCTTCTGCCTGTTCGGCGACACCGTCAACACAGCCTCCCGGATGGAGTCGCACGGCTGTCCGGGACTCGTGCACATGTCCGAGCCCAGCTACCTGTGAGCTGGGGCTGAAGGGCCGGGGGATGGGGAGGAACTGTCCGGGGCTGTCCGAGCCCAGCTACCTGTGAGCTGGGGGCTGAAGGGCCGGGGGATGGGGAGGAACTGTCCGGGGCTGTCCGAGCCCAGCTACCCGTGGGCTGGAGGGGTAAAAGGACTGGAGGAGGAACTGTCCGAGACTTCCGAACTACCTGTGAACTGGCGGGATGAAGTGCTGGGGCTTTTCAAAAAAATTCAAAAAGAGAGAGAGAGAGAGAGAGAGAGAGAGAGAGAGAGGCCGATTGGATTCGCTTTCTGAGACTGCAGCTTCTGTCTGATATCTGAGGACCGCTGAACTCACAGCTTAGGTTTTGGCTTCAGTGTGGAGCCTAATTCCCTCTCAGAGTTCGTGCTTTATGAACAAGGCTTGCAGGGGAGTCTGGGAGTCTGGAAATGGGATTAGTATGCAGTGTACGGGCAGTGTCAGTGTGGCGCCAAATCGAGTATCAGTGTGGCGCCAAATCGAGTGTCAGTGTGGCGCCAAATTGAGTGTCAGTGTGGCGCCAATTCGAGTGTCAGTGTGGCGCCAAATTGAGTGTCAGTGTGGCGCTCAGTGTCAGTGTGGCGCCAAATCGAGTGTCAGTGTGGCGCCAAATCGAGTGCCAGGGTGTCAGAGGGCGCCAAATCGAGTATCATGGTGTCAGAGGGCGCCAAATCGGGTGTCAGGGTGTCAAAGGACGCCAAATCGAATATCATGGTGTCAGAGGGCGCCAAATCGGGTGTCATGGTGTCAGAGGGCGCCAAATCGGGTGTCATGGTGTCAGAGGGCGCCAAATCGGGTGTCATGGTGTCAGAGGGCGCCAAATCGGGTGTCAGGGTGTCAGAGGTGCCTAATCGCCCACAAACTGAAAATGAACTGTTACCAAATTTCGTCATTCGGCCATCGCAGGCTTGTCAAGGACAGTCACGTGACCGAGCCGAGAGGCAAAATCTACGTGAAAGGGAAAGGCGAGATGAGGACTTACTTCCTGCTTGGCCGAGCCGGCGCTGACTGCCGCGTTGCCATGGAGACGGCGGCCGAGTGGAAGAACGTGCAGACCTGGGACGAGAACAAGCCATCGACGTCATCGGCCGGAGCGAACGGCGATACGTCGCTCGCGTCGGCGGCAGCCGAAGCCGCGGAGATCCCGACGAGGACCCGGATTTGCCATCTGCTGTAACAGCGGCAATTAGAGCGCTGCATGACAATTGGTGTTGACACGAAATAGCTGTCATCCTTCGGTGTTGTTTAGTGCGTCAAGAGCAGCTCTATGTTTTGTTGATGTAATCAATGCGAAATATTCAATCAGTCTCGCGATCAGTCTCCCTGACCTTAGCTCGTTTGCTACTGAAAGTACTAAAGACGAGGAGCGCGATTACTTTATGGTGTGCGTATTAGTAAATTATCTGCGCACTTTAAAACTCTAATTAATTAACAAGCAAGCATACATCGTGTCGTGTTATTTTTGTGTTCTCATAAAATTATTCCGAATGGCTTCTTTGCACGTGAAGCGAATTTATTTAGCACAAAATTTCATTTTTCGACTTTCAAAGTTTGTCAGTTTAAACTAATGATTATTTGATAAAAGGCAATCAAGGGGAGATATCCAGTCAAACATGTTTGAATTCCTCCGAGCTATAGTCCGATAGGCTGCTGTCAGCCAATTAGAATGCAGCCAGGGACAGGCAGGCGAGCCGGCGTGAGGTGGGTCGGTATTGGAGGGCTACAAAACTGTTAAAAAGTATCTAAATTTAGACTGACTTTCTCCCCCCGCTTTAGCATTCTGTCAGCCAATCGGAATGTAGCCAGGGACAGGCCGGGGAGCCGGCGTGAGGTGGGTGGTCTTGGAAGGGTAGAAAGTCTCAAATTCATTAATCTCTAACTATAAAAATGATATATAAGTATAGATTTAGTTGGACTTTTTCTATCCACGCTAAAGCATTCTGTCACGCAGTTAAAATTAGCTCGTAAGATAAGACATTAAATAATTTCAAGAATTAAATAATACAAGCTTGTACCAGCGTCATATACGAGTAAACAAAAATGTCCCTTTTATCATATACTCTTAAAAGTATATGTTAGTCTTAAGTTTTTAGTTCTTCCATTGTGTAAAATGCCCTTTATTTGCTCATTGTATTCTCGGTATTACTTACTATTTGAGGAAATAGTACAAAAAGTTACATTTAATTTGCTATATACAATCAGTATCCAATAAATAGTTCTTTACCCCGATGTAAACATTTGGGCAGGTAATTTTCCTATTACAGCTCGTGCAATAGCAGTGACGCTTTGGCCACGTGTGCTATTATTATAACAGCAAATAAACGAGATAGAGAGTGGCAATCCGAGACAAAAAGTGACAACACCGGCCACTTCGACTGATTAGTCCCAGCATCGAATAGCTTTGTGGCACGGGACAGGTAAACACAAAGTGCGCAGACAACTCTGTTAGGTGCATGGCAACACAGTCCAGCTCCCCAAGGGGCCGGCTAGTAATGACTTCTGATTGGACCAAAAAACTGAATGTTGATGATGGGCCAATATCAGTTCCGCTTTGATCATTCCGCTAGCTCACTGGATTTCGGTCTCACCTGTCTCCCTGATGCAGCAGACTTATAAAGACTGCTCGCTTATGGGGACAATAACTGGCTTGACCGTTCGAAGGAGTGTCTAAGTCCTTCACTTTGAAATCCTTGAGCCTGCTGCCACGTGGCCGCTTGCGCCATCCAGCGAATACTGAGGGCTTCTGAGCGGGCCGACGGGATGGTGAGACACTATCTATCTATCTATCTATCTATCTATCTATCTATCTATCTATCTATCTATCTATCTATCTATCTATCTATCTATCTATCTAATCTATCTATCTATTTATCTATCTATCTACCTATCTATCTATCTATCTATCTATCTACCTATCTATCTATCTATCTATCTATCTATCTATCTATCTATCTATCTATCTATCTATCTATCTATCTATCTATCTATCTATCTATCTATCTATCTATCTATCTATCTATCTATCTATCTATCTATCTATCTATCTGTCTGTCTATCTATCTACCTATCTATCTAAGCTAGGTAGCTTTCCGTTGTGAAAATCTGGAAAATTCCAGTTTGAATTCCCGAGAGACTTACGGAAAGTGGAAGTAAGAGCGGAAATTTCCTAATGAAATGGAAGCTGTCACCACTGAGTGGCGTAAATTAGGATTACACTCGTAGCTTTTGTTTGTCTTTTGACTCGCATTTTGAAAAAGCAATCATGCGAATGGATTTCCAGGCTTATTCCTTCGCTCAGTCATTATGAAAACGAGTTTTCCAGAAAATCTACTAGTCAAAAATTTCTTTAAAAAGAAATTTAGACCGATATGAGTTTACGGCTGCTGAGCCTTCAGACATGCCTACCGGGGAGGTACAATTTATGTAGGAATATTTTATTCTCAATGCTTGGGATTTAGCTGAGAATTAACCATTAAATCAAAGTTAGAATTACATTAGGTCATTTTTAAATTTAACTACATCTACCCTGACCAATCTATCTGCTTGTCCCCTCACACAAATGTAATCGACAGTTTGGCCACATTCATTTCTGCGCCAAGCAGATGATACTGGAGAAGTTTGGTGATGAGAAATGGGCCAAAATTCTGTAAGTTCAATAGTCAAAAACTGCACTTTTTATTTCATTGCGTGCTTTGCCAGCTTTAGAAGATACCGCTGCGCCCCGACCTTATTCTTCCAGCGAACTGTCCGAGTTGGATGACTGGGAGGATTTCCAGATGCTGAAAGCGTACACGGACCAGGTTACCAATCGGTTGTTTGAGGTCATCGCCAAAGTTATTGGTGAGCATCTCATTATGGAGAATCCTGTCTTGAAACCTCGCCAAGAGAAGTGCAGGTAGAGAGGAGCCCAGTAAACACCCTACTGCACTGGGCAACAGGTAGAGAGGAGCCCAGTAAACACCCTACTGCACTGGGCAACAGGTAGAGAGGAGCCCAGTAAACACCCTACTGCACTGGGCAACAGGTAGAGAGGAGCCCAGTAAACACCCTACTGCACTGGGCAACAGGTAGAGAGGAGCCCAGTAAACACCCTACTGCACTGGGCAACAGGTAGAGAGGAGCCCAGTAAACACCCTACTGCACTGGGCAACAGGTAGAGAGGAGCCCAGTAAACACCCTACTGCACTGGGCAACAGGTAGAGAGGAGCCCAGTAAACACCCTACTGCACTGGGGAACAGGTAGAGAGGAGCCCAGTAAACACCCTACTGCACTGGGCAACAGGTAGAGAGGAGCCCAGTAAACACCCTACTGCACTGGGCAACAGGTAGAGAGGAGCCCAGTAAACACCCTACTGCACTGGGCAACAGGTAGAGAGGAGCCCAGTAAACACCCTACTGCACTGGGCAACAGGTAGAGAGGAGCCCAGTAAACACCCTATTGCACTGGGCAACAGGTAGCGAGAAGCCCAGTAAACACCCTACTGCACTGGGCAACAGGTAGAGAGGAGCCCAGTAAACACCCTATTGCACTGGGTAACAGGTAGCGAGAAGCCCAGTAAACACCCTACTGCACTGGGGAACACGTAGAGAGGAGCCCAGTAAACACCCTATTGCACTGGGCAACAGGTAGAGAGGAGCCCAGTAAACACCCTACTGCACTGGGGGATAACAACTCAAAGTTTTCCCACAATGCGCAATCTGCCCAGAAACGGAGCTGCCCGTCATGCTGGAGCAATTCGGTCAGTACTTTTTCGGCTACCTGGTTCGCATGAACTTCGCCTCCATGATCCGGTCGCTGGGAGACGATCTGAGCACCTTCATAGTTAACCTGGACTCGCTGCACAACCTGCTGCAGCTCACCTATACCGAAATGGTTCCGCCATCGTTTCTGTGAGTCTGCACGCAAGTTGGGGATCTAAAGGCTTAAAGAAAATCTCTTGGAACCAGTAGCGATGACCCTGGCATGGGATGCTGTCATATCTCTGCCAGCAACCTCTCTCATATATCTGACACGTCATATCTCCGACACGTCATATCTCCGACACGTCATATCTCCGACACTTAAATCTCCGACACTTCATATCTCCGACACGTCATATCTCCGACACTTAAATCTCCGACACTGCATATCTCCGACACTTAAATCTCCGACACTGCATATCTCCGACACTTAAATCTCCGACACTGCATATCTCCGACACTTAAATCTCCGACACTGCATATCTCCGACACGTCATATCTCCGACACCTCATATCTCCGACACTTCATATCTCCGACACGTCATATCTCCGACACTTAAATCTCCGACACTTCATATCTCCGACACGTCATATCTCCGACACGTCATATCTCCGACACTTAAATCTCCGACACTTCATATCTCCGACACTTCATATCTCCGACACTCCATATCTCCGACACTTCATATCTCCGACACTGCATATCTCCGACACTTAAATCTCCGACACTGCATATCTCCGACACGTCATATCTCCGACACCTCATATCTCCGACACTTCATATCTCCGACACGTCATATCTCCGACACTTAAATCTCCGACACTTCATATCTCCGACACGTCATATCTCCGACACTCCATATCTCCGACACTTCATATCTCCGACACTGCATATCTCCGACACTTAAATCTCCGACACTGCATATCTCCGACACGTCATATCTCCGACACGTCATATCTCCGACACCTCATATCTCCGACACTTCATATCTCCGACACGTCATATCTCCGACACTTAAATCTCCGACACTTCATATCTCCGACACGTCATATCTCCGACACGTCATATCTCCGACACTTCATATCTCCGACACTTCATATCTCCGACACTCCATATCTCCGACACTTCATATCTCCGACATTTCATATCTCTGACACTGCATATTATTATCAAACGCAAGATGAGGTATTCAAAGTCTCCAGAACCTCGCTCACGTCTTGAAATGACAAAACTTGTTCACCACACAAAATTCACAGAGCAGAGTGCGGCGATTCGAAAATCACTGTGACCTACAGCAGCACTCGGACTGGACTGTATCCTGTGGCAGTTGGTGAGTCCCCCCCCCAGTTTTGGGGATGCTTTGTCGAAACTAAATTCGAACTTAGTGTGTAATTAAGAGCCATAAGTGGCCTATACTATTGTGGAATGATGATTGTCTGAATCGAATTCAGAGCGCCGGAATCACGATTTGTAGGTCGGAGGTTCGATTCCCGATCCCACCGGAACAATTTGTGTCCTTAAGCAAGATACTCAACTCTGCGTTGCTTCAGTTCACCCAGCTGTAAAATGGGTGCCAGCATTAGCTGGGGTAATTGAAGGTGTGACGACCCCCAGTCCTTAGACTCAGCAGCCGTACGCAGCCTTCAGATGAGCCGCTCAATAGCTGCGGCTGAGCTGTCGGTTGCACATCTGCCCATTAGGGCAGGGGTAATCAACTATTATTATTATTAACTTAGTGAATTAAAAAATATGTCCTTTAAAAAACGACTTTATCGTACAGAGGCGTGTGTAAGAAGCAGTTTACAGACTGACTCAGCAGTATTTTCAGATTTTGGACATGCGTAGGCGGTCTGCGTGGGCGTTTGCTCAAGCCAAGCAAGCGCTTCGTTTCGTGTATCAATCGATTACGTAATCGACTGCATGCCGAGTGGGGCGGGATTTTAAAAATTATAAAAACGAACAAGCAACACGGGTGCATCAACTCAAGCCCTGCCATTCCCGTCAGGCATTCTGAAGTCGGTCGCCTCGCAGATCTACAATAAGGAGGTGGAAATCTCGGTGCGCCAGGTCAGCAGCGACTTTCTAGAGGGCACCGCCTACGTTGAGCAGGTGAGCCTGGAGATTCAAATCCTGAGCGACGACTCGCCCTCGCAGAGCTCGCTGCCCTCGCGTAGCACCGAGCAAGAGTCCGAAGGCATCCTGGCCGAGTGCGCCGGGCCGCAACCGTTGCTAAGCAACGCTCAGCTGACCAGCCTGCTGCCCTACCACCTGGTGCTGGACAGGCAGATGCGGATTGTGCAGTGCGGCAGGAAGCTGCGCCAGTTCAACTCCGGCATTCGGCCGGGCGCCGCGTTCGGCGAAGCCTTCAGCATCGCCAATCCGCTGGTTGGCGCCGAGTTCGCCGAGATTCTGCGCTTCATCAACTCGGCCTTCACGCTGGCCTTCCGGAGGCTGGACGGGCCGCCGGGCGGCAACGATGATGCGGCGCCGAAGGAGCTCCGTGTGAAAGGTGGAAATGCGACAATCTCATTTGACCAAAGTTGGCCAAAATAGAAGTGTGAAATATTTGAAGTTTAGCATTGGAAAGCAGTGAGAGACGGTGAAAGCAACTTTGTGGTTCATTGGAATGAAAAAAGCATATCGTCTTTGCCAGAGAAATCGTTGAAGATTCAATTGTCGACTCAGCTGAGCGGTAAACGCGCCTGACTCTCGAGCCGCGGCCATGGCGAGGAACTCGGCCACAGAGGTTGTCTCAGAGCGACTCTCGCCCACTAGGGCCCACCGGCAAGGCACACAGAGTGTACATGCCTGACGATTAGAAAGTCAGGGCCGCTGTACATCCTATGTGTGCCTGCGTACCTATCGGGGCGGGGGGCAGCGGAAAGGGCACAACTGCTTCCTCTGGCTTTGGTTCGACTGTCGCTTTGATTCGCGGCTGTGACGTCTTGACTTGACTTAGCTGCAGGGGGCTCCGTGCGTCCGGAAACAGCGAGGAGGCGTTGCCGCCCATTTCGCTATCCCCTGGCGACCACGGGCAGCTAGTGCTGCGGTGTCGCGCAGGGAGTTCAGGTGGTGCCGGTGTCCGCAGCGCGGTCCCCCTCCGGAGAGTCCAGGAGGTGGATTGTCGCTCGCCCGGTAGCCCTTAGGTAGCGGACGAGCTGGCAGAGATTCTCGGGCCTGAAAACGTCGGAGAGGTCCGGGTTTGGGCCGAGGTAGGTGAGCCTGACCTGAGTAAAGGCGGGACATTCACAGATGAAGTGCTCCGCATTCTCGACACCGGAGAGGCAAAAAGGGCATTCCTCACTGCGGATTTTCTCCTGGAGGTAACGATGCCTGGCAAAGCAGCCATGACCCGAGAGGGCCATGGTCACCGCCCTGATGTCCCTGCGGTTGAGTCTAAGCAGGGCCTGGCTGTGACGTCATTCGAGACTGATCCTATTGGCTAGGCCTGGTTCGCTTATTTTCATTCGTCACGCACTGCCCTTCACTGTAGGCCAGATGCGCCACCTGGCTGAGCCGGACCTCCTGGTGTTCCTGGGCTCTCTGCGGGTGGCCAACCTGGACCAGATGCAGCAGGACAGCCTCTTCATGTCCGACATTCCGCTGTTTGACGTCACCAGGGAGCTGATCACCATCAACCAGCAGCAGAAGGCCGACCACACTATTAAGTAAGGTTACGCTACCGATACCAATGATAATAACTAGATGGGCTACTTAGCAAATTTGCGTGTAAGCTACTATCAGTAAAAAGGGCAAGATAGATTTATTGACCCTCTTACGCCCCTGGTTGAAAGACTACATTTGATTTTGGGTGTCAGATGTCACTGGCAGTAAAATGTCACTGACAGTCAAATGTCACTAACAGGGCAGTTAAATGTCACTGGCAGTCAAATGTCACTGGCAGTCAAATGTCACTGGCAGTCAAATATCACTGTCAGTCAAATGTCACTGGCAGTCAAATATCACTGTCAGTCAAATGTCACTGGAAGTCAAATGTCACTGGAAGTCAAATGTCACTGGAAGTCAAATGTCACTGGCAGTCAAATGTCACTGACAGTCAAATGTCACTGACAGTCAAATATCACTGTCAGTCAAATGTCACTGGCAGTCAAATGTCACTGTCAGTCAAATGTCACTGGCAGTCAAATGTCACTGGCAGAGCAGTCAAATGTCACTGGCAGAGCAGTCAAATGTCACTGGCAGAGCAGTCAAATGTCACTGGCAGAGCAGTCAAATGTCACTGACAGTCAAATGTCACTGGCAGTCAAATGTCACTGGCAGTCAAATGTCACTGGCAGAGCAGTCAAATGTCACTGGCAGTCAAATGTCACTGACAGTCAAATGTCACTGACAGTCAAATGTCACTGGCAGTCAAATTTCGCCAGTCTTAGACCCAAGTGGCCCATCTAGTTAGGATAATACCTGTGAGCCACACTGGTGGATTTGGTGCTTGACCAGTGTTTTAATACAATGGCTATCGCATTTCTCCCCTCTGCAGCCAGAAGCTGAACGAGGCCACCACCCAGCTGTTCAAGATGACGCTGGCGCTTGAAGAGGAGCGTCAGAAGACGGACAACTTGCTCTACCAGATGCTGCCGAAGCGCGTCGCTGAGTCGCTGCGCAACGGAGAACGCGTCGACGCCGAAAAATTCTCCATGGTAACGGTGCTGTTCTCGGACATTGTCGGCTTCACCGATATTTGCTCTGGCAGCTCGCCTGAGGCTGTGATCACCATGCTGAATAGCATCTTCACGCTGTTCGATCAGCATACCGAAGTTCACCAGGTGTACAAGGTGAGTGGGAGCTGACTTCTATTCGTTAGATAGTATGCTTTTTAATATCTCTATTCCTCTTGGTCCATCGTACAGTAGTTGCCATGGAGCTTTTGTCTCACCTTAGTAACCATCATTTCACCAAACACCCCAAAGACCCCATCCATCGCCCGCCATGTACAGGTGGAGACCATCGGCGATGCCTATATGGTGGTTGGCGGCTGCCCGGACAGGATGGAGGACCACGCGCAGCGGGTGGCCGACCAGGGCCTGGACATGCTGGAAAGCTCGCGACTGGTGCGGGCTCCCGGCGGCGAGGATGGCATCCAGGTTAGTTTGATTAGGGAAGAGCGCAGGTGTTATAGTATCTTAAAAGATAGAGATGCTCTGCAGAACAGCAACTTGACACCTTAGAAAAGTTGTCGCTCGGCCGTCCCGTCCGCAGATCCGAGTCGGCATGCACTCCGGCCCGGTGGTCACCGGCGTCGTTGGCGAGAAGATGCCGCGCTTCTGCCTATTCGGCGACACCGTCAACACGGCTTCCCGGATGGAGTCGCATGGCTGTCCGGGACTCGTGCACATGTCCGAGCCCAGCTACCTGTGAGCTGGGGGGGCTGAAGGGCCGGGGCTGGGAAAGAACTGTCCGGGACTGTCCGAGCCCAAGTACCTTTGAGCTGGGGGCTGAAGGGCCGGGACTGGGGAGGAACTGTCCGGGACTGTCCGAGCCCAAGTGCCTTTGGGCTGGGGCCTTAGGGCCGGGACTGGGGAGGAACTGCCTGGGACTGTCCGAGCCCAGCTACTTGTCTGGGCTGAGGCCGAAGCAGACAGACAAAGATTCGCAAAGACAAAAGGCCACCCAATGATCTAATTAAGGTTTTGTTCATCGGACAGGTTGGCATCCCAGGGAAAATAGCTATTTCGCTGATCAGGCCGAGCTTCGTGTTCGAAGCCGAGTCAATCCCGGAAATGAATGCCCACGGCTCTCCTTATGTTACAAAAATGCTGGAATGAAATGACACAGGCCAGTCATGGCTAATGATATCCGTCGATACTTCGCCGCGTGGCAACCAGGAGTCAGCAGTTTCAATTACAGCCTGACTCGGCCTCAGGTGTCCGAGTTTGGCTGGATGTATTTTTAGCTTATGTACAATTGTCGGATGTAGAGATTTAATCAGTAGTTTTTCAGCGAATTTTAATTCAATAGACTAATTCAATAGCCGCGAGTTGAAGCTCATAATGCTCTCCAAAATTACCGCTTTGCATTCAGTGGTTGGTTAGACTGGCGCTCTTTAGTATTGGCCTGTATTCAATTTTTAACAACAGGAATATTCATTGTCTTGGTTGTCCTGGAGCTCATGTGTCCAGATATTCATTGCATTGAGATACTCAGCTATTGCCTTATGAGACTGAGCGATATTTCTCAGGTTCCTGTGCGATCCAGTGCGATCCTGTGCGATCCTGTGCGATCCTGTGCGATCCTGTGCGATCCTGTGCGATCTTGTGCGATCCTGTGCGATTCAGTGCGATCCAGTGCGATCCTGTGCGATCCAGTGCGATCCTGTGCGATCTTGTGCGATCCTGTGCGATCCAGTGCGATCCTGTGCGATCTTGTGCGATCCAGTGCGATCCTGTGCGATCTTGTGCGATCCTGTGCGATCCAGTGCGATCCTGTGCGATCCTGTGCGATCCTGTGCGATCCTGTGCAATCCTTACTGCTGGTCACATTGTGTGTGCAGAGTGAGTTAGCTAATTAAGTACAAATACACTGGAAAATTCCAGGCTAGTCAAGGACAGTCACGTGACCGAGCCGAGAGGCAAAATCTACGTGAAGGGCAAAGGCGAGATGAAGACCTACTTCCTGCTGGGCAAGGCCGGCTCCGACTGCCACGTTGCCATGGAAACGGCGGCAGAGTGGAAGAATGTGCAGACCTGGGACGAGAGCAAGCCGCCAGCGGCCTCGCCCGCCGAGGCTGCCAACGCGCCGCCGGCAAAGCAGAACGGCATGAGCCGGAGCGCCCCGGGCCAGATCATTGAAACCCGAGTCTGCCGGCTGCTGTAGCTGCTTGATGGGAGAAAAAACTGTATTGATCAAGGATGCGCTGGCAGCGAAAGGACGTAACTCTCTGCTCTAGAGTTTCTTCAAAGGCCTGATTTCCCTTTCTAAATTAATTAGCGAAATAGACGCTTTTCAGTCACCGAATTGAAGATTATCAGAGTTTGTCTACTGATAAGTAGACAGTATAGAGTGTAGCGCGAAAAGCTTGCCTGGCGGGCAAAGAAATTACGCAATACGAGAGAGCTGTAGAACTTCTGGTCATCACTTGCCTCAGTAGGCCAGCTAACTAAAGTTAAACACTATTTATTCTCCATGCTAAGCCATAACACCTTGAGATCAATGCTATTTATTTCATAGAGATAGCACAGATCTCAAATTGGCGTTAACAAACGTTAAAAGTACACGTACGCTATTATTTAATTGGCTATTTTTGTTCCACTTCCCCGCATGCTACCTTTGTAATTGCATATTTTTATCCCAGAAACTTAAAAAAGTATTTCTGTGGCTGTTTGATGCACTAGAAAATACGAGTATACTGTGTTTGCAACACGCTCGTATGTCAGGTATATGTCGTTGCCAAGTTCAAAAACTATTTGTTTGTACTTTAATTTCAATCCAGGTGTACACTGTATTTTAAGTTGTCCCTGGCTGGCATCTTTGGTATAGTTTGCTGACGGATTGGCACTTCTATTTGAGAGAGATTTTACGATTCAAATCCTTATTCGTCTACTTTTCTCAGTAGCCTAAATTGAATATATCACAAATTAAACAAGTTGAACAAGGTTTGTATTGAGAATTCCAAAAAATGTAGTAAAATTTACGGTCAACCGCTGTGCGAACGCCAGCTTCTGAAGAGCCATTTTAAAGTACTCACGAGCAATGCCAGATTGCAACAGTAAATTTCAGTATAATAAGCACAGCCTGTAAAAGAGTCTTGCCATTTTTACTGTACTTTTTTAAATGGGAGACGATGGACTGTTTGCAATTTCCGCGATTTAATTGGGAAATAGGGAAGTAGAGAGGCCAGACACGGAAGGCAGAGAAGCGCCAGACAGACAGGGAAGGCAGAGAAGCGCCAGACAGACAGGGAAGGCAGAGAAGCGCCAGACAGACAGGGAAGGCAGAGAAGCGCCAGACAGACAGGGAAGGCAGAGAAGCGCCAGACATACAGGGAAGGCAGAGAAGCGCCAGACAGACAGGGAAGGCAGAGAAGCGCCAGACAGACAGGAAAGGCAGAGAAGCGCCAGACAGACAGGAAAGGCAGAGAAGCGCCAGACAGACAAGAAAGGCAGAGAAGCGCCAGACAGACAGGAAAGGCAGAGAAGCGCCAGACAGACAGAAAAGGCAGAGAAGCGCCAGACAGACAAGAAAGGCAGAGAAGCACCAGACAGACATGGAAGGCAGAGAAGCGCCAGACAGACAGGGAAGGCAGAGAAGCGCCAGACAGACAGAAAAGGCAGAGAAGCGCCAGACAGACAAGAAAGGCAGAGAAGCGCCAGACAGGGAAGGCAGAGAAGCGCCAGACAGACAGGGAAGGCAGAGAAGCGCCAGACAGACAGAAAAGGCAGAGAAGCGCCAGACAGACAAGAAAGGCAGAGAAGCACCAGACAGACATGGAAGGCAGAGAAGCGCCAGACAGACAGGGAAGGCAGAGAAGCGCCAGACAGACAGAAAAGGCAGAGAAGCGCCAGACAGGAAAGGCAGAGAAGCGCCAGACAGGAAAGGCAGAGAAGCGCCAGACAGACAGGGAAGGCAGAGAAGCGCCAGACAGACAGGGAAGGCAGAGAAGCGCCAGACAGACAGGAAAGGCAGAGAAGCGCCAGACAGACAGGAAAGGCAGAGAAGCGCCAGACAGACAGGAAAGGCAGAGAAGCGCCAGACAGACAGGAAAGGCAGAGAAGCGCCAGACAGGAAAGGCAGAGAAGCGCCAGACAGACAGGAAAGGCAGAGAAGCGCCAGACAGACAGGGAAGGCAGAGAAGCGCCAGACAGACAGAAAAGGCAGAGAAGCGCCAGACAGACAAGAAAGGCAGAGAAGCACCAGACAGACATGGAAGGCAGAGAAGCGCCAGACAGACAGGGAAGGCAGAGAAGCGCCAGACAGACAGAAAAGGCAGAGAAGCGCCAGACAGACAAGAAAGGCAGAGAAGCGCCAGACAGGAAAGGAAGACATCAGAGTATCAGTATCAGAAACAGTCTCAGAGTTGGCTATGAAATATGAATATCGCAGAGTTAGGGCATGTGAAACGTCTCAGAACTTGAAGTACTTATGTGGAATTTGCGTAGCGTGAGCATTACGTCACGTAGAAATCGCAATAAAAATTATTTCGAGTCGCCGTCAGGGGACGCCTCGGACTTGTCGGCGAAAGGCACCGCCGCGGAGGCTGCCTCGGTAGACGAGATTCGCGCAGCTTCCGCCTCCTCTCCCTCCTCGCGCTCGTCTGCCCGACTTCGACGCGACTTCCGCTTCGACTTCCGGCTGCCGCCCCGGCGGCGACTCGACAGCGAACTGCTGAGCGACTCCACGGCCTGCATGATGTCGGCGAGCTTGGCTTCGACGCCTTGCAGCCGGGAGCTCAGGTCGCCGATGCTCGGCCCGGCCGGCTCCGCTTCCGCCTCAGCCGCTTCCGGTCCGTCCGGCTGACGTTTCTGCAGCTGCAGTCTGGTGTTGCTTCTGCTTTCGCTGAAGATGGGAGTTCGAGAATTCGATAATTTCATGGGCTTTGCTTGTCGAATTTCTGACGCCTTAGCAGCCCTCTGAACCCAAATATCCAGCCGTGTGTTGGTAACAGTGTTGAGAGGGGAGCTCGGCAGTTGACTGCCACAGTATAAGTTAGGGCTAGGGTTATCAGCATTCAATGTGAGATCAACAGCAAAGGGGATCCGGGATCAACAGCCATGTAATCCGGGATCAATGGGATCAGCAGCCAGGAGATGCGGGATCAATGGGAGCAACAGCCAGGAGATCCGGGATCAATGGGATCAGCAGCCAGGAGATCCGGAATCCATGGGATCAGCAGCCAGGAGATGCGGGATCCATGGGAGCAACAGCCAGGAGATCCGGGATCAATGGGATCAGCAGCCAAGAGATCCGGGATCAACAGCCAGGACATCCGGGATCTATGGGATCAACAGCCAGGAGATCCGGGATCCATGGGATCAACAGCCAGGAGATCCGGGATCCATGGGATCAGCATCGAGGAGATCCGGGATCAATGGATCAGCAGCCAGGTGAAGAACTCACAGCTGGAGGGCAATGCCGGTCAATTTTCTCCGACTGCTGGCGGTCAGCCGCGACTCCAGGTGCTCAACCTGGTACTTCACATCGTCCAGCCGTTCAAGCGCCAGCAGCCAGTTGTCCTCCTCGTCGTCTGGCTGGGCGTACTCGGAACGCCGCGCAGTCAAGTACTTGTCGGTGCCCTGCTGCACGAAGGCGCCAAGCATCCGCTGCGTCCTGGAGTCGTAGTCCACCACTACGAAGGGACGGCCATGGACATTTAATGTCACTATGCACTTTGACTAGATCCCAGTGTACCGATTTCACCTCTAGGTTGTAGCCTACTAGTTAGAGCGTCCAACACAGGACTTGAAGGTCAGGGGTTCGATTTCCGATCCCACTTGGAGCAATTTGTGTGCTTGAGCAAGACGCTTGACTCTGCACTGCTTCAGTTCACCCAGCTATAAAATGGGTGCCAACATTAGCTGGAGTAATTGAGGGTGTGTGGCGACCCCCCCCCCAGTCCTCGGACTGAACAGCCGTACGCAGCCTTCAGATGCGCCGAGCAATAGCTGCGGCTGAGCTGTCGGTTATACAAGTTACTAAAAGTGCACAGTTCGAATTCCGTGCACTTACTGAAGGCGTCCCTTGTCGGTGCCTTCCTGCCGCAGGCGGCTCTCCAAAGCCGCTCCAAGACGTTGGCAATGTGGCACAGCACAGTCAGAGGGTGGCAGAGGAACGGCCTGTGATGGAACTCAAAGATCAGCTGGTAGCGGGAGTAGGCCCACAGCTTGCGCGAGCTTTCCTGCACCAGGTCGAATGTGTGCTGGAACATGGCGATCAGCAGGTTGAGCAGCAGCACGTTGGTGATGAGCATGTAGAAGGCGAACAGCACGATCACTAGCGGGCTGTGCACCGCCTCCGATTCCTCGCCCTCGCCGCCGCCCTCGAATCCTCTGCCGGTGACGTTCGACGGCATGATCGGGGGGCTGTCGGGGCTGACTTTGTCGTCGTCAGCCAGGATGTCGCCGAGCTGGAGCTCGCCGTACATCTGCCAGTAGGGCAGGTAGACGACGTCTTTGATGAGCTTCCAGGACAGCGGACTGTTGGGGTACAGCAGCGCCTGGGCGGCCACTCCGTAGGCGAGAAGGAACACCACCAGGATGGCGAAGAAAAACACGGTGTCGTTGATCTGTGGGTAGTGTTAAAGTATTGTAAGTAGTATGGGCCGTTTTTACGCTTTCTTGTGCCAAAGAACACGGACAGGACTCTCTTGTTTCACAATTTTCGAAGAGTTCTCTCCAAGGTCCTCTAGGACCGCTTTTCCGTAGTGGGAAGCGACACTAACCTGCAGGGCTCGGACGGAATTCCCAACTTAAATCCCGAGTCCCGACTTCTATCCCCGAGTCCCGACTTATATCCCCGAGTCCCGACTTATACCCGAGTCCCGACTTATCTCGAGTCCAAAATTAAATCCCGAGTCCCGACTTAAATCCCGAGTCCCGACTTATCCCGAGTCCAAACTTAAATCCCGAGTCCCGACTTAAATCCCGAGTCCCGACTTATCCCGAGTCCAAACTTAAATCCCGAGTCCAAACTTAAATCCCGAGTCCCGACTTAAATCCCGAGTCCCGACTTATCCCGAGTCCAAACTTAAATCCCGAGTCCAAACTTAAATCCCGAGTCCCGACTTAAATCCCGAGTCCCGACTTATCCCGAGTCCAAACTTAAATCCCGAGTCCAAACTTAAATCCCGAGTCCCGACTTAAATCCCGAGTCCCGACTTATCCCGAGTCCAAACTTAAATCCCGAGTCCAAACTTAAATCCCGAGTCCAAACTTAAATCCCGAGTCCAAACTTAAATCCCGAGTCCAAACTTAAATCCCGAGTCCAAACTTAAATCCCGAGTCCAAACTTAAATCCCGAGTCCAAACTTAAATCCCGAGTCCAAACTTAAATCCCGAGTCCAAACTTAAATCCCGAGTCCAAACTTAAATCCGGAGTCCAAACTTAAATCCGGAGTCCAAACTTAAATCTCGAGTCGCGACACTGAAATCGAGACTGTTCGGAACAAATTAGGACAAGAATTAAAAAACTTGAAAAAGGTAACTACAGTTACTCACCATCCTAGTAACCATGACAACCTTTGGCCCCAGAGTTTGATGAATCAAATAGAACTGCATAAATCGAATGTAGAACATGGTTAGCGTCAGCGCGTAAGTCATGCGGACCCACACGAAGTATTCTTCCGTAACGAATACCCGAACCAGGATGCAGGAGATCATCATGAGATTGAGCACCAGGTCGAACACGTCCCAAGCGTGTGCGAACCAGTCCTTCAGCTTTTCCAGCGCGCTCACCTTGTTTCGGTCGAATATTTGGCGAATTTCTTCGGCAATGAGGCTCACCATCCAGCCTGAAATATCAAACGATTTCCTTAATGCAAGATTTGGGAGCAGAGATTTCTCCAACCCCCCTCCCAGGATCATTGTACATTGATGATAAGAGGACAGAGATTTTTCCAATCCCACTCTCAGGATCATTGTACATTGATGATAAGAGGACAGAAATTTCCCCAACCCCACTCCCAAGATCAGTGTACATTGATGATAAGAGGGCAGATTTCTTAAAACCCACTCACAGGATCAGTGTACATTGATGATAAGAGGGCAGAGATTTCTCCAACCCCACTCTCAGGATCAGTGTACATTGATGATAAGAGGGCAGATTTCTTAAAACCCACTCCCAGGATCAGTGTACATTGATGATAAGAGGGCAGATTTCTTAAAACCCACTCCCAGGATCAGTGTACATTGATGATAAGAGGGCAGAGATTTCTCCAACCCCACTCTCAGGATCAGTGTACATTGATGATAAGAGGGCAGATTTCTTAAAACCCACTCCCAGGATCAGTGTACATTGATGATAAGAGGGCAGAGATTTCTCCAACCCCACTCTCAGGATCAGTGTACATTGATGATAAGAGGGCAGATTTCTTAAAACCCACTCCCAGGATCAGTGTACATTGATGATAAGAGGGCAGATTTCTTAAAACCCACTCCCAGGATCAGTGTACATTGATGATAAGAGGGCAGAGATTTCTCCAACCCCACTCTCAGGATCAGTGTACATTGATGATAAGAAGGCAGATTTCTTAAAGGCCACTCCCAGGATCAGTGTACATTGATTATAAGAAGGCAGATTTCTTAAAGGCCACTCCCAGGATCAGTGTACATTGATGATAAGAGGGCAGATTTCTTAAAGGCCACTCCCAGGATCAGTGTACATTGATTGTAAGAAGGCAGATTTCTTAAAGGCCACTCCCAGGATCAGTGTACATTGATTATAAGAAGGCAGATTTCTTAAAGGCCACTCCCAGGATCAGTGTACATTGATTATAAGAAGGCAGATTTCTTAAAGGCCACTCCCAGGATCAGTGTACATTGATTATAAGAAGGCAGATTTCTTAAAGGCCACTCCCAGGATCAGTGTACATTGATTATAAGAAGGCAGATTTCTTAAAGGCCACTCCCAGGATCAGTGTACATTGATTATAAGAAGGCAGATTTCTTAAAGGCCACTCCCAGGATCAGTGTACATTGATTATAAGAAGGCAGATTTCTTAAAGGCCACTCCCAGGATCAGTGTACATTGATTATAAGAAGGCAGATTTCTTAAAGGCCACTCCCAGGATCAGTGTACATTGATTATAAGAAGGCAGATTTCTTAAAGGCCACTCCCAGGATCAGTGTACATTGATTATAAGAAGGCAGATTTCTTAAAGGCCACTCCCAGGATCAGTGTACATTGATTATAAGAAGGCAGATTTCTTAAAGGCCACTCCCAGGATCAGTGTACATTGATTATAAGAAGGCAGATTTCTTAAAGGCCACTCCCAGGATCAGTGTACATTGATTATAAGAAGGCAGATTTCTTAAAGGCCACTCCCAGGATCAGTGTACATTGATGGTTTTAGATTTCTTCCCCATCAGGCCCGGCTTCGTTCCAGTTTCAAAAATGAAATTACTGACCAATCAGTACGAATTCTAGCACACTGGGCTGCGGCTCCTCCTCCGTGGCCTCGTTCGGGTGCTTCAGCGTCACCAGGGTCACAAAGGAGAACAGCAGCAGAAAGACAACGGCTGAGGCCACGGTGCTGATAAACTTCACCTGCGGTGACGTGTAGAACATGAACACGCACTGAAGGAAAGACGGGTTTTGAATGTGCCCGCCACTGGACACCTGCTGCTGCTGTTGCGACTTGCGCAGAGACGGCGTGGCGCCTTGCTGCTTTTGCTGCTGCTGCTGCTGCTGCTGATGTCTATCAAATGACTGCCGAGTAGACACAGTCTTCGGCTGCACCGATGAGCGCTTCATCTGTACAGTAGGAGTTCGAATAAAGGGCTTGAGAATAGTCGATTCACTCAGTGAGCTGCAGTCCGCTGCTCTTTTTCACTCCCACTACTCCCTCTCCAGTCCTCCTATTCCCCCTCCAGTCCCGCTACTCCCCCTCCAGTCCCGCTACTCCCCCTCCAGTCCCGCTACTCTCCCTCCAGTCCCGCTACTCCCCCTCCAGTCCCGCTACTCCCCTCCAGTCCCGCTACTCCCCCTCCAGTCCCGCTACTCCCCCTCCAGTCCTGCTACCCTGCCTCCAGTCCCGCTACCCTCCCTCCAGTCCCGCTACTCCCCCTCTAGTCCCGCTACTCCCCTCCAGTCCCGCTACCCTGTCTCCAGTCCCGCTACTCCCCTCCAGTCCCGCTACCCTCCCTCCAGTTCCGCTACTCCCCCTCCAGTCTCGCTACCCCCCCTCCAGTCCCGCTACCCTCCCTCCAGTCCCGCTACCCCCCTCCAGTCCCGCTACCCTCCCTCCAGTCCCGCTACCCCCCCCCCTCCAGTCCCGCTACCCTCCCTCCAGTCCCGCGTCCACGTGACCCGATCTTTGAGCATTGCAGTACTCACTCTGACACTCGAATGCCTGTCGCTTCCGGCACCGGTGGACTCGCCAGCAGGCGGGCTGGTCAGCAGCCACTTGTCAAAGATGAGCGCAGGTATGAGCATGGGTAGCAGCATGCAAATCAGGGTGCGCCACAGAGGCAGGTAGGTCTTGCTGCCAGCAATCCAGATGTCGCTGATTTTGGTCTGCACAGCCTGCTGGGACATGAACTCCATGCACTCGCCTTGGTCGGCCAGAGTTAGCAGGGTCTGGCCGTCCCAGACTGGCAACCGGCGGACCAGAGTGTCCAGCGTTTTCTGCTTGTCCTGCGCGTAGCATGTGGCCAGAACTCCCGCAGCCAGGCCTTCGAAACTGTCGGCAGCGGCGCCGAGCTGGGCGCTGGCCTCTAGGGAGCCTTCGGACTCGGCTAGGGACTTCATGTTGCGCAACATCATGGCGGACACCAGAGCGCTGGCGATGGTGTCGCTGGTCTGCGGGTGGGGGGGGGTCACGTGGTGCGGTAGCCTTTGATTAGTCTTCTGGTTGGCGGACTAGCCTCTCCTGACTTCAGGACTTCAGGACCCACTGATACGCTTCCATCCAAGACTTCAGGACTCTCTGATGCACACTTCCATCCAAGACCTCTCCTGACTTCAGGACTCTCTGATGCACTTCCATCCAAGACTGCAGGCTCTCTGATGCACACTTCCATCCAAGATTTCAGGACTCTCTGATGCACTTCCATCCAAGACTTCAGGACTCTCTGATGCACTTCCATCCAAGACTTCAGGACTCTCTGATGCGCTTCCATCCAAGACTGCAGGCTCTCTGATGCACTTCCATCCAAGATTTCACGACCCTCTGATGCACTTCCACCCAAGACTTCAGGACTCTTTTCCATTGAAAGTCTTCAGAACACTCACTCAGTCCCTTCGGCTGGCACCCACCCATTAGTTAGTGTTTCCGAGTGGTCTCAAGTCTTTAGCCTTCTCCCAAAGCAAATTATTATTCGCCTCACCTGTCGCCAGATAATCCTGGCCATGTCAGTGCGCTGCACCACAATAGACCAGATCAGCAGGTCCTCAGCTTGGTAGGAGCTCCTGTCCCGGCGCGGGTACGGACTGCGCAGCACCCCGCCAGACTTGGCCGACACGTACAGCCCGACGGCGCGCAGGAGGCGTTCCTGGTAAGCCGTCTGGCTCTCGTTGTGCGTGGCGTAGCCGACTGTCTTGGACTCGGTCATCAGCCAGCTGGACAGGGGGCTCTGATGGGTTGCGGGAACAGTTGCTTTTCTGCTAGCCTTGCCCTCAAAGACTACCCCGGAAACGCCCACAGTACACTTACGCTCAGGTAGTCCAGCTGCTCTCTCAGACGCATCATTTGTGGATCCGGCTTGTTGATCAGCTGAAGTTTGACGATGGTGAAATTTGACAGTAAATTGCTTTTTGTAATGTAATTTACTCGTTTTTACTGAGGTGGGTGATGAAACAGGGTAGGTGATGAAACAGTGAGGTGGGTGATGAAACAGTGAGGTGGGTGATGAAACAGTGAGGTGGGTGATGAAACAGTGAGGTGGGTGATGAAACAGTGAGGTGGGTGATGAAACAGTGAGGTGGGTGATGAAACAGTGAGGTGGGTGATGAAACAGTGAGGTGGGTGATGAAACAGTGAGGTGGGTGATGAAACAGTGAGGTGGGTGATGAAACAGTGAGGTGGGTGATGAAACAGTGAGGTGGGTGATGAAACAGTGAGGTGGATGATGAAACAATGAGGTGGGTGATGAAACAGTGAGGTAGGTGATGAAACAGTGAGGTGGGTGATGAAACAGTGAGGTAGGTGATGAAACAGTGAGGTGGGTGATGAAACAGTGAGGTGGGTGATGAAACAGTGAGGTGGGTGATGAAACAGTGAGGTGGGTGATGAAACAGTGAGGTGGGTGACGAAACAGGGTAGGTGATGAAACAGTGAGGTGGGTGATGAAACAGTGAGGTGGGTGATGAAACAGTGAGGTGGATGATGAAACAGTGAGGTGGGTGATGAAACAGTGAGGTGGGTGATGAAACAGTGAGGTGGGTGATGAAACAGTGAGGTGGGTGATGAAACAGTGAGGTGGGTGATGAAACAGTGATGTGGGTGATGAAACAGTGAGGTGGGTGATGAAACAGTGAGGTGGGTGATGAAACAGTGAGGTGGGTGATGAAACAGTGAGGTGGGTGATGAAACAGTGAGGTGGGTGATGAAACAGTGAGGTGGGTGATGAAACAGTGAGGTGGGTGATGAAACAGTGAGGTGGATACTATGCTTCATCATGCTTCTCCCCCTTCCGCACCGAGCTGTAGAGGCCGGCCAGCGTCTCCAGGTTCAGCAGGGTGCCAATGTTGATTCCGTGGTCGAACAGCAGAGACACGAACTCCGTCTGGTTGCGCGCCAGAGCCCGCAGCATGCTGTATTCGAGGTCTCGGCCAGTCAGCTGCTCCCACTTGGCCTTCCGTTCTGACGAGAAAATTTCCTGCGCGGCCAGGTCGGGCCGGTTCCAGGCCATGGCCAGGTTCAGCTGGGTCACCACGCTCAGCGAGGTCTGGCGAAGGAAGGTCGTGAGGATGACTCGGTCCAGCTGCTCGTTGGGGTCCATGGACTCGGCGTCGTAGACGTTCAGCATGCGCTGATAGGCGGGCTCGGCCAGCTTCATCAGCCAGTCCACCAGGCTGCGCATCTCGCTGGAGTCGGGCTCGAATTCCGAGGAGAAGTGCTCCTCCGTTATGGCCTCGATCTCGTACCTGGGTGGGCGCAGCGATGATGGAGCTGGATAGAGGGATCTTTATAATGGGATCTGATAGTGGGATCCAGATAAGTAGGATCTGGATATGTTGGATCAGGATAGTGGGATCTGGTTAGTGGGATCTGGTTAGTGGGATCTGGATAGTGGGATCTGGATAGTGGGATCTGGATAGTGGGATCAGTATAGTGAGATCAGGATAGTGAGATCAGGATAGTGGGATCTGGTTAGTGGGATCTGGATAGTGGGATCTGGATAGTGGCATCTGGATAGTGGGATCTGGATAGTGGCATCTGGATAGTGGGATCTGGATAGTGGCATCTGGATAGTGGCATCTGGATAGTGGCATCTGGATAGTGGCATCTGGATAGTGGCATCTGGATAGTGGCATCTGGATAGTGGCATCTGGATAGTGGCATCTGGATAGTGGCATCTGGATAGTGGCATCTGGATAGTGGCATCTGGATAGTGGTATCTGGATAAGTCGGATCTGGATAGTGGGATCTGAGTGTTGATGATTCAGGCTAAGTTCAAGAAGTGCTCCCGTACCTCTCGAGCTCCGTGTTCTCGCAGATGTAGGCGATGACGTTGGCAGCTCGGCCGGAGCCCTTGACAACCACGACCGGCGAGCCGGTCTCGACGCTCACCAACGCCGCTTGCACGTCCTTGCGGCCGCCCTCGATGATGAGGTGCACGCACGGCGTCACGGAGCGCAGGTCGCTGCCGTCGCCGCGGCTTCGCCGTCGAACCATCTGCTCAGCAACTTTCTTCTCGAAGCTGGCCCGGAAGTCGATCTCGGCGCCGAACATGGACTCGGTGCCGTCGTCGCACAGCAGGAAGTGGGTGTGGTGCGGCTCCAGCACCGCCTGGCCCTTCACCGGCGCGGTGTTGTCGGGGTTTCGGTAGGTGGACACTGGCAGGTCGTCTTCGAGACTCTGCGCGCGGCGTTTGGAGGATTTGGGAGGTGCACCTTTGCAAGCTCGAAATTTCACACTGGGCTGAGGAAGTTTCGAGCTTGAGGAAGTTTCGAGCTTTAGGAAGTTTCGAGCTTGAGGAAGTTTCGAGCTTGAGGAAGTTTCGAGCTTGAGGAAGTTTCGAGCTTTAGGAAGTTTCGAGCTTGAGGAAGTTTCGAGCTTGAGGAAGTTTCGAGCTTGAGGAATTTTCGAGCTTTAGGAAGTTTCGAGCTTGAGGAATTTTCTAGCTTTAGGAAGTTTCGAGCTTGAGAAATTTTCGAGCTTTAGGAAGTTTCGAGCTTGAGGAAGTTTCGAGCTTGAGGAAGTTTCGAGCTTGAGGAAGTTTCGAGCTTGAGGAAGTTTCGAGCTTGAGGAAGTTTCGAGCTTGAGGAAGTTTCGAGCTTGAGGAAGTTTCGAGCTTGAGGAAGTTTCGAGCTTGAGGAAGTTTCGAGCTTGAGGAATTTTCGAGCTTGAGGAAGTTTCGAGCTTGAGGAAGTTTCGAGCTTGAGGAAGTTTCGAGCTTGAGGAAGTTTCGAGCACTCTTCAATCTCAATCTCATTCTATGAAATGGTCAAGTTTACTTAAATTCACTGCTAAGCACGCCGCATAAATACCTTGTCCTCGCTGACCAGCAGACACTCTTTGTCGCGCACGGAGCCCCAAGGACAGACGCCGATGAGCACAACGTCTCGCTCGCTGCCGCCAGCCAGTTGGTAGTCGCGAATCGCTTCTCCGACAAGCTTGTTTGTGCCAAGGTTGAAACCTCCAGTCACGATCCACGTCTCTGTTCGGGGAGAGGAGAGGTGAGGGGTTTTTCTCTGGTTTATGCCTTCGGTCAAGGACTTTGGTCTCAGCTCAGTCGCTGATTGACCAGCCAGAACCAGCACAACTGTCTCGTGTCTGTCTTACCCTGGCTGGCCGCTGATTGGCTAGCCAGAACCAGCACAACTGTCTCGTGTCTGTCTTACCCTGGCTGGCCGCTGATTGGCTAGCCAGAACCAGCACAACTGTCTGTCTTACCCTGGCTGGCCGCTGATTGGCTAGCCATAACCAGCACAACTGTCTGTCCTACCCTGGCTGGCCGCTGATTGACCAGCCAGAAACAGCTCAATTGTCTGTCTTACCCTGGCTGGACGCTGATTGGCTAGCCAGAACCAGCACAACTGTCTGTCTTGCCCTGGCTGGACGCTGATTGGCTAGGTCCTGTTTTACTATTTATTTCCCGTTTTTAAACACCGCAATCAGCTTTAAGTGATTCTTATCCAGGAAAAGCTTGTATTCGTGAAATCTTAATAAACGCATAGTTCTGACGAGAGCAGCACTCACTAGTTTTCGTGGCGATATTGATAATGCCCTGGCGCAGCTTCTTAATAATCTTGTCCGACATCGGTCGCATCTTCTTGGCACCGCCGGTGACGCTGACGATGAGCTCCGGCTCGGGGATGCGCCAGGTTTTAGTCAGCAGCTTCCACAGCAGGTTGGGCCTTGAATTCAGGCAGTCCAGCCGGATGTACTTGGCGTTCTGGCCAAGCCGAGTGAATTCGAAGTTCTCGAAGCGCAACACTCCGTAGGCGTCAGTTCGAGCCGTCGCCGTGCAACCGTCCACTGTCCAGCGCTTCGGCATTCGGGCTGTCCGAGACAGAGTGTCCGCTCTGGCGTCGGTGATGTCGGTGACGGCGGCTGCGGCGGCCGCTTTGGAGGCATGCCAGGCTGCCGAGCGATTGCAGCAGCAGATTCTGGGACTGCGCGGGGTAGGAGAGACTTTTCTGGGACTTCAGTGAAGGACTTATCTGGGACTTCAGTGAGGGACTTATCTGGGACTTCAGTGATTGACTTATCTGGGACTGCGCGGGGTAGGAGAGACTTTTCTGGGACTTCAGTGAAGGACTTATCTGGGACTTCAGTGAGGGACTTATCGGGAAATTCGGTGAGGCACTTATCTGGGACATTAATAATTTTTTATCTCGAACTTGAATCAGAAAGCGGGACTGGGACTGATGGGTGATGTAAATTGACAGCAAGGATTAATACATGTAATTGTCTCACCTGTTCGCTCGCGGCACAAACTGGAAGCACTCTCTTTTCTGGAAACTGCTGTAGATGTCCCTCTCGGGCTCAGTGACCATGGAGTGCATCTGCGGAGCGGGGCAAAATACTTGATATAAAGGGTTTTTATGGAAAATCCGCGGAACTTCCACGAGTATAGTAGGAGCAGACGAAGTGGATGTGTAGTTTTTAAAGATGCCTTCCCTTCAAATTGGCTTGGTCTCAGGGGGAGGCTGGGCACTGCCTAAAATCAAGGCAACAGTCAGCACCCATAGTGTACTCCTTGGGCAATGGGACATCATGTGCGTACGATTGAAACTTACTGCCAGCCCGTTGGGCAAGCCGTCGCCTTCATCCTCATAATCTGAGAAGTCTCCATACTCCGAGCCAGAATCCATCAACTCAGACAGGTAGCTTTTACAAATAATTATAAGTTTTCGACTGCCACTCACTGAGCAGTAAAGACACTGTTGCTTTCGATAGTGAGCTCTGAGCTTGCCTGAGAAAATAAAACAAAAAATACCAACTTCGTGGACGGCAATAGATAGCTGAAGGGCCCAGTCAGATAAGGCTCGGTAAAAACTGCACAAATCGCGGGGTCAAAAACAGCTAGCACTTGAGCACTGCTCAAATTCTGTACATGCCATGCTAATAGTCGGAACGGCAACTGGCATGCATGCCATTAATTCTGCTAAGGCGATATCTCAAACATACGGCTGGGCGTGCGCTGTTGCCACGGGTAACGGGGACTCAGATTGACTGCGCGCAATAACTGCTCATAATTTCTAGTACAGATGCTTCTCAGAATATATTTGGCTCTCAGTACGGCATGCTCGATGTGGGTGGCATTCTAAAATATCAGAAACAGCTCAACTGAACCGTATGGTCCGAATTTTTCGCTCAAACTATACTTCAACGCATCGCCCATAGGCGAATGCTGTGTAGATTTGCTGGCCAGAGACCAATGCTGTGTAAATAACCAGGCCATAGTAATGATGTGTAGATATGCTGGCCAGAGACCAATGCTGTGTAAATAACCAGGCCATAGTAATGCTGTGTAGATATGCTGGCCAGAGACCAATGCTGTGTAAATAACCAGGCCATAGTAATGCTGTGTAGATATGCTGGCCAGAGACCAATGCTGTGTAAATAACCAGGCCATAGTAATGCTGTGTAGATATGCTGGCCAGAGACCAATGCTGTGTAAATAACCAGGCCATAGTAATGCTGTGTAGATATGCTGGCCAGAGACCAATGCTGTGTAAATAACCAGGCCATAGTAATGCTGTGTAGATATGCTGGCCAGAGACCAATGCTATGTAGATATGCTGGCCATATAGACCAATGCTGTGTAGATATGCTGGCCATATAGACCAATGCTGTGTAGATATGCTGGCCATTTACTGATGCTTCGCAGTTAGCCTGGCCATAGGCTAATGCTATGTAGTTAGCCTGGCCATAGGCTAATGCTATGTAGTTAGCCTGGCCATAGGCTAATGCTATGTAGTTAGCCTGGCCATAGGCTAATGCTATGTAGATAGCCATGCCATAGACTATTGCTGTTTAGATAGCCATGCCATAGACTATTGCTGTTTAGATAGCCATGCCATAGACTATTGCTGTTTAGATAGCCATGCCATAGACTATTGCTGTTTAGATAGCCATGCCATAGACTAATGCTGTGTAGATAGCCATGCCATAGACTATTGCTGTTTAGATAGCCATGCCATAGACTATTGCTGTTTAGATAGCCATGCCATAGACTATTGCTGTTTAGATAGCCATGCCATAGACTAATGCTGTGTAGATAGCCATGCCATAGACTAATGCTGTGTAGATAGCCATGCCATAGACTATTGCTGTTTAGATAGCCATGCCATGGACTAATGCTGTGTAGATAGCCTGGCCATAGACTAATGCTGTGTAGATAGCCATGCCATAGACTATTGCTGTTTAGATAGCCATGCCATAGACTATTGCTGTTTAGATAGCCATGCCATAGACTAATGCTGTGTAGATAGCCATGCCATAGACTATTGCTGTTTAGATAGCCATGCCATAGACTATTGCTGTTTAGATAGCCATGCCATAGACTATTGCTGTTTAGATAGCCATGCCATGGACTAATGCTGTGTAGATAGCCTGGCCATAGACTAATGCTGTGTAGATAGCCTGGCCATAGACTATTGCTGTTTAGATAGCCATGCCATGGACTAATGCTGTGTAGATAGCCTGGCCATAGACTAATGCTGTGTAGATAGCCTGGCCATAGACTAATGCTGTGTAGATAGCCTGGCCATAGACTAATGCTGTGTAGATAGCCTGGCCATAGACTAATGCTGTGTAGATAGCCTGGCCATAGACTAATGCTGTGTAGATAGCCTGGCCATAGACTAATGCTGTGTAGATAGCCTGGCCATAGACTAATGCTGTGTAGATAGCCTGGCCATAGCAAATACAAAAACAAAATCTACTTTAACATTCAAATGCCAACACAGTAATGGCGATGTCATAAAATCAACGGTCTATCATAGAATCATATAGTTAATAAGCAATCTATTTTGAAAAGAGTTGGCCATCAATTTTATCTGCAGAATACCGAATAAGTCAACAATAATTGCGGGCCTGCAATTTTGATGTATTACAAACGGGATTACCTGAACAAAGACGGCGACAAAAGACAGTATAATTACGGCGACAGAAAAGTGTAATAAAATTAAAAATCCGAGGCAAATTTAAATGAATAGACAATGAGGCGTTTAAAAATCTTGAATAATGCATTTAGCGACCTATATAACAGATTAGGCATGTAGAACGCGGGAAACCTCTTTGTTAAATAGAAGATAAACACATACACGGACGCAGACACGGACATTTCACTCATAAATTGTTGATTTGACTTGAAACTAAATACAGTGTAATACAATTATAATATGCTAAGCAGTCACATTCGGTGTAGTAGAGAGCTAAGCAGGGGTCAGAGAAGGGAGAGGGGTGAGTGAAGGAGTCAGAGAATGGAGAGGGTGGATGCAGGGATTAGAGAAGGGAGAGGGTGGATGCAGGGGTCAGAGAAGGGAGACACTGGCGGCTGCAGGGGTCAGAGAAGGGAGACACTGGCGGCTGCAGGGGTCAGAGAAGGGAGACGGGCGGCTGCAGGGGTCAGAGAAGGGAGACGGGCGGCTGCAGGGGTCAGAGAAGGGAGACGGGCGGCTGCAGGGGTCAGAGAAGGGAGACGGGCGGCTGCAGGGGTCAGAGAAGGGAGACGGGCGGCTGCAGGGGTCAGAGAAGGGAGACACTGGCGGCTGCAGGGGTCAGAGAAGGGAGACGGGCGGCTGCAGGGGTCAGAGAAGGGAGACGGGCGGCTGCAGGGGTCAGAGAAGGGAGACGGGCGGCTGCAGGGGTCAGAGAAGGGAGACGGGCGGCTGCAGGGGTCAGAGAAGGGAGACGGGCGGCTGCAGGGGTCAGAGAAGGGAGACGGGCGGCTGCAGGGGTCAGAGAAGGGAGACGGGCGGTTGCAGGGGTCAGAGAAGGGAGACGGGCGGCTGCAGGGGTCAGAGAAGGGAGACGGGCGGCTGCAGGGGTCAGAGAAGGGAGAGGGGCGGCTGCAGGGGTCAGAGAAGGGAGACGGGCGGCTGCAGGGGTCAGAGAAGGGAGACGGGCGGCTGCAGGGGTCAGAGAAGGGAGACGGGCGGCTGCAGGGGTCAGAGAAGGGAGACGGGCGGCTGCAGGGGTCAGAGAAGGGAGACGGGCGGCTGCAGGGGTCAGAGAAGGGAGAGGGGCGGCTGCAGGGGTCAGAGAAGGGAGAGGGGCGGCTGCAGGGGTCAGAGAAGGGAGACACTGGCGGCTGCAGGGGTCAGAGAAGGGAGAGGGGTGGATGCAGGGGTCAGAGAAGGGAGAGGGGTGGATGCAGGGGTCAGAGAAGGGAGAGGGGTGGCTGCAGGGGTCAGAGAAGGGAGAGGGGTGGCCGCAGGGGTCAGAGAAGGGAGAGGGGTGGATGCAGGGGTCAGAGAAGGGAGACGGGCGGCTGCAGGGGTCAGAGAAGGGAGACGGGCGGCTGCAGGGGTCAGAGAAGGGAGACGGGCGGCTGCAGGGGTCAGAGAAGGGAGACACTGGCGGCTGCAGGGGTCAGAGAAGGGAGACGGGCGGCTGCAGGGGTCAGAGAAGGGAGACGGGCGGCTGCAGGGGTCAGAGAAGGGAGACGGGCGGCTGCAGGGGTCAGAGAAGGGAGACGGGCGGCTGCAGGGGTCAGAGAAGGGAGACGGGCGGCTGCAGGGGTCAGAGAAGGGAGACGGGCGGTTGCAGGGGTCAGAGAAGGGAGACGGGCGGCTGCAGGGGTCAGAGAAGGGAGAGGGGCGGCTGCAGGGGTCAGAGAAGGGAGACACTGGCGGCTGCAGGGGTCAGAGAAGGGAGACACTGGCGGCTGCAGGGGTCAGAGAAGGGAGACACTGGCGGCTGCAGGGGTCAGAGAAGGGAGACGGGCGGCTGCAGGGGTCAGAGAAGGGAGACGGGCGGCTGCAGGGGTCAGAGAAGGGAGAGGGGCGGCTGCAGGGGTCAGAGAAGGGAGAGGGGCGGCTGCAGGGGTCAGAGAAGGGAGACACTGGCGGCTGCAGGGGTCAGAGAAGGGAGACGGGCGGCTGCAGGGGTCAGAGAAGGGAGAGGGGTGGATGCAGGGGTCAGAGAAGGGAGAGGGGTGGCTGCAGGGGTCAGAGAAGGGAGAGGGGTGGCTGCAGGGGTCAGAGAAGGGAGAGGGGTGGATGCAGGGGTCAGAGAAGGGAGAGGGGTGGATGCAGGGGTCAGAGAAGGGAGAGGGGTGGCTGCAGGGGTCAGAGAAGGGAGAGGGGTGGATGCAGGGGTCAGAGAAGGGAGAGGGGTGGATGCAGGGGTCAGAGAAGGGAGAGGGGCGGCTGCAGGGGTCAGAGAAGGGAGACACTGGCGGCTGCAGGGGTCAGAGAAGGGAGACACTGGCGGCTGCAGGGGTCAGAGAAGGGAGACGGGCGGCTGCAGGGGTCAGAGAAGGGAGACGGGCGGCTGCAGGGGTCAGAGAAGGGAGAGGGGCGGCTGCAGGGGTCAGAGAAGGGAGAGGGGCGGCTGCAGGGGTCAGAGAAGGGAGACACTGGCGGCTGCAGGGGTCAGAGAAGGGAGAGGGGTGGATGCAGGGGTCAGAGAAGGGAGAGGGGTGGATGCAGGGGTCAGAGAAGGGAGAGGGGTGGCTGCAGGGGTCAGAGAAGGGAGACGGGCGGCTGCAGGGGTCAGAGAAGGGAGAGGGGTGGATGCAGGGGTCAGAGAAGGGAGAGGGGTGGATGCAGGGGTCAGAGAAGGGAGAGGGGTGGCTGCAGGGGTCAGAGAAGGGAGAGGGGTGAGTGAAGGAGTCAGAGAATGGAGAGGGTGGATGCAGGGATTAGAGAAGGGAGAGGGTGGATGCAGGGGTCAGAGAAGGGAGACACTGGCGGCTGCAGGGGTCAGAGAAGGGAGACGGGCGGCTGCAGGGGTCAGAGAAGGGAGACGGGCGGCTGCAGGGGTCAGAGAAGGGAGACGGGCGGCTGCAGGGGTCAGAGAAGGGAGAGGGGTGGATGCAGGGGTCAGAGAAGGGAGAGGGGTGGATGCAGGGGTCAGAGAAGGGAGAGGGGTGGCTGCAGGGGTCAGAGAAGGGAGAGGGGCGGCTGCAGGGGTCAGAGAAGAGAGAATAGAGTTACACGGAAATCAAAAAAGCGAATGGCTAAAAGGCGAACCCACACAAGCTAAAAACAAAACACAGATAGGAAAGGCATGCAGTACAGCATATACTCGCACAATGTATGCACGGATATAACTAGACATATCACGAGAATAACAGGTTTATCTAGCGCATACTACTCCAATCAATTAGTATTATAAGTAGTAACTGTGGGAGAGAAGCAATTTTGAAAAGAAACTAGTATTAAATTCAAAGTAGACGGCAACAATTCACAAAAGCAGAAAGCTCAAAGAAAGCAGAGCTTTACGAAATTATCAATAACTGCGTAATTACGAGTATAAGTAAATACGAGTATAGCATAACATGGATTTTTGGCACAAAAAGTTTATAGAAATTATGACCAATAGAACGGCAGGACAATTAATATGAGCGCTTATTAAGCTTCATTAAACGATAATTAAAGCACGGAGTATTAGGCATTATTTAGCAAAACTGCAGCCATTTCTATCCATTTTATTCGATTATATATAGTTTAATTTAACTTAACACTAATGGCTTTGTTTTTAGTAGAGGCATATTAAATAGACATACTACTAAGTTGTGAGTAGAGGGAGTGTCCGCTTTGAAAGAATTTATTTAGGATTTTTAGTATTTTCCTTGGGATCTTGGATGCAACATCACAGGCATAGCAACTAGTAATTACGAGCGTAAGGTCAGCATAGCCTGACAGGTAATAATCAGGGACTACCCGAAACAGTTGGCAGCTCCGTTCACTCTAAGGAAGTACCATTAGTTCGGGAAACTGCTCCGCTTCAGTGTAAATCACAGATATTAGAATAACCAGATGTCACTCGCAAAAATGCGCTTAACTACTTATTTTCAGTAGCAACATTAGCACTTCTTGCTTTAATAATAGATATTTAAACAGTTTTTTAAGCTGCAAAAATCACCTCGTCAAATTATTAAGGAAGAAATTAATTCAAGACTGAAGATTGCAGGAAAACTTGAAAAGCCCAAATCCAGTGCGTGTGCATAGCCAGCAAGAGAAAAGAGAAAAGGGGTGGCGCCACAGCACAAAGTCAGGCCGATAAACAGTTAGGCTTTGCTCTTGCCCGCTTGTGTCTGACTTTGACCTCTCTCCTTACTGCTTTCTCATTAGCTGAGCCAAATGGGGCCTGCCCCATAGGCTGAGTTTCGTCCGTCTCACCTCTCTCCTTACTGCTTTCTCATTGGCTGAGCTAGATTGGGCCAGCCCCCTAAGCTGAATTTTGTCCGTCTTGCATTCACTTGTGTACATCGAGTTAAATGCTTGTTGTTCATTCTTGCTCCTGAGGCCACAAACGTGAGGAAGGAAAGGAAATTTTAGTTCCCACATTAAATTTAGGTGACACTGCGCAGACAAACTACTGAAAAACAGTAGGCACTCTGCTTTTTCTTAAATTTAATTGCGAGTGACAAATCTAGTTATTCTAGTATATGTGGTGTACATGGACAAAACTCGTTGCCACATAAGCGTCAAGACTGGATAGTTCCAGTCCAATGCCGCTATTTATAGAAGTCCATGAAATGATAGTTGAAATTCAAGTCTGCTTTCCTATGGCCAGTTTCTGTTGAATAACCCTAGAAGAATGATAGCAGAAGGCGTCAATGAGGCTGGCCACGGTGAACACGCCGCCGACGATGGCGCACACGGAGGTCAGGAAATGCCCGAACGAGCGTCGGCGCTCGGTGATTCGAACCAGAATTGGCGAGATTTCGTAATAGAAAAATACGCCAGGTAAATTAACGGAGCTGCGCTCGTGCTTAGTGACGGAGTACTGATTGCTGCTGGTCTCCGTGCCGTTTAGCGAGGTGTACAGGGTGGGCACCACCTGCGGTGAGGCATATGGCTTGCATTCTAATATTCAATACTAACTAATAAACAGTTTGCGAGAATACAATGAATAATAATAATTGATTACATCTGCCCTACCCATTTACCGCAGCTAATATGCTGGCATCCATTTTACAGCTGGGTGAACTGAAGCAATGCAGAGTTCAGTGTCTTGCTCGGAACAAATTGTTCCGAGTGGGTGGAGAATCGAACCCCCGACCTTTCATATAGTTGTGAGTCCGACGCTCTCTCTAACTCAGGGGTCGGCAAACTTTTACCCCAAGGGCCTGATAGAAAATGCAGCTCATGGCTACGAGCCATGGAAAGGAAATGAGAGAGGAAAGTAGAAAGGATAAAAGATGAGGTGAGATGAGAGAAAAAATGGGAGAGTAGAGAAGGGAGAGAGTGGAGAGAAGAGGAGAGACTGGGAAAGAGGAGGAGAGCGAGGAGAGGGGAGAGGAGAGGAGGAGAAAAGAGACAGGGAGAGAGAAGAGGCGAGAGAAAGAGAAAGAACTGCATGAGAAGAGACACAAACATTGAGCGGGCCGGATTGCTATTGCGAAGTTTCAAAGGACCCGAGGGCCTGATTGAGAGGCTTCACGGGCCGCATGTGGCCCGCGGGCCGGAGTTTGCCGAGCCCTGTCTAACTGCTAGGCTAACTGCTAGTACATTTAAAATCTCTAATAAACACTTAAAGTACGAGCTACACTGCATACACTGAATCGGCCTTTAAAGTATACTGATTGCTCAGAATATCAGACTAAGCCAGCCCCAAAAAGAACTAACCAACAAACCTTAACATAGTAAGACACCAATTTGGTGGCCGAGCCGTCGACAAACACCCGACTGTGGCCGTCCAGCGGGTTCACCCGACCGTCGTAGGTGTCGCCGAAGCTGAGCGAGTGCACGCTGTGACTAAGATTGAAGGTGACGCCGCGCAGACCAGACAGGTCGTGCACGTGCATGTGCGACTGTTCGTAGCTTTTGCCAGGCGCGAAATGAAAATTGCCGGCCACTTTGTTCACCTGCGAGTGGAAATTGAGCTGACTCAGTATATTGCAATCAGGTGTGCAGTCTCCATGGGACCATGGTCGCTTTATTTTTAATATATTAGCTTTTAATCTGTACCAATAACAATAATAACCCCCCTTTCCCTCCCCCTGGTCAATTTTCCTGGATCGTGGCGCGAGAGTCGGGGCGCGTTCACACCGCTGAGCTCTGCTCCAAACCCCGCATTCGATCTATTGCATAGCTCGTATCAGCGGTTGACAAGCTTTTAACCTCAAGGGCCAGATTGCTATTGTAAAATTTTAAAGGACTCAAAGGCCGGATAGAGAGGCTTTGCGAGCTGCATATGGCGACCCCCGATCGACTATAAAGTCCACATATGATTTATAAGGTTAGCGTATAAGATAGTAGTACACATAGCCAACCCCCAGAAGTCCACTGCCCCTACATACCAGCAGGTGTCCATGCACCCGACAGCCTTCGTGACCGGCGTTCCTCAGCTTAACGTCGAGTCCCTCCTCTCTGCACTGAGCATAGTTGGCCAGATCAACCACAGCCCAGCCTTTCAATCTGTAGGCCTCTCTAACATCGTTGCACGTGTTGCAGCAGCGCCGGTCGGCAGTCTCGGCACCGTAGCAGGAGCCGCAGGTTGGCGCGGTTGGAGCTTCATTTTTATTGCCATCCTTGGAGACGTTGATTGGCCCGGCTGTGTTCACCTGCGATGCCGGAAATTACAGGTATGATGAAGACCTAGGATCACACAGGGTGTATAGCGGCCCTGACATTCTCATCGAGGCATGTACTACACATTCGGTACCTTCAGGATAGCCATCACCTACCTATGTCTAAGTACTATCACAGTAGCTAAAGGTCCGGAATCGAACCCGGGTAGCCATCAACTACCTATGTCTAAGCACTATCACAGTAGCTAAAGGTCCGGAATCGAACCCGGGTAGCCATCACCTACCTATGTCTAAGCACTATCACAGTAGCTAAAGGTCCGAAATCGAACCCGGGTAGCCATCACCTACCTATGTCTAAGTACTATCACAGTAGCTAAAGGTCCGGAATCGAACCCGGGTAGCCATCACCTACCTATGTCTAAGCACTATCACAGTAGCTAAAGGTCCGGAATCGAACCCGGGTAGCCATCAACTACCTATGTCTAAGTACTATCACAGTAGCTAAAGGTCCGGAATTGAACCCGGGTAGCCATCAACTACCTATGTCTAAGTACTATCACAGTAGCTAAAGGTCCGGAATCGAACCCGGGTAGCCATCACCTACCTATGTCTAAGCACTATCACAGTAGCTAAAGGTCCGGAATCGAACCCGGGTAGCCATCACCTACCTATGTCTAAGCACTATCACAGTAGCTAGAGGTCCGGAATCGAACCCGGGTAGCCATCAACTATGTCTAAGTACTCGCTCACCTGAGTCTTGACCTGCTCCCAATCTCCCGACCCCCGCTGTCCAGCCGGGTCTTGTACAGGTCGTGCGCAATGTCTATGTGCTGCTCGCCGGACACGTCCATGGAGTCTATAGTGAGAAAGTCGCACGGCATGGAGGGAAAGCTGATATTAACATTAATCTGTATCTTGTTGCCCCTAGTAACGTCAACAAAGATCTCCTGGTTGAGATCGGTGCTCAAATAGAGCCGAAGTTCGGACACAAACAGGCCGAACATGAGGCAGGCGCTAACTAAAGAAATCAGAGCGCCACCCAAAGTGCGAACTCGCAGCTCTTCGAGCGGCTTCGAATACACGTCGAGTCGCTTCAGATTCGACAGACTTTTGGTGACGTTGGCGGCCATGCTTAGCTTGGAATTTCCTTGTGTTTAATAAATACAATTACACCGTATAATTTGCACTCCTGCCTACTGTTCTCGAGTAGCACGGTTAGTAGATATTGGTGCAAAATGTTGTAGAAATTTCAGCAAATCAGAAATAGGAAAAACAGAATTTTCTGAAATTATTATCCTGGCTGTGAAGTTAAAGGTGTGAATTTCTCTGGGCTTGGCTGTGAAGTTAAAGGTGTGAATCTCTGGGATTGGCTGTGAAGTTAAAGGTGTGAATCTCTGAGATTGGCTGTGAAGTTAAAGGTGTGAATCTCTGAGATTGGCTGTGAAGTTAAAGGTGTGAATCTTTGACATTGGCTGTGAAGTTAAAGGTGTGAATCTTTGACATTGGCTGTGAAGTTAAAGGTGTGAATCTCTGAGATTGGCTGTGAAGTTAAAGGTGTGAATCTCTGAGATTGGCTGTGAAGTTAAAGGTGTGAATCTCTGGGATTGGCTGTGAAGTTAAAGGTGTGAATCTCTGAGATTGGCTGTGAAGTTAAAGGTGTGAATCTCTGAGATTGGCTGTGAAGTTAAAGGTGTGAATCTTTGACATTGGCTGTGAAGTTAAAGGTGTGAATCTTTGACATTGGCTGTGAAGTTAAAGGTGTGAATCTCTGAGATTGGCTGTGAAGTTAAAGGTGTGAATCTCTGAGATTGGCTGTGAAGTTAAAGGTGTGAATCTCTGAGATTGGCTGTGAAGTTAAAGGTGTGAATCTCTGAGATTGGCTGTGAAGTTAAAATCAAACGTAAACGGCAAAAAAATCCGGTGACCCTACAAAAGTCGGAGCACACCTTATCTATAGCTAGCCTGACCAATTTATACATTATTACACTTGGCCGAGATGAGGCCTCGAGGCAGTTTCTACACAAAAGCGACGGGGCGGCGGAACTAGTGCTATAAATTAGGAAGGAACAAACGATTTTAATTAATTAATAAAAGAAGCATTCGCAGGCAATCCGATGGCGCCATAGTATATTTTAATATCTCTGAGCTGAGGGAAGATAAAAAATCGCAAAACGACCACCAGATAGCAGGTAGACTTCTATCAGATGGCAATAAATTATTAGCTCGTATACACAACAGCAGTGCAGCCAGAACTTTTTTTTTGGGGGGGGGGGGGGGTGGGCGCATCCGTGGGGGCGCCAGCACCAGAGGCGCCAGCACCAGAGGCGCCAGCACCAGAGGCGCCAGCACCAGAGGCGCCAGCACCAGAGGCGCCAGCACCAGAGGCGCCAGCACCAGAGGCGCCAGCACCAGAGGCGCCAGCACCAGAGGCGCCAGCACCAGAGGCGCCAGCACCCGAGGTGCCAGCATTTATCAAAGGACATTATGGCCTATACCTTATGACCTACCCACATACATGATCAACTGTGTCAATCTCCGACATGTATCGAAAAAAGCTGTACACTATCGGTATAAAATAGCTGAACCAGAATTTGGGTCAGAATTGCGACTCGAACCAACGTCCGCGACGATGCGTGCGTACAGTGGCAATAATTTGTGCAAAAGTATTTTTAAGAATCGAGTAACTACATAGGTACTGGATGATTGCATAGAGACGTTTATATAAACTTGATAAGCCATGAATTAGGTACAATATTACAATCGCCAAAATCAGCTAGTTATCAATAAAGCGCGCAAGAATCTATAGATAGAGAAAGACATATGCTACTAAGGCGAACTGCTTTATAAGCTTAATTTTGAGCTGTCTTATATTAAACAAACACACCGTATTCTTTGAGAGCAGGTGAGTATTAAAAATCATTAAACTGAGAGAACACATTGAAAACAATAGGAATCATCTATGCACAGATATTGCCGCGACAGCTTGATGAAGAGTTCAGCCAAGTGCTTCGTATATGGAATTTGTAATGGATTTGTATGGACTTCGGCGACATCGTCCCACACCCAGCGGGCGAGGCAGTTCAGCCCATTCCCGCTCTGACTTCTGAGCGCGCATTCATGCACAGTGGTGTACAGCGCGGCCCTGACTTTCTAATCGTCAGGCACGTACACTCTCAAAGTCAAGCCGCAACAGATGGCGGCGTGACAGCCTCCAATCGGTGCAGGGCCGCAGTAACGCTGTGCGGCAAATGCTGCGCTAGCGAGGCCCGGGTCAGCTGCAGCTGGCAAAAGTACTCCGGACTGGACCAGACTGCGGCCAGAGCCGGACAGTTGGCCGACGAGGCTGCCTGGCTGTCACGCAGCTGGGCGTAGCGTCTGGCCGCAGGGCCACGGGTTTCCACCAGGTGCAGCATCCAGCCGGGGAACACGGCAACCGGCTGGCTGCTGTAGAAGCAGCTGTGCAGACTGGCCTGAGCCAGCAAGTCCGATGCCCGGCGCTGCGTCGCCGGGTCGGCATCGGCGGCCGCCGCGTTGCCATCGTCGCTAAGGAGACTGTTGTCATTGGCAACGCGGAATGCCCGTTTAGCCTGGCAGAGTAGGCTGTCTCCTGGCCGGGCCGATGCTGGGCTGTCCACCTCGGTGGCTGATGGCGGCGGAGCTGCCAGCGCCGCGGCAGGGGGGCCAGGCCCGTCAACCGGGGATGCTTCGTCGTCGTCATCGCTGTAGCCGCGGCTCGGTATGCTGGCGTAGCCGGCGATTCTGGCGCCGACTCCGACGCTGCTGGCGCCGCTGGCGTCGCTACCGACGCTGCCAAGTGTCGCCAGTGAGGAGAGAAATTCGCGAAACTGCAAGCAATGCAAATCGTAAACTTAGATTAATTATACAAGCTGTTTAAAGAAAAAGTTGTCTGGGACAGATGTGCCTGGGAGAGATTATTTCGGACAGGTTTCTAGGACGAGTCATTTCGGACAGGTTTCTAGGACGGGTCATTTCGGACAGCTTTCTAGTACGGGTCATTTTGGACAGGTACATGTATCTAGGATGTATCTAGGTTGTTCTTTTCGGAAAGGTGATGAGGACAGGTTATTTAGGAGAGGTGTCTAGGAAGCTTATTTCGGACAGGTGTCGTAGACAGGTTGTTTCGGACAGGTGTCTTGGACAGGTGTCTAGGACATGTTATTTCGGACTGGGGTGTCTAAGGTTATTTCGGACAGGTGATAAGGACAGGTTGTTTCGGACAGGTTTCTAGGACGGGTCATTTTGGACAGAGCTGTCTAGAACAGGTTATTTCGGACAGGTGATAAGGACAGGTTGTTTCGGACAGAGGTTTCTAGGACAGGTTGTTTCGGACAGAGGTTTCTAGGACAGGTTGTTTCGGACAGGTATCTAGGACAGGTTATTTCGGACAGAGGTGTTTAGGACAGGTTGTTTCGGACAGGTATCTAGGACAGGTTATTTCGGACAGAGGTGTCTAGGACAGGTTGTTTCGGACAGGTATCTAGGACAGGTTATTTTGGACAGGTGCTTAGGACAGGTCATTTCGGACAGAGGCGTCTAGGATAGGTTATTTTGGACAGAGGCGTCTAGGACAGATTGTTTCGGACAGGTGATGAGGACAGGTTGTTTCGGAGATGTCTAGGACAGATTATTTCGGACAGAGGGTGTAGGACAGGTTATTTAGGAAGTGTCTAGTACAGGTCAATTAGGACAGGCTACTTAAAACAGTACTACACCTTAGGCTTGTCGCAGTTGTATAGCGCGCACAACAGTCTATCCTGAAAGTCGTTAATGTTAGTGATGTTCATGTGGCTGAATAGATCTTCGCCTAGACTGCAGCAGCACACGAATTGTTTGCAGTGCTCAGCGAACTCGGGCCTGTAATTACAGTGATGAAAATATTAATTATTAATATTGTACTATACCGGTATTTGAATCATACTGTACTCAGCGAAGGGAGGTATATATATTCCTCGGTAAACAAAGATTGACGACAATATATAATAAGGAGATTAAATATTGGCCTGGGAAGTGAGGGGGCGATTTGAGAACTCAGGAGACGGGAAATGAGGCTTATTGGGAAGTGAGGGGGGGGGCGATCTGAGAACTCAGGAGACGGGAAATGAGGCTAATTACAATGAAAACAGTACGCTATCACTCACGTGACAACCTGCAGCGGAGGGGAATAGCAGTAGCACACCAGACGAGGATATTTCCTACGCAGCAGGTAGCCTAGTAGAGCGGCTACACCGGCGCCAAGGCTGTGGCCGACAACTACCAGGCGATAGTCGGGATTCTCCTCCATGGCAGCCTGCAGCACGGACTCGGACACCTTGGCGTTGATAGCGCGGGCGCATTGCACTATGCCAGCGTGGGCTTGATAGGCCGGGGCGGCCTGGTCCACCTGCACCATGGCCACCTGCAGGTCTGTGAGGGCGTCCTGACCGGGTGGCGGAGCAGTGGGTTAGGGGGTCGTAAGAATTCTGAATTCATGTAGAAGCAATATAAGTTAAAAGAGTGCGCTGATAGAACATCTTCTGAAACAGATTAGCCTGACATTTAATCTCGCTAATCCATGTTAAGTAAAATTTGAGCTTTCAAATAGTGCTAGTATTTCCATAGTTTAGATACTAAACAGAAGTTATGATAATTAAATTTATCATCTATATTTTGACTGTCTAAAATGTGACAACCGCGACGTTTCCAGGATCACTTCTGACCTTAAGGTTGTAGATTTCACGGTCGATGGTTAATAATATCCTGTGACCGTGCTTTGTGACTGTTAAATTTGACCAACAAAGTAGCTCGTATTCGTGCACTTTAGAATATGAAGTTTCAAGCTTGACTTTGATCAAGTCAAACTCATTTATTTGCTTATTAACACCGAAAAGGAAAGACTCGTTAATTTTGGATCCGTGAAAAGCTAGTTGACTTTTCACCTGAGATAGTATTTTGTGATGTTCAGCGAGAGTTGGCGTGCCGACAATGTCATCCTGGTACAAGGTAACACTTGGAATATCTCGCAGCAGTTTGTTCATCACTTCCTGGAAAATCAGAGGGGCAGCGGAAATGCCATGCTGCATGTTTCGGAACGCGAAATGCATAGATAAAGTATACATAGATTCCACCCCTGCCCCCGCGGAGTGTCTAAATTGTGACCATCACTTTATTCACTGCGCTCCTATTGGCTGGGCCACGCTATGCACATTGAGTCCACGTGTGTACATTCCCCCAACTCCGGAACACTTGCGTGTCGACTTCATTCTTGCTAAACTGTTGAAACTGGTAAGACATCCTTTCGTTCCGCGCATTAAAGTTATAAAGCTTTCTTGTGTGGAAGGGGTGAGGGAATGAAATCGAAGGGGTTGAAAGGAAGGCTTTCGCGCCAGCCAATGAGAGCACGGTGAGTTTTATGGTGGTCAAAGTTTGGACACGAGCGTGTGTACATTCTGGGCAGGGGTGGAATCCATGTATACTTTATCAATGGCGAAATGTCCTATGCGAGTTAAGATGCACGTTTGTCGCTGGCTCTCTTCTGACAACGCGATCTGTAAGTAGGCGTCTTTGAGATCAATCACGGGGTAGAAGTTCGAATCCGAGATATACTGCAGTGTTTCCTTCAACTTAGGCAGCTTGTAGCGGTCAGCATCGAAGATCTTATTTAGCGTTACGGAGTAATCACCACAGATTCGACCAGGTCGAGCATTCGACCTTCCGACATTCTGGCTTAAGCACCGGAACGATCGAACAGGAGACGACGGTTTTGGCACCGGGTAAATGATTCCGGCTGCGATGAGTTTCTTAAGCTCCGTTTCAACTATGGAATTCATGGAAAAAAGTAGTGACCTGGCTGGATAGCACATGCTTTTCAAAGAAACATCTGGTTTGAGACGGAAGATGGCAATGAACCTTTTAGTGAAAGTTAACTATAGCGACGGTATAAGCTGAAGAGGTCTGATGTAGTTCATTCCAAGTATGCTTAGAGTGTTAGGTTTGCCAACGAATATTTCACCAATCGCACTTCTGCTGTCATCGTCTTTCACCTCTCTACGTCTTTTATTACACTGAGCACAGAGGCCTGTATACCTCCATGCACAGGGACTTTTCTAGCGGATGAATGAATCTCCAAATCGGTTTTTAGAGCCAGATATCCAGGCAAGGCAGTGATCTGACTGCCTGAGTTCACGAAAATTCTACTCGTGAGTTTCCTACGTGGAAGTTCTTAATTAAACTATAGAGCCGTGGCGTTTTGAACGGACAATATGGAGCTAGTAGTTGAGGTGTAAAATCTGTGGTCTGTATTCTGTCGGTTGTAATTTAAGCACAGCGCACTGACGGAATCGAAGTACGGCATGCTGAAGCAATGTGGCTCTGTTTGCCACACTGCTTGCACGTCGCTTGGCGAAACTTGCATGAGGATCGCAGATGTCCGGGTTTACCGCAAGAATAGCCTTGTTTATGTGGATTGAATTTGAACAGTGGCTTAGTAGAGGAAGCGGTCACCTTTGGACCTTGGACTTGCACTGGTTTGGTACTGTTCTGCTTCCTATGATGCGGAATTCGGACGGCGGCAATAGTGCGGGAAGATATGAGTACTGTTTCGGAGAGTAGTGCGTCACGAACGGCGTCTTCAAGTGTGAGCTAGTCCTTTTTTAGCAATTTCTGCCGTAATGCTTGATCCGCAAGTTCGAAGATGAATTGCGACAGAATAAAACTAAGAGTCTCCACAAGTAAAAATGGCTGCAGAGCCGCAGGTAGCCAGGAACGCGGCCTTCGCGTCCTTATCGGTTCTCTTTGTAGCCGATAGGTAGCTGAACCTTTTGAAGTATTGATCGACGTCGGGATATGACATTGGCATGTCGCCGAGCTTGCATTCTAGTGAAGCCGCCATTTGAGAAGTCAGGATTGAGCTTTCAAATGGGGTCAGCACTTACATGCTGTTTTAATCATTGTCGTCGTGGTATAGGTTGGCTAAATGACCAACGAAGTATTTGTGCATTTTAGGAGATGGATTTATCAAGTCACGCTTATATATACTTGCATAACAATAAAAACGCCAACTTGAAGGTCGGGGGTTGGATTTTCCCCAACTTGGAACAATTTGTGTCCTTGAGCAAGACACTTAATTTTGCATTACTTCAGTTCACCCAGCTGTAAAATGGGTACCTTCAATAGCTGGGGTAATTGAGGGTGTGTGGCGACCCCCCAGTCCTTGGATTGAAAAGCCGTACGCAGCCTTTAGATGCGCCGCGCAATAGCTGCGGCTGAGCTGTCGGTTGCACATCTGCCCGCTAAGGCAGATGTAATCAATTACGCTCGTATCATTATTATTATTATTATTATTATTATTATTATAACAACAAAAAGGAAATGCCTTACAAATATATTACGAAGAATAGCGTGCAACTGAACGACGAGCTAACGCCCATAGGCATACAACTTAAAAGTCTATACACAACACCTGTGACCGTGCTTTGTAACCCCTAACTTTTTCTCTTGAATCTTATATAGACCCAATTTATCAGCTCCGCCGCAAAGTTGAACACATCGACAGAGCATCACAGTTATATAGATCCTATAATAATTTTTGCTACTTGGCACAAGCCACTTATCAAATTTGATTTTAAAAAACTGCTTCGTGCATTACTGATCCCATCAACGAGTACTGCCTCGCACCATGAAAGTATGAAATTGCTATTAAACTGCAGACCATGCTGTTAAAATTGCTTAAAGGTATTGCCAAATTTTGAGCTTTTTAAGAATGCCGATATGTACTGAAAATTGTTTAGTGAGCCGTAAAATGCTGAGCACATTTTTAGATTATTGGAGGATTGGAAGATTATTGGAAAGGAGAACAGAAGATGCTGAGGGAACTGCAGATTGTCAAAGGGATCATTCATGCAGACTGCAAAGGGAAAAATGGAACAAACTGCTGATTTAGTTCCTCCACACTTATGAGTGCATAGCAGCAAACTGTTGAGGGGATAACTATCTACAGAGTTTAAAGTGGATAATAGCTGTGAAGAATTAAGTGCAAGTTGTTGAGTGGATAACTGCGGACTGCTGAGTGAAGTATTGTAGTTTGCTGATGTTAATGAAAGTTGTAGACGGCACAGTGGATATCTGCAGGCTGCTAAGAGTATGACTGCAGTCTGTTTGTGGGATTAGAAGTGATAGCTAATTTCAGGATGTTGTGGAGACAACTGCCGATTTCTGGGGGGGGGTTAACTTCAAACTGCCGAAGTTACTAAACTTCTTGAATTTAGTTTGAATCTTGAATCTTGAATTAGAAGTTTTAGTAACTGCCGAAGTTACTAAACTTCTTGAATAGTATAAGGCTTTTAACAGAAGGTCGGCAGTTCGAGTCTGTAATGAAGCAGCGAATTTATCTTTGTGACAATAATCATTGTTTCCTATGAGGATTCATGCAAATTTTTAGCATTTTCATTTTGTAGATACTTTTGCTGGGGCTACGCTAAGCTTTAAGAGCAGCGCTAATCGGGGAGAGCAGTGCTAATCTGATGTATAAAATAAAATAATAAATATGTAAGAGGATTACATATCAACTTTAACCTGCAAGTTGACAAAGCATTTCATATGGTTTCGATTATCCAGAAGCAATATGGCAATAAGCAAAGATTAGTGGCCATCTGCTCACTGATTGTGCAAAACAGTGCTGGTGAATCATTGCTAAACTGCTGGTGAAGCATTTTTAAACTGCTAATGAAGCAGTGCTAAACTGCTGGTGAACCATTGCTAAACTGCTGGTGAAGCATTGTTAAACTACTGGTGAAGCATTGCTGAAATGCTGGTGAACCATAGCTAATGCAAACTGCTGGTGAAGCATTGCTAAACTGCTGGTGAACCATTGCTGAAATGCTGGTAAATCATTGCTGAAATGCTGGTGAACCATTGCTGAAATGCTGGTGAAGCATTGCTAAACTGCTGGTGAACCATTGCTGAAATTCTGGTGAACTATTGCTAAACTGCTGGTGAAGCATTGCTCAACTGCTGGTGAACCATTGCTGAAATGCTGGTGAACCATAGCTAATGCAAACTGCTGGTGAAGCATTGCTAAACTTCTGGTGAAGCATTGCTAAACTGTTGGTGAAGAATTGCTGAAATGCTGGTGAACCATTGCTAAACTTCTGGTGAAGAATTGCTGAAATGCTGGTGAACCATTGCTGAAATTCTGGTGAACCATTGCTAAACTGCGGAAAGCTATGGTAAAATATTGTATTTTTTTAATAAAAACTTTTAAAGAGAAGAAAACGCAACGCAAGAAAAAGCGAACAAGAATCATCATATCAATCATAAATGAAGCGCCCTGTCGAACGTAAAAGTCTCATCGGGAATTGCTTAGACTGTTAAGACTGCTAAGACTATTGCTACGAGCATAATGCTGGTATGGGAAATTGCTGTGATATCAAGACTCACGGTAGAATTTATAAGATCTCAAGGCTCAGGGGAATTGCTATAACTATGTCATTCTGGGGAGAATTGCTTTGATTTCAAGGTTCATTTGTGAAATTGCAGAAATAAATTGTTGAAATGCAAGTGCCAAGATATCAAAAGGTCAGTCACTCAATTTTCAGGCTCATGGGGAAATTGCTAACATTTCCAAAGCTCATTGGGGAATTGCTGAAATTCTACTACAAGGGTTATGGTTTTGGTTCAATTATAGAGCGATCGTCGTGACAATCATTAATGATCCATCGAGGAGTTGCTAAGATTAAATGCTCTTGGGGGGAAAACTTAAATGCTTTGGCTCTACTACGGGGAATTGCAGATAGGTCAAGGCTTTCGGTGAAATTCTGATTACAAAGCTTATTTATGAGGAAGTTACTTTAATGCTGAGGCTCAAGGCTTATGGTGGAAATTGCCAACACGCCAAGACTCACTTATGGGTTAGGGTGACCTTTAATTAAAGACTTGTTTAGATATAATCAAAGTTCGTTGTGGAATCGCTCTGTTGACAAAGGTCATAAAGAAATTGCTGAGTTATCAAGGCTTATAAGGGTATTGCTGAATTCTTGGGAAAAGGGAGTTGGGTTGTTGGTATGTCAAGGCTTACTGCGCTGGGAGAATTGCGTGATGTCAAGGCTCGAGTTTAATTGCTGTGATGTCGAGGCTTAATAGGATAACTGCTGAGATGTCAAGGCTTACTGGGGGAATTGCTGAGATGTCGAGGCTTACCGGGGGCAATTGCTGAGATCTCAGAGCTTATGGGGGGAATTTCTGAGATCTCAAGGCTTACTAAGGGAATTGCTGATATGTCAAGGCTTACTGGGGAAATGCTGAGATGTCAAGTCTTACTGGGAATTGCTAAGATTTCAATGCTTACTGGGGGAAAGCTGAGATTTCAAGGCTTACTGGGGGAATTGCTGATATGTCAAGGCTTACTGGGGAAATGCTGAGATGTCAAGGCTTACTGGGGCAATTGCTGAGATTTCAAGGCTTACTGGGGGAATTGCTGATATGCCAAGGCTTACTGGGGGAATTGCTGAGATGTCAAGGCTTACAGGGGAATCGCTGATATGTCAAGGCTCATAGACGATGGCTGAATTTTTGGGGGGGGGGGTTACTAGGTTATTGGGCGATTGTCAGATAGTCAGGTAGTACGGCTCAAGTAGCTCATGTAATTCAGATAATGAAAAAGTACACAGAAGTGATGCTGATTTCTGCTAATAGGAAATACCAGGCCGTCAGGGATTTGCATTTTGAGCTCCTGCTGCGGATCAGAATATGCCCGGCCAGTGACGATATTCACTAAGAGTTTGTGCTTGAACGGATAAGCACTATTTGCTGATTGAGAAAGGGTTTTGGGCTGATGAACGAAACTTTTTGGCTAATGAAAGTTCTGATTCATGACAACTTATTTTTCAAACGTGAGAAAAGGTAATTTTTGATTAATGGAAATCAACATTTTGGATAATTATAGTAAGGTTGCTGTTGTGCCAAAATAAAAACCAATTGGTGTCATTTTCAAGGCTCCCCAGAGGGGGGCTAAATGGCTAGTCCTATATACTAAAAATGAAATGTCTGTATATGGGTATGCGATAGATTTCAGACAAATTGGCTCAACCGATTTTCTTCAAACTTGCACCATTCGATCAGAAATTTTCCTGGGACGGTACATGCATCTTGGCTAAGAAATTGCTCAATGTTAAAGGGATTAAATATTCGAAAAACATGCTTTTTTGCAAAGGTCAAGCAGCTCTTTTGACCTGAAATGCATTGTAAGAATGCTAGAGAAAAAACTGACTGACTGAATTTCAATTCTGATAAAGATTGCATCACAACAAGTTGAAAACAGTACCGAAGAAATGCACACACGACTTGATTTAAATTGCGTAACCATATTGCTAACTTAAATTGAGACTGATACTGGCTGACTGAGAAATTGATTATGTCATAACTTTTTACTCCAATTGACTTGCTGTAAGAATTGAATTATAAGGGCCACAATTCATGTTCTCCAATTGAAAAGAGATAGCCCTGATGCAAACAGACTGGAATGCTAATGTAGCGACCTGGGTTCGAATCTTAGTAGTGCAAAATGATTTTTTTATTAAAACACCTTGAAAACACGAAACAGCTAAACTAAAAAGAAGCACAATGTCAAACATACCAGTGGCACCATGTCGAACATTAAAGAGCCACCATGTCAAATATTAAAGAGCCACCATATCGAACATTAAAGAGCCACCATGTCAAACATTAAAGAGCCACAATGTCGAACATTAAAGAGCCACCATGAAGAACATTAAAGAGCCACCATGTCAAACATAATAGAGCCACCATGTCAAACATTTAAGAGCCACCATGTCAAACATATATTTGACTATATGTCAAACATTAAAGAGCCACCATGTCGAACATAAAAGAGCCACCATGTAGAATATTAAAGAGCTACCATTTCGAACATTAAAGAGCCACAATGTCAAAGATTAAAGAGCCACCATGTCAAACATTAAAAAGCCACCATGTCTAAAATTAAAAAGCCACAATGTCTTACATTAAAGAGCCACCATGTCAAACATTAAAGAGCCACAATGTCGAACATTAAAGAGCCACCATGAAGAACATTAAAGAGCCACCATGTCAAACATAATAGAGCCACCATGTCAAACATTTAAGAGCCACCATGTCAAACATATATGTGACTTTATGTCAAACATTAAAGAGCCACCATGTCGAACATAAAAGAGCCACCATGTAGAATATTAAAGAGCTACCATTTCGAACATTAAAGAGCCACAATGTCAAAGATTAAAGAGCCACCATGTCAAACATTAAAAAGCCACCATGTCTAAAATTAAAAAGCCACAATGTCTTACATTAAAGAGCCACAATGTCGAACATTAAAGAGCCACCATGTCTAACATTTAAGAGCCACTATGTCAAACATATATGTGACTTTATGTCAAACATTAAAGAGCCACCATTTCGAACCTTGAAGAGCCATCATATCGAACATAAAAGAGCCACAATGTAGAATATTAAAGAGCCACCATTTCAAACCTAAAAGAGCCACTATGTCTAACATAAAAGAGCCACCATGGCAAACATAGAAGAGCCACCATGTCAAACATTAAAAAGCCACCATGTCAAACATTAAAGATATACAATTTCAAATGTAAAGGTATAAAGCGCCATGCCAATTTAAAGGAGTCACTATAAAGCTAAGGAAATTGTTAAACTAGCTACAATACTTATTGTCTGGGGATGCTTGCTATCTGGGGATGCTTGCTATCTGGGGGATGCTTGCTATCTAGGGGATGCTTGCTATCTGGGGATGCTTGCTATCTGGGGGATGCTTGCTATCTGAGGGATGCTTGCTATCTGAGGGATGCTTGCTATCTGGGGAATGCTTGCTATTTGGGGGATGCTTGCTATCTGAAGGATGCTTGCTATCTGGGGGATGCTTGCGGTCTTGGGATGATTTCTGTTTGCAATGCACTTCATTTGAGCAGTTTGTCTGTTGTCTTTGTGAAGGATTTTTTGGCTGTCTTTTTGTTACTTGTAGAGAACAGAGGTTCGAATCTAAGTAGAGCAAAATAATAATAACTAATAATAATTTTTTTGTTAAAACACCATCAAAACACAAAATGCTAAACATAAAGGGCCACCACGCCAAGCATATACGTGACTCCATGTCGAACATTAAAGAGCCACCATGTCAAACATTAAAGAGCCACCATGTCTAACATTAAAGAGCCACAATGTCAAAAATTAAAGAGCCACCATGTCGAACATTAAAGAGCCACCATGTCAAACATAATAGAGCCACCATGTCAAACATTAAAGAGCATTATGTCGAGCATATACGTGACTCCATGTCAAGCATTAAAGAGCCACCATGTCTAATATAAAAGAGCCACCATGTCGAACATAAATAAGCCACTATATCGAACATTAAAGAGACACCATTTCAAACATTAAGGAGCCACCATTTGAAACATAAGAGAGCCACCATGTCAAACATAAAAGAGCCACTATGTAAAACATATATGTGACTCTATATCAAACATATACGTGACTTCATGTCGAACATTAAAGAGCCATCATCCCGAACATTAGAGAGCCACCATGTCGAACATTAAAGAGCCACAATGTCAAAAATTAAAGAGCCACCATGTCAAACATAATAGAGCCACCATGTCTAACATTAAAGAGCACCATGTCGAGCATATACGTGACTCCATGTCAAACATTAAAGAGCCACCATGTCTAATATAAAAGAGCCACCATGTCGAACATAAATGAGCCACTATATCGAACATTAAAGAGCCACCATTTCAAACATAAAAGAGCCACTATGTAAAACATATATGTGACTCTATATCAAACATATATGTGACTCCATGTCGAACATTAACGAGCCACCATTAACAACATAAAAGAGCCACCATGTCGAACATTAAAGAACCACCATGTCAAACATTAAAGTGCCATCGTGTCGAACATTAAAGAGCCAGTATGTTGAACATTAAAGAGCCACCATGTCAAACATTAAAGAGCCACCATTTTGAACATTAAAGAGCCACCATGTCAAACATTAAAGAGCCACTTTGTTGAATATTAAAGAGCCACTATGTCAAACATTAAAGAACCACCATGTAGAACATAAAAGAGCCACCATGTCTAATATAAAAGAGCCACCATGTCGAACATTAAAGTGCCATCGTGTCGAACATTAAAGAGCCACCATGTCGAACATAAAGGAGCCACCATGTCGAACATAAAAGAGCCACTATGTTGAACATAGAAGAGCCACCATGTCAAACATTAAAGAGCCACCATTTTGAACATTAAAGAGTCACCATGTCAAACATTAAAGAGCCACCATGTAGAACATAAAAGAGCCACCATTTCTAATATAAAAGAGCCACCATGTCGAACAATAAAGTGCCATCGTGTCGAACATTAAAGAGCCACCATGTCGAACATAAAGGAGCCACCATGTAAAACATAAAAGAGCCATCATGTCAAACATTAAAGAGCCATCGTGTCGAACATTAAGGAGCCACCATGTCGAACATTAAAGAGCCACCACATCAAACATTAAAGAGCCACCATGTCGAACATTAAAGAGCCACCATGTCAAACATATATTTGACTCCATGTCGAACATTAAAGAGCCACCATGTGAAACATATAAGAGACTTTATTTCAAACATAAAAGAGCCACTATGTTGAGCATTAAAGAGCCACAATGTAAAACATAAAAACGACCATTTCGAACATTAAAGAGCCACAATGTAAAACATAAAAACGACCATTTCGAACATTAAAGAGCCACCATGTTGAACATTAAAGGGCTACCATGTCAATCATTAAAGAGCCACCATGTCGAACATAAAAGATATACAATTTCAAACATAAAAGTGAGCGAATTTTAAAGGAGCCACTATAATGCTAAGGAAATTGTCGCACTAGCTACTTATTGTCTGGTGGATGCTTGCTATTTGGGGATGCTATCTATCTGGGGGATGCTTTCTATCCGGGGGATGCTTGCAATCTGAGGGATGCTTGCCATCTGGGGATGCAAAATAATTTTTTTGTTAAAACACCTTCAAAACACAAAATGCTAAACATAAAAGGGCCACCATGCCAAGCATATACGCGACTCCATGTCGAACATTAAAGAGCCACAATGTCAAAAATTAAAGAGCCACCATGTCGAACATTAAAGAGCCACCATGTCAAACATCAAAGAGCCACCATGTCGAACATTAAAAGGCCACAATGTCAAACATTAAAGAGCCACCATGTCGAGCATATACGTGACTCCATGTCGAACATTAAAGAACCACCATGTCGAACATTAAAGGGCCACAATGTCAAAAATTAAAGAGCCACCATGTAAACATAATGGAGCCACCATGTCAAACATTAAAGAGCCACCATGTCAAACATTAAAGTGCCATCGTGTCGAACATTAAAGAGCCACTATGTTGAACATTAAAGAGCCACCATGTCAAACATTAAAGAGCCACCATGTCAAACATTAAAGAGCCACCATGTCAAACATTAAAGAGCCACTTTGTTGAATATTAAAGAGCCACTATGTCAAACAGTAAAGAGCCACCATGTCAAACATTAAAGAGCCACCATGTCTAATATAAAAGAGCCACCATGTCGAACATAAAGGAGCCACTATGTCGAACATTAAAGAGCCACCATGTCAAACATTAAAGAGCCACCATTTCAAACATAAAAGAGCCACCATGTCAAACATAAAAGAGCCACTATGTAAAACATATATGTGACTCTATATCAAACATATACGTGACTTCATGTCGAACATTAAAGAGCCATCATGCCGAACATTTAAGAGCCACCATGTCAAACATATAAGAGACTTTTTTTCAAACAAAAAAGAGCCACCATGTTGAACATTAAAGAGCCACTGTAAAACAAAAAAAACATTTCGAACATTAAAGAGCCACCATGTCGAACATTAAAGAACCACCATGTCAAACATTAAAGTGCCATCGTGTCGAACATTAAAGAGCTACCATGTCAAACATTAAAGAGCCACCATGTCAAACATTAAAGTGCCATCGTGTCGAACATTAAAGAGCCCCTATGTTGAACATTAAAGAGCCACCATGTCAAACATTAAAGAGCCACCATGTCAAACATTAAAGAGCCACCATTTTGAACATTAAAAAGTCATTATGTCAAACATTAAAGAGCCACTTTGTTGAATATTAAAGAGCCACTATGTCAAACATTAAGGAGCCACCATGTCAAACATTAGAGAGCCACCATGTCGAACATAAAGGAGCCGCCATGTCGAACATAAAAGAACCACCATGTAGAACATAAAAGAGCCACCATGTCTAATATAAAAAAGCCACCATGTCGAACATAAAGGAGCCACTATGTCGAACATAAAAGAGCCACCATGTTGAAAATTAAAGAGCCAACCTGTAAAACATTTAAAAGATTCACCATGTCAAACATATAAGTGACTTCATTTCAAACATAAAAGAGCCACCATGTCAAACATAAAAGATACACAATTTCAAACGTAAAAGTGAGCGAATTTTAAAGGAGCCACTATAATGCTAAGGAAATTGTCGCACTAGCTACTTATTGTCTGGTGGATGCTTGCTATTTGGGGATGCTATCTATCTGGGGGATGCTTGCTATCTGGGGGATGCTTGCAATCTGGGGGATGCTTGCTATCTGGGGATGCTTGCTATCTGGGGGATGCTTGCTATCTGGGGATGCTTGCTATCTGGGGATGCTTGCTATCTGGGGGATGCTTGCTATCTGGGGATGCTTGCTATCTGGGGGATGCTTGCTATCTGGGGGATGCTTGCTATCTGGGGGATACTTGCTATCTGGGGATGCTTGCTATCTGGGGGATGCTTGCTATTTGGGTGATGCTTGCTATCTGGGGATGCTTGCTATCCGGGGGATGCTTGCAATCTGGGGGATGCTTGCTATCTGGGGGATGCTTGCTGTTTTGGGATGATTTCTTTTTGCATTGCACTTCATTTGAGTAGTTTGTCTGTTTTCTTTGTGAAAGCTTTATTTGGCTATCTTCTTATTACTTGTAGAGAACAGAGATTCTATACGGATGTCCCCCAACGGGGGGCGAAGATTGCTAGTCATCAACACTAAGCCAAGGGGACCTTAAAAACAGAACCCTCGTTTTGAGGTCACTGAAGCTGGTATCTAAAGCTCCTGGCTCTGGGTCTCTTTGCCCTGGTGTGGGTAGAGTTCCGCGCAGCTGCCAGTTGTCTAGCGGACCACAGTTTTTCCCGAGTAAAATCACTGTTTCAGTTTAAAATAGATAAATATGGAGAGTGCGTCAGCCTCAACCAAAGCTGCGACGATAAATATAAACACAGAATAGTTTGGATTTTGGAACTCTCGCCGGTCGAAGCTTCCCGTGGCTTTTTTCAAGTGAAAAGTGTTTTGCTTGAAATTGGCAAAAAGCGACAGTATTGGCACTAATAGTACAAGTGAGGACATTAATCTTCTACGACTGCTAATATGGTACTAAGTTATTGAAAATAGCCTTTATAAAATGGATACACCAAGTAGTTTAAAGACAGTCAGAGACAGGCATGCATAAGGTGATGTGGAGAAGTAGCGAGGCGATCGAGAAAGAGTAGGAAGAGATGGGGACAGGTGCGTCTACGAGATTTACCTCTTAAAGGGGCAACAACTACAAAATAGGCGCCAGCTACAGAGGGCGCCAGCTACGGAGGGGGCGCCAACTACGGAGGGGCGACAGCTACGGAGGGGGCGCCAACTACGGAGGGGGCGCCAACTACGGAGGGGGCGACAGCTACAGAGAGGGCGCCAGATACAAAGGGCGCCAGCTACAGAGGGGCGCCAGCTACGGAGGGGGCGCCAACTACGGAGGGGGCGACAGCTACAGAGGGGGCGCCAACTACAGAGGGGCGCCAGCTAAAGAGAGCGCGAGCTACAGAGGAGCGCCAGCTACAGAAGGTTGCCAGCTACAAAGGTTCAATTATGACTGCTGCTGAATGCTGCGCAGCAACGAGCTGCTTGTCTGCGAGTGCGCAATGACTAAACCTCTTCAGAAGATATTCAGGCGAAAAATCTCCCGCGGGTAAAGCTTGGTGGGCAAGTCTCGTGGCTACCAGAGGCATGAGAGAAAAAGAGAGGTAGAGGAAAGAGTACAGAGGAGTAGAGAAGAGGAACATAGGGGACATGCAAGGTGGTAAAAAAAGGTGCGATTGAAGCGCGCTATAAACCGACAAATTCGGCAAAAAGTCACGCGTCGGGGTTCCAAACAACAATGCTTCGGGCCGGACAATCAATATTTGCAAAGGGGATATATTGGTGCCGCTGCGAATTGTAAACAAGCCTAAAGACGTCGGATAGTAGCCAGAAAATTGCTTCTGGTCAAAAAAGCATGCTCAGGCTAGAGGGAAAGAAAGCAACTGCGCAGATAAGACTTATCTCTGCTAGGTACAAGAAGTGTCGGGAGGCTGGGCAAAGTGGCGACCACTCAGCTATTTAATAAAGCGGGTAAAGCCGACTCGCTTTCCAGATTAACATTCGTTGAACTGACGCGGTTTTTTACCTAAAGCAGGAGGCCGCACCATGAACTCAAGCGAATTTCTAGTAGCAAAAACTAAAGGTAAGTTCGACATTCTAAGGGGTTGATAGTGACATTAGCTAGAGACCGATTTACCAGAGTGAAGTGACAATAATATTATTTACCGACAAGCTGAGGGTGCCGCGCACGCCAAGCACTATGCATTTCCGCTCGTCATCTCTGGCCAGGTAAAACGCAGCCTGATTAACTTCGGCCCTGAAGTCGTAATAGAGAATCTGGGCCTCGGTTAAGCCAGTCTGGTGAATAACGGCGGCCAGGTCGCAGCCCCAGATACCGGTGCGATTGGGCCGGCAACAGGAGCAGGGACTGCAAGGATGGGGAGAAAAGTTGTTTGAAATTACAATTGCTGTGCTCAAATTAAGCAAAGCGAGCTAAATTTTATTCCTCAAATAAGACTTTTTAAAGTTCAAATTAACAGCCTTCAAAACTTTTTGAGGTATTCAATAATTAATTTTGGCAATATCAGGTCTACACATCTTCAATATTACGTATTTGTGATGTTCAATTCGTGTGCAGAAAAAATCCATATCAACGAAAGAAATTTTAGTCGTTGGTAGCTCTCGTTATGCATGAGAGAAGCTTTTAATTGGTTTTGAAGAAAACGCACTAGAGCTGAGCTTGAAGAAGCAGTAAAAACAATTTTGTTATACCAAACAAATGTTTTGTATATTTTGTCTATAAAAATAGGAATAATTCATGAGCAACTTCGGGGGCACAGAGTGCAACAAAAGTAAAATTAGAAAGCACATTAATCCTCGTACGCCTTAAGCAGGGCAATATGATGGCTTTAAGCTATAAAAACTTCAAGCTGAGTTTGAGCCAACTCAATCTTGCATTAATAACTTAGATAATCGGGTGGCCGAAAAATGGCCTGGTTACTGTTAGCTGTTTTGAACCATAAAATTTAATCATATTCGGTAATAAAAACGCATCGCCTGTGATCCCCACCCACAGCAGCAAACCAAACAACCCCGGTCGTTCGCATGTCGAGTTTATGCCTCAATATTTGGTTAGGATTGAACTGCACGCTTGTGGTATTAGTTCTGTTAAGCAATAGCGCCATACTTCACGTGGTGCATCGGAACAGAAATCTGCACACTACAGCCTATGCATTCATTTGCAACTTGGCCGTTTGCGATATGTGCTATGGACTCGGCATTGCATTCTTCACCATCACCGTGTACTATCCAAGCCTGGCCGAAAGCTTTACAGCCTGCCGATTTGCACTTGTCGCATTCTACGGATCGATCGGCTTTGCCACTGTTGGTATAGCACTGATCTCTGTTGAGCGTTGCATCGCGATAAAATGTGCAATTCATTACAATCGACTGCTAACCAGAGGCCGAGTGGCCCTACTAATAGGAGCATCCCCAACTCTGTTCGTAGCCCTGGTGGCAGGAATTGTGTTTGGCTCAGCGAAAAAAATGACTCCTAATAGCGTCTGCGTGACGCGTGAGGTTCTACCAAGCTGGGCTATCGCACTGGCCTCCGCCTGCGTCATGGCGACACAACTAGCGTCAACGGCCTGTTACGTTGTAGTTTACCTGGTGGCCAGGAAGCAACGAAATCGCATCAGTCAGGAGTTGAACTACCTAAGACGGTTAGCAGCAATGTCGGCACCTGCAGCTGCGCGTGGCAGAAGTTATAAACGTGAGATGTACCGTCGACAGAGCTGGAGATTAACCGTCACAGTTGGATTCGTCCTGCTAGTGTTCTACGCATTTTGGGCGCCAACCTGGCTTATACAGCTGCTGCGTATCAAACATATTGACAATGAACTAACGCTAACGTTGGCTTACTTCAGCAGCAGCTACTCGACCATAAATAGCATAGCAAACATCTTCATTTACAGTTTCAAGACTAAAGAATTTCGCGAGTCGGCAAAGCGCACGTTTCTGGGCGTATTATTTAGCGACAGTCGGAAGAACAGTGACAAGAATACGAATGGTTGGAGTCTAAGACGAGATACTGCGGTAGGTCTCACAACCGTCGGGCCGACAAGCTGGGCAGTGTTTGCTATTAGCTATGAAGCTGGCACGGCTGCCACCGCGGCTGCAGCAGCAGCCACTGCCCAAACCGAAGCGTGGCAATCAAGCGGACCAAGCTCTTCAAATGAGGTAGCCACCGGGGAGGCTACCGATATGATTAAACTTGCACAAAAACCATTGGGCATTGGGGCTTGCAAAGCCAATTAACACCTCGACTTGTAATCCTTCAAGCCATTGCTAAAATGTGTTTCTAATCTATGTTGCTTTATTAAGAGTTTTGAATGAGGTATTTTACTGCTAAATGAAAAGTTGAAACGCTTATCTCAAAATTCTTACTTTGTAATTGCTGGTACTAATTACAAAAATTCACAACAAAGAACAAATTTTATAGCGTATCGTTTGCTTTGTGCATCAAATGTCTGACAAATAAGCAATCACGAGTAATTTCAACACGTTTTTAGAGTCTAAATACACTTGTATCATGTTACAAGAACGTCTTAGATTCGTTTTCGGGGATAAAGGCCAGCTGTTGCTGACTGTCAAGCTGATAGGAAGGTGAAATTCAATAAGAGCATCTATTTTTGCTCCAGGATTGTCTTATGTATATTAAGACTCAGAGGGTAGACCCATTGCGCGCACGCGCTCGCAGAACAGGCAGAAGGGGCAGACAGCAGCAGCCTGAGGGGTCTTTCCTTGCCAAGCATTGGCTTGGAATGTTTTAAAAGCCAGGCGATACGATACGTATCTTTCCAGAGTTCGCTAAGTTGGCCAACTCAAAATGCCTTAATGTCAATCTACCGGTATTTTTTCGACAAGGCTTCAAATAGAACTCTCGTGCCCATTGTGTCGCCAAGGAATAGAGGAGCTATTTGTTGACCACTTTTTGAGTCACTTTTTTAACGTGACGCTTGTTTATCTTCTGAACTCAATTCTTAAGCAGCTGTGAAATATATACCGTGTGGTAGGGGACAAAAATAGGCATCGATTGCCTATGGAAAATACCAGTCAGATAACAGATTTTATCCATTGCTTTGTTTTAGCTCAATGGTAGATTTATCTAACGAGTTCTATATTAGCATCTGGATTCTGGAGTGGAAACGAGTTTTTCACTTTTACCTCATGCGGCCACGCAGTTTGTAAACCTCATTTAGTTTTTTTTCAAGTAGCATAGACAGTCTTTAGTCATAGACATTAAGTGCTGGCTTCATGCGGTAAAAATTAGTCATAGACTGTTAACGCACGAAGGAACCAATCGATAGATAATTGATTTATGGGCGATGCGTTCTTCTTATTTTAGCCATAGACATAGATGGGTTGGAATTTACCGTAAGGCTAGGAGGGGGAAGAGAGCTTGACAGGAGATCTCACACGAAGCTAGAGTTTTACCATAGACTAAGACTATAAGAGATTGTAAGAGACGAGACGAGACAAGAAAGACAGGAGCCAAAAATGTCTCGAACCACTAGACTTATTGAACTCTCTAAATTTTCAAATGAAATCATTTCGGGTTAATTCGGATAAACTAGACTTATTGAACTCTCTAAATTTTCAAATGAAATCATTTCGGGTTAATTCGGATAAACTAGACTTATTGAACTCTCTAAATTTTCAAATGAAATCATTTCGGGTTAATTCGGATAAACTAGACTTATTGAACTCTCTAAATTTTCAAATGAAATCATTTCGGGTTAATTCGGATAAACTAGACTTATTGAACTCTCTAAATTTTCAAATGAAATCATTTCGGGTTAATTCGGATAAACTAGACTTATTGAACTCTCAAAATTTTCAAATGAAATCATTTCGGGTTAATTCGGATAAACTAGACTTATTGAACTCTCTAAATTTTCAAATGAAATCATTTCGGGTTAATTCGGATAAACTAGACTTATTGAACTCTCTAAATTTTCAAATGAAATCATTTCGGGTTAATTCGGATAAACTAGACTTATTGAACTCTCAAAATTTTCAAATGAAATCATTTCGGGTTCATTCGGATAAACTAGACTTATTGAACTCTCTAAATTTTCAAATGAAATGATTTAGGGTCTTTTATGGCTACGGAGACCTCTCCAAGTTGGACCTCTTTCGAAAGTTTGTTTCTGCATATCCGGCCATGACCTGACCTGAAGGACCTGACAAGAGTTGCTTCATCCAACGTGAACAATTTCCACGGACAGGTCAGTAACTGAAAACTTAGCAAGATCTGAACGACGCCACGTCCGTCAGTGTGTGACACTAAGTATCATCCTTATGTACTGTTTTTGCCATAAAAACTGCTTCGTTTTGTTATCAGACTACATGTCTGTGCTCGTTTTATTGTATGAAATTATGTTTTAAACAAAATTGAAAAGTTTAAAATTCGTGCGAAAATTTACCGCACGATCGCGTTATGGTGAAAGTCGGCTTTTTGGCCATAGACAATGGATAGTAGAGGTCTTTTGAGAAGACTTGGCCATATTTAAATGTTTAATTTCATACGAGCGTAGCTATTTTGAAAACACTTAACAGCCACTTTTACGTTTTTCTATTGTTTTTTAACTGGCAGCATAACAAACAACCGTTGTAAATTTTGCTTGAGCGATTTATTAGTTTATCGTACATTTCAGGCTAGTGTTGTATGTGTTGTATGAGTTATATAATGTATATATATATATATGTATATATTTATATGTATATATATGTATATATGTATGAGTGTTGTATGAGTTACTCTATATCCCCGCCGAACCCCCCCCACCAAATCATTTGCTATTCATGTCGAGCAGGAGTTATTGCGGGAGTTGCTGAAAAATAAGGACTTGGGCACTTTCGAATTTCGTGATAGGCCGCAACTTTCAAGTAACTTATTGAGAAAGTGCTGCCTGCCAAAGAAAAACAAACAAAATAAGCGTCAAAATAACGAGCACTATGGTTGATTCGAATAGGATCCAAAATCGGAGTACTTTATTTATGCTTTTGGAGTATACTTTTTAATAACTTAGAGTTAATGACTCTTTTTATTGTCTTCTTTATTTTTATGAATCGCCTTTTACTATCATTTAAAGTTGTTCCAACCGAAGTAAAAGCCGACATGTAAAAGCAAACTAGTCACGGACAGAGCATAGATTTGCCTGCAAGATGGCGCAAAAACAGTATTTAGGAGGAACAAAGATAAGCCAATCCTCTAGCCAACGGAAGATCAGAAAAAGACCGAGCGGAAGAAGGGAACAGCTAATCTGCTTTTTCCCATTAGGTGTCTTGTCTATTTGGAGATTATTATATACCTCTACTGCTCGCAAAGTCAGACAGCAGGTACCGGCCGCGGCCGGTAATTACCTGGCAGCAGAAGCAGTCATATTGAACGAGCGACTGCAATTAAGTACGCAACTGAGCCTGGCTAATTGCGCGACCGGGAAAGTTCTCGCATAGGAAGGAAATGATTCCACAGAGCCAGCCGCCAATTTTTTTGCATTGATTCGAACAAGCCGATTCCAGAACAAAAAAGGAATTATAAGAATGAACAAGGTTTGTAACACTTGCCATATCATCAGGAAACTAATTATGGTAGCAGTAAAAGTGCAATCAGTCAGACTTGTGCAATAGAAGCCAAATAAAGGTGGAAATACACCCGGTATTACTTGTAGATCTGCACATCATATGCATATTTACAATAGTAGTCTGTTTATAATAAGTTACTAATCATATATTGAAGTTGAAAATGTGGAAAAGGGTGCCATTGCGAGCGTGGTGTGCTTACGCAAACGGGTTACATAAGCCGAAATAGAAATCCCTTAGTCCTAAAATCCCGAAAAATACACGATCCTGCAAATAACGTCTATCCTGGCTAGCGATACAATATTTATAATTATTTAAGCCTCCCTTCCAAGCTTCCATCGATCAGCTACACACTACATTAGCAGACTCAGTAGAGTTTCGGCGGGAGCCAAAAAAGGTTACTTTCTAGCGCAGTCAACATGCAGCCAATTAGTTTTCGCTTTGTATAGCAAAAAATAATGAACGGCGCAGGCTATATCAACTAAAAACTGCTTGCGTTCATCAATCTGCAAGAAGTCTGATCTTTTCTGATAGAAAGCATGAACAAATAGGCGGCGACGGCTTGGTGCTTATTGAATGAGTCCTGAAAGTGCAGCAGCTGCGCGTTATATTACTATTCTGTACATAAAACTAAGATCGTAGTACATATCTTTCTAGTGATAATTTCGGTAAGAATTCTTGAGAATTCAAGAGTCCCTAGGGTGATGCACTTAAGTAAACACTGCACTTCTCCTACGAGTCCCATTACTACAAAAACATTGGCCGAAAGGCGGTTTTTACTAACACCGGCCAGCATATCGTCCAACCTAGCCCACACGGAATTAATCACATTCACGTAGGGCCTATGGGAGAGCAAAACTGACTAAACAGACTGCTAGACGCGTCAATGCTGTAACGTTTTGCTTTGCCTCTACTGCTATTCTGAGGCAAGACCAGCTAAACTAGATTGCGTACCAGCTAGTTGTTATGTCCACATGCAGACACAGCTGAAGAAGTAAAGCAAAAAAACAAAGATCGTAAATCCGGTTACAACCTGAGCTATTAACGGTAAAGACTATCCAAAAACGTAACTCTTTACGAAAGGAGGTCTTCATTTATCTTATTGTTATTGAATTCATTCCTTCGAGTTATTCTGATTATTTTTATCAGACAAGATTCCTAAAAAATAGCATCCTGCTTGATTGTTAGAACTCAAAACCAATTTGTTATGCATGGTTGAGCTTTCAACTAATAGGATTTCATCTCCCGTAGCAATTCGAAAGTTGGCTTCTGTAATAAAAGGCAAAATTGAATTTCAAAATAAGCCAATATACTCTACCCACGCAGTAAACTACTAGAGAAGGTAATTCACAGTTCCCAGTGCCGCTAACTGGTAGCATAATCTTACAAGGCCGCTATAGAAATTATGGAAAGGAATATAAATATTAAGGAATAACACAGAAAGGAGAAAGGCAGAAAGCAAACTAAGCATTGAGTTCGTCAAACATTTAGGCCGATCGGAGCAAACAGGGACTCAGCTGGATGCCAGCCATGGCGGCCAGCAAAAACGGCTCTTGGGGCGATTTACGATTTACAAAGCCGATTTATACAGCCGATCGCAAATTTTCTTTCTATAACGGAGGGTGAAAGCGGATAAGAAAGGGCCGAAGGGGAAGACGCACAAAAACAGCTCAGAAGTCGGCTGAGCAACAAGAAAAAGGAAAAGTTAATTTAGACACGAATTTAGCCAGAAAAATAAGGACAATCCGTCTTCTACTTGAAATGCCAGAGTTTTCCTGCCGCGCAAATTATTTTAGCAATTTTTTTAGTCCTCTGCGTAATCACACTAGACTAGAGGCTGCTGTTTGCGTGCGCACGGAAGAATCTCCAGAGTTGAGTGAAGAGTGTGAAGACTCAAGAGGAAAAATACGTGTCGTTCGAAAAAGAACTAGAAATTTTTCTAATCTTAAAACCTTCCTTTCCCGTATGGTTCGAGTGTATCGCAACTCGGCGAGCCAAACTTTCAATATTCCAAATGGTAGAAAATCTCTTCACTCACTCAATATTCGGTCCTCAGTACTGGAGCAGGAGAGCAGCTGGCTGAAGAGGATGCGGATTGACTAAAACTAACCGACCCATCTCCTCGTCGACTGGCAGCAGATGGTGAGGTAAAGGACATCAGCTCAAGCTATCATCTTCTGGGGCAAGCACAGAGCGTACTAAGACCGTGTCATAGCGTCGCGCGCAGAGTTGACTTAGAAATTAAACAACACACCAGCTCCCTATCGTCCACTCGTATCCCGGATCCAATCCTGAAAATTCTCAACTAGCAATCTACCGCGGCAGTCCCACTTCAACTGCGCGATAGAGCATAGCTTAGGAGGCTGGCCAGAGTCAGGGAAGAGCCTTTTTCGCCAACTTCCGTCCGATTCGATATTTTTCTTAGTTCTACTGACTAGATTCTCATACAGAAATTCACCCCTATCCCAGCTAGTCCCAACAGGGACCTGAATTGCGGAAGCGAGACCAACACGGAAGGAAGATGAAAAATAGAGGCTGGCGAACTGATATTGCAAGAAGGATCCAGTGGGATGACTTTATGGGTAGAAAAGACTTCGGGGACGGATTAGGGCGATAATTCGTTCTGCTAGCATTACTTTGACTTAGCCGAAATGCTTGGAATCTCCTCTGCTATTGCAAGCTAGTCTAGGAGAAAATAAAAGACCATATACCACTCATTTCCCACGTCAGAATTTAAGACGATATCTATTCGCACCAAAGCATGTGAAAATACAGACGTCAAAGAAAATTCTGGCAGTAATATTCGAGGCGCTGCCAATTTTCGTCAACTATTTTACTAGCCGAATTTCCGACGCATCTCGTAATTCACCAAGTGGCTTTTACTGGGAAATATTCTATTAAATTTATTTAACTCACCCACATTGATAAAGGCTATAAGCTAAGCGTTAGAATTGTCCAAGAAACTGCTTTGTCGCGCCTCACAAAGGGGATGTCAACTTAAGCACCAGAATGGAGCCCGAAGTTCAGCTCCGGACCAAACCGACTGCAATCGATAACTTGTCGGCCCAGACGACTAGAATCGCCGAGACATCCCATCCGGCTCCCTTCCTTGGGGTCCCAGGGATAAAGGGGATAAAATGGGGATCTCATGTCAACTTAAGGCTCTGGAATGGAGCCCGAAGTTCAGCTCCGGACCAAACCGACTGCAATCGATAACTTGTCGGCCCAGACGACTAGAATCGCCGAGACATCCCATCCGGCTCCCTTCCTTGGGGTCCCAGGGGATAAAGGGGATAAAATGGGGATCTCATGTCAACTTAAGGCTCTGGAATGGAGCCCGAAGTTCAGCTCCGGACCAAACCGACTGCAATCGATAACTTGTCGGCCCAGACGACTAGAATCGCCGAGACATCCCATCCGGCTCCCTTCCTTGGGGTCCCAGGGGATAAAGGGGATAAAATGGGGATCTCATGTCAACTTAAGGCTCTGGAATGGAGCCCGAAGTTCAGCTCCGGCCCAAACCGACTGCAATCGATAAGTTGTCGGCCCAGACGACTAGAATCGCCGAGACATCCCATCCGGCTCCCTTCCTTGGGGTCCCAGGGGATAAAGGGGATAAAATGGGGATCTCATGTCAACTTAAGGCCCTGGAATGGAGCCCGAAGTTCAGCTCCGGACCAAACCGACTGCAATCGATAACTTGTCGGCCCAGACGACTAGAATCGCCGAGACATCCCATCCGGCTCCACTCCTTGGGGTCCCAGGGGATAAAGGGGATAAAATGGGGATCTCATGTCAACTTAAGGCCCTGGAATGGAGCCCGAAGTTCAGCTCCGGACCAAACCGACTGCAATCGATAACTTGTCGGCCCAGACGACTAGAATCGCCGAGACATCCCATCCGGCTCCCTTCCTTGGGGTCCCAGGGGATAAAGGGGATAAAATGGGGATCTCATGTCAACTTAAGGCTCTGGAATGGAGCCCGAAGTTCAGCTCCGGACCAAACCGACTGCAATCGATAACTTGTCGGCCCAGACGACTAGAATCGCCGAGACATCCCATCCGGCTCCCTTCCTTGGGGTCCCAGGGGATAAAGGGGATAAAATGGGGATCTCATGTCAACTTAAGGCTCTGGAATGGAGCCCGAAGTTCAGCTCCGGACCAAACCGACTGCAATCGATAACTTGTCGGCCCAGACGACTAGAATCGCCGAGACATCCCATCCGGCTCCCTTCCTTGGGGTCCCAGGGGATAAAGGGGATAAAATGGGGATCTCATGTCAACTTAAGGCTCTGGAATGGAGCCCGAAGTTCAGCTCCGGACCAAACCGACTGCAATCGATAACTTGTCGGCCCAGACGACTAGAATCGCCGAGACATCCCATCCGGCTCCCTTCCTTGGGTCCCAGGGGATAAAGGGGATAAAATGGGGATCTCATGTCAACTTAAGGCTCTGGAATGGAGCCCGAAGTTCAGCTCCGTACCAAACCGACTGCAATCGATAACTTGTCGGCCCAGACGACTAGAATCGCCGAGACATCCCATCCGGCTCCCTTCCTTGGGGTCCCAGGGGATAAAGGGGATAAAATGGGGATCTCGTGTCAACTTAAGGCTCTGGAATGGAGCCCGAAGTTCAGCTCCGGACCAAACCGACTGCAATCGATAAGTTGTCGGCCCAGACGACTAGAATCGCCGAGACATCCCATCCGGCTCCCTTCCTTGGGGTCCCAGGGGATAAAGGGGATAAAATGGGGATCTCATGTCAACTTAAGGCTCTGGAATGGAGCCCGAAGTTCAGCTCCGGACCAAACCGACTGCAATCGATAACTTGTCGGCCCAGACGACTAGAATCGCCGAGACATCCCATCCGGCTCCCTTCCTTGGGGTCCCAGGGGATAAAGGGGATAAAATGGGGATCTCGTGTCAACTTAAGGCTCTGGAATGGAGCCCGAAGTTCAGCTCCGGACCAAACCGACTGCAATCGATAAGTTGTCGGCCCAGACGACTAGAATCGCCGAGACATCCCATCCGGTTTCAAGTGACGAAGCTCTATTCAATTCGAATATCGCATTAGCGGGTGTATTTTATTTCAGCTATTATACATTGATTGTTAAGTAATAAAAATGATTTGCTCGTATCGAAACCTGTTAAAAATGCTGATCTGGAAACTCAGTTTGAAAAAATTAACTTGTAAATTCGTTTGGTTATTAGTAAGCAGAACTTTTGACGATAAACCGAAACCATGTATATTGGTAAAATAAAGAATATCACGCAAGGCTGTACAAGTTATGACGTAATGGATACAAAGCATATCATGCAAAGCTGTACAAGTTATCAAAGTAATAAAAACAAAGCATGTCATGCAAAGCAGCACACGTTTTTAAGCAAATAAAGTAACGCCTCTCACGCAAAGCTTAGTAAAATCATAATTGCAAAAGTTTCTCAGTCCTAAGAAACGGTTTTTGGGTTTAAGTTCTTTGCTTCAGTAAAAAATACTTCCAATTTTTAGTTAATTGTGAGTCTAAAAGAAATTGAAACAACTAATTCAAAGCTTTTGTTATTTGATGTCAGTCTGAATTATCTTCACATGTAACCTATGGTACGTAAAGAATGCGTGAGATGACATTGTTTCTTAATCTGCATGTCCTTTAAAATCTGCAATACAAAACGTACAGTACACTCGCTTAAAACAATTGTATTTTCGCTAAAAATGCTTTTACGAGTTTAAAAGTGCAACGAGCACGATGCACTCAGGCTCACGTACGAACGGGTTATAGTCTGACGTAACTTTCATGTCGTCAATTCTCGTCCACACACAGCTCAGTACGCTTGCTGTGAAATGTCCCGATTTCAGTCGGTTTCCATGGTGTGATATTGTGGCCACTGGCTTACCAAGTGTAGAAACACCCCCTGACCTTGAAGAAAAGCTTACAGGAGTTTGAAGCTTAAGGTGGCCATCCATACTAGCACGATCAAGATATATCAGGGTAAACTTTCCAGGTGTTACTACGATCTCTTGATTACAATCGCCCAGGCAATTGGCGTCCGAACATTTCACTACCTGAGGAGCGACAAAAGCGCAGAAGATTTTGTCTAAACTGACAATTGAGCGCTCAAATTGACAGAGAGGAATGCAAATCACTCTGTTATCGATTGTGCCAACAGGAACTTCAGCACTTGTGCGCTGGCAATCCCGACAAGTTTGAATGAGTGAAAATTCTGTGAAAGCATCTGATGACAGAAATTCCAGATGTATTAGAAGCGTTTGAACAAATTCGTTGACGCAATGGTGCTGATTTGTTTGAAATGAATCTGGATGTTGCAACCGAACTGCCGTTAACAGTGGAGTGACTGTTGCAGACCGCTGTTGCATCTCCGTCAGAAGACGAAGCAGCTCTCGATGGACTTGGTCGTTGCTAGTCTCTTTTAAAATGCATCCATTAGAATGCAGGCAGAGAAACAATTGCACTGCTGCATTTGCGTAGCACTGCAGGCCATTATTTGGCAACCCAAATAACTTCTTCGGCGAATTCAATGAACCAGTAGCATTTGAACTGTGCCTCTGTTCATCTTGCTGCGATTCAGCACTGTCTCTGCGAGGTGCATTTGGAGCTGGATGACCACCAGATTGATCATTGTAAAGATTGGCAATCAGTGCTTTTGGCAAAGCACTGTCAATAAATCGGAAGCTGCTGCCGCACATGTTGTAGCTTTCGGGGTGATATGCATAACAGCCTAGCATTCTAACCACAGCCATAACATGACTGTCACACCCTGCTGTCCTGCTTCCGGCCTTTGAGGATGAAAAGTAGCCATGCAGACGCAGCAGCCCCGAGTCACGAAATCCGAATCGGTTACCACTTGCAGTTTCGCAAATACGAAGGACAACTCGGTAAGTTTTTGACCGATGACGGGAATGAAGAACGGCTAAATATATCCAAGATGGCCTCCATTCTCCAAACTTACTGCTCCACCCCTTTGGTGGCGCTCGCTGATGAAACTTCCAGCATTTTAAATGGCTTGGCAGTTCAGAAATCAACAATTCGAAATCGCGCCACGAGTCTCCAGCGTAGCTACTGAGCACCTCATGAACTCTGACGTTTTCGATGTAGCGTTTTGACTGAAGAACGTGGTATGGGCCGATGCTAAGCTCTTCCAGATTTCTTTCGTCAACGCTGGGGAACCCTGAACTTTCAGGGTCCAGGGGATCCACTGCTGTCCATTTTCGGGTAGAACTCGTTGGTATTCGAGTCAAATCGCAATTGTACTCAAGTTGCTCAATTTCGTCTAGCTCATTCGCAATGAAAAGACGTTTAGCAAAGTTCCGTCCGTATTCGAACATGGAGCAATCTGACCATGACGGCGGCAGACTCCTTGTAGCTTGAAATCCTGGATGCGAACGGTTGAATTTTGCCATGGAGTTTTCAATAACAACATCGAGCCGGCTGCGTTCGGTAAACTCTGGGGCATGTAGCCATTGGTACGGCTCCTGTCGCTCATTTATGCATTTGTCCTGCTTGATTGCAGCAAAGCTACATTCTACGAGATAACGGAAAAGCGTAGCGCAGCGACTTGTATTTGCTTCGATTGATGTAAGCTTTCCTGGTATTGATCGGTCACCAACAGGAGCCTCATTATTTACAAATTCAAACTGCTCGTTTAGAACTCGGTCACCTGGACTGGTCGGAAATAGAAGCGTCGTGCAGCCTTTACTATTAGTCTCTATAAAGTCGCGGAAGTTAACCGAAGTTGGTGAACAAAGTTGGTGGCTGTAACCTTTGTCGAAAATGCCAATAACGTGATAATCTTTCTGTACAGAGCACAGAATGCGCAACAAAATGGGCTCTATTAGTCCTTCAGCCTCCATGTCAACTTGCATTGCAGTCAAATTCCCATCGCCCATTGTTGGCGAGATAGCGGCGGTAAGGGGAGCGGTGTAGATAATTTTTCCTCTACTGTTGACAACCGCCATTTTTTTGTTCACATTCATTTTCTTGCCGGAAAAGTAAGTTCGAATTTGCGTGTGGTGTGAGCTGCTCTTAGGGAGATAAAAGTAAGTATGATCACCCACTAGAAGAACAAGCTTCTTGCCTTTGAGTAGTGTGTGAAATACACCGAGAATAAATTGATCGCGTACTACATTTTCCTCAAGCAGAGTCTGAATCGGAGTCGACGCTATCGACCTCGGTTGATATGGATCCCGTAGGTACTGCTCCTTGGCAATCTCCCAAAAAATGTCGCATGCTCTTTGGGCAGAAATGTTGAAATCGAAAGCTAATGATTGAAAGCTGCAACCTTGGCGAAGCTTCTTCAGGTACAAAAATATTCGAGATGGCTTTGTCAAAATACGAAGGCGAGATACTTCTGGTAACATTTCTGAGAAGCTATCGAAATCACTATAGCTAAGACCGCAAATACGTTTGAACTCCTTCTCATTTGCGGTTCGTGGAAAAAGGTTTGGGTTCAAAAAAACTTTCACATACTTACCACCGACCGCAAGAAACTGAAGCGCCTCTCGTGCGTTTCTCGGAGGCGCGAAGGCTCCAGACGATTCAGATGAGCAGCGACCACATCTAGTCGTTTCGAGATGTCGGTTCAAATTGGCTGCTTTGCTGAATTGATGACCACATTGAGAGCAAGTAAAATCGGACATTACTAGCAAGTATAAAACGCAATCTGCAACAAATCTGCACCTGTCATAAAACTAAGTAAGAAAAACTGACCAAAACCTTAACTTCATTAATATATCACTTAAAATATATCACTTAAACTAATGCTACAAATACTTGACGCACAGTATCAAAAATCTCTCGCCTAAAGTGGTCAAATCAAAACCGCGAAAACATTCTCAAAAATCCGGAAAAATTAAACGACGGAAATATTACAATGCAAACAATATATAATAGCTAAAATAAAATACACCCGCTAATGCGATATTCGAATAGAATAGAGCTTCGTCACTTGAAACCGGATGGGATGTCTCGGCGATTCTACTCGTCTGGGCCGACAAGTTATCGATTGCAATCGGTTTGGTCCGGAGCTGAACTTCGGGCTCCATTCCAGAGCCTTAAGTTGACATGAGATCCCCATTTTATCCCCTTTATCCCCTGGGACCCCAAGGAAGGGAGCCGGATGGGATGTCTCGGCGATTCTAGTCGTCTGGGCCGACAAGTTATCGATTGCAGTCGGTTTGGTCCGGAGCTGAACTTCGGGCTCCATTCCAGAGCCTTAAGTTTACATGAGATCCCCATTTTATCCCCTTTATCCCCTGGGACCCCAAGGAAGGGAGCCGGATGGGATGTCTCGGCGATTCTAGTCGTCTGGGCCGACAAGTTATCGATTGCAGTCGGTTTGGTCCGGAGCTGAACTTCGGGCTCCATTCCAGAGCCTTAAGTTGACATGAGATCCCCATTTTATCCCCTTTATCCCCTGGGACCCCAAGGAAGGGAGCCGGATGGGATGTCTCGGCGATTCTAGTCGTCTGGGCCGACAAGTTATCGATTGCAGTCGGTTTGGTCCGGAGCTGAACTTCGGGCTCCATTCCAGGGCCTTAAGTTGACATGAGATCCCCATTTTATCCCCTTTATCCCCTGGGACCCCAAGGAAGGGAGCCGGATGGGATGTCTCGGCGATTCTAGTCGTCTGGGCCGACAAGTTATCGATTGCAGTCGGTTTGGTCCGGAGCTGAACTTCGGGCTCCATTCCAGAGCCTTAAGTTGACATGAGATCCCCATTTTATCCCCTTTATCCCCTGGGACCCCAAGGAAGGGAGCCGGATGGGATGTCTCGGCGATTCTAGTCGTCTGGGCCGACAAGTTATCGATTGCAATCGGTTTGGTCCGGAGCTGAACTTCGGGCTCCATTCCAGAGCCTTAAGTTGACATGAGATCCCCATTTTATCCCCTTTATCCCCTGGGACCCCAAGGAAGGGAGCCGGATGGGATGTCTCGGCGATTCTAGTCGTCTGGGCCGACAAGTTATCGATTGCAATCGGTTTGGTCCGGAGCTGAACTTCGGGCTCCATTCCAGAGCCTTAAGTTGACATGAGATCCCCATTTTATCCCCTTTATCCCCTGGGACCCCAAGGAAGGGAGCCGGATGGGATGTCTCGGCGATTCTAGTCGTCTGGGCCGACAAGTTATCGATTGCAATCGGTTTGGTCCGGAGCTGAACTTCGGGCTCCATTCCAGAGCCTTAAGTTTACATGAGATCCCCATTTTATCCCCTTTATCCCCTGGGACCCCAAGGAAGGGAGCCGGATGGGATGTCTCGGCGATTCTAGTCGTCTGGGCCGACAAGTTATCGATTGCAGTCGGTTTGGTCCGGAGCTGAACTTCGGGCTCCATTCCAGAGCCTTAAGTTGACATGAGATCCCCATTTTATCCCCTTTATCCCCTGGGACCCCAAGGAAGGGAGCCGGATGGGATGTCTCGGCGATTCTAGTCGTCTGGGCCGACAAGTTATCGATTGCAGTCGGTTTGGTCCGGAGCTGAACTTCGGGCTCCATTCCAGGCCTTAAGTTGACATGAGATCCCCATTTTATCCCCTTTATCCCCTGGGACCCCAAGGAAGGGAGCCGGATGGGATGTCTCGGCGATTCTAGTCGTCTGGGCCGACAACTTATCGATTGCAGTCGGTTTGGGCCGGAGCTGAACTTCGGGCTCCATTCCAGAGCCTTAAGTTGACATGAGATCCCCATTTTATCCCCTTTATCCCCTGGGACCCCAAGGAAGGGAGCCGGATGGGATGTCTCGGCGATTCTAGTCGTCTGGGCCGACAAGTTATCGATTGCAATCGGTTTGGTCCGGAGCTGAACTTCGGGCTCCATTCCAGAGCCTTAAGTTGACATGAGATCCCCATTTTATCCCCTTTATCCCCTGGGACCCCAAGGAAGGGAGCCGGATGGGATGTCTCGGCGATTCTAGTCGTCTGGGCCGACAAGTTATCGATTGCAGTCGGTTTGGTCCGGAGCTGAACTTCGGGCTCCATTCCAGAGCCTTAAGTTGACATGAGATCCCCATTTTATCCCCTTTATCCCCTGGGACCCCAAGGAAGGGAGCCGGATGGGATGTCTCGGCGATTCTAGTCGTCTGGGCCGACAAGTTATCGATTGCAGTCGGTTTGGTCCGGAGCTGAACTTCGGGCTCCATTCCAGAGCCTTAAGTTGACATGAGATCCCCATTTTATCCCCTTTATCCCCTGGGACCCCAAGGAAGGGAGCCGGATGGGATGTCTCGGCGATTCTAGTCGTCTGGGCCGACAAGTTATCGATTGCAGTCGGTTTGGTCCGGAGCTGAACTTCGGGCTCCATTCCAGAGCCTTAAGTTGACATGAGATCCCCATTTTATCCCCTTTATCCCCTGGGACCCCAAGGAAGGGAGCCGGATGGGATGTCTCGGCGATTCTAGTCGTCTGGGCCGACAAGTTATCGATTGCAGTCGGTTTGGTCCGGAGCTGAACTTCGGGCTCCATTCCAGGGCCTTAAGTTGACATGAGATCCCCATTTTATCCCCTTTATCCCCTGGGACCCCAAGGAAGGGAGCCGGATGGGATGTCTCGGCGATTCTAGTCGTCTGGGCCGACAACTTATCGATTGCAGTCGGTTTGGGCCGGAGCTGAACTTCGGGCTCCATTCCAGAGCCTTAAGTTGACATGAGATCCCCATTTTATCCCCTTTATCCCCTGGGACCCCAAGGAAGGGAGCCGGATGGGATGTCTCGGCGATTCTAGTCGTCTGGGCCGACAAGTTATCGATTGCAATCGGTTTGGTCCGGAGCTGAACTTCGGGCTCCATTCCAGAGCCTTAAGTTGACATGAGATCCCCATTTTATCCCCTTTATCCCCTGGGACCCCAAGGAAGGGAGCCGGATGGGATGTCTCGGCGATTCTAGTCGTCTGGGCCGACAAGTTATCGATTGCAGTCGGTTTGGTCCGGAGCTGAACTTCGGGCTCCATTCCAGAGCCTTAAGTTGACATGAGATCCCCATTTTATCCCCTTTATCCCCTGGGACCCCAAGGAAGGGAGCCGGATGGGATGTCTCGGCGATTCTAGTCGTCTGGGCCGACAAGTTATCGATTGCAGTCGGTTTGGTCCGGAGCTGAACTTCGGGCTCCATTCCAGAGCCTTAAGTTGACATGAGATCCCCATTTTATCCCCTTTATCCCCTGGGACCCCAAGGAAGGGAGCCGGATGGGATGTCTCGGCGATTCTAGTCGTCTGGGCCGACAAGTTATCGATTGCAGTCGGTTTGGTCCGGAGCTGAACTTCGGGCTCCATTCCAGAGCCTTAAGTTGACATGAGATCCCCATTTTATCCCCTTTATCCCCTGGGACCCCAAGGAAGGGAGCCGGATGGGATGTCTCGGCGATTCTAGTCGTCTGGGCCGACAAGTTATCGATTGCAGTCGGTTTGGTCCGGAGCTGAACTTCGGGCTCCATTCCAGAGCCTTAAGTTGACATGAGATCCCCATTTTATCCCCTTTATCCCCTGGGACCCCAAGGAAGGGAGCCGGATGGGATGTCTCGGCGATTCTAGTCGTCTGGGCCGACAAGTTATCGATTGCAGTCGGTTTGGTCCAGAGCTGAACTTCGGGCTCCATTCTGGTGCTTAAGTTGACATCCCCTTTGGCCATTTAGCTCGTAGTAATCTCTAGGTTCGGTCAATATCCTCCTGATATTGTTTTTAACATCCTTTCAAGCTGTCATTTGTTCTTTGTTTCTGAAAATAGCTGACACTGAAAAGCGGAAATTAAAACCTTCTACGATTACTTTCCTGTGGGTTTGCTACTAAAATTGCTGCTTTTAACATGCATTTATGAAAATTACCGCTTCTATAAATATCGCGTACATTGTACTTGCTAGATATATCATTATTGATTTGCCAAATGTGGAAAAAACTCATCTATCAAGCAATTTAATAGACGGAGTTTTCATTTATGTAAACTACTCAAGCGCAATGTGGAATTATCCGTCAATATAGACTTTCAACCCGAATTTTCCATTAATTACGGTGTAGAAGGTGGTCCCAATATCTGACAAGAAATAGGTAAACATTCCGTATCTAGCAAGTAGCATTTGTACACACTCAGAAGTAACTGATACATTCTGTATCAGCTATCTGTGGAATAAAAATTTAGACGTTATAAAGCATTACACTTATACTAGTAGTTCGTCACTAGACAGGAAAATTCTTTTTCTGCATGCTCCAAATCAAGAAGACAGTCATTAAATTCTTCGAAAGGCGAAGAGACGCATCTACCTAAGAATAGATTTTAGACTTGTTTTAATGATACGGCCCCTATGGAGGCATAAAATAAATCCACTTATACAGGTTTTTACTCCACTAATCAGCTTTGAAAATTGAGACACAAAAATGGTCATCAATTTCAGAATTCAAAAGAAAATTACCCAACCTTACATTAGATCAAAGGACTACTGTTTTTAAGGTAGAGCCTGCAATTAGGTAACACTAAAAAGATAGCGAATTGAACCTATAAAAGAGCATAGGTGCCATTAAGGATTAATTGAGGGCCTTTAGTTAGGGAATAAATTAGCCCAAAACTGAAATTCCATATAAAAGATAGTAAAATTTCACTTGATAAAATTTTATAGTAGCATTCAATAAGGAATTTGGAGGGCTCAATTTGAAAGCGGATCGCAAAAGCCAACAATCTGACACGGCTGCTGCTTTTAAATAATTCTGCACGAAACCTGTCAATCAATCTTTGAACAGGTACTGTAGATGCCATTTAAAACTGCTGCTTTTTCAATCAAACTGCTATATCGACTCTGTTATAGGTTACAACTCTGCACTTTTATAGTTACTAAATCAGAATAGACATAGAGCCTACAGCCAAAAAAGCAATTTAGTGTCTGTAATATTCGAAAAGCTCTCCGCTATAGCTCGTAGAATCGCTGCACATAAAAGTTGGCGCATCGAACGGCCACTTAATCTGTCATTTGTTCTAAAGCAAAGTGCCTGGTAGATAGCTTTTTTTGCTTCGCCTAGTTGGCATGACACAAGCAAATATTTTCAACGCATTTCGTTGGAATACAACTAGACCAAAAGATCATTGACGAGGCTGTTTCTGTGCGTAGCCGATTTTCAACGCATTTCAACGCATTTCGTTGGAATTCAACTGGACCAAAAGATCATTGACGAGGCTGTTTCTGTGCGTAGCCGATAAGGTAGCTGATATTCTAGGAAATATAACTAACAAAACTACTAACTGCAGCAAGAAGTGTAGCAGAAAGCCTATGAGAATCCTTGTGTGCATTAGCAAAGCTTTTAAAATGCTTCCATGCTTCCATAGAAGACTTTCAAGGACGGGCGATTCACGTATGGATTCGGGAAATTTTATTACAAAATCGTTATTATTTTTGACTTTGCAAACGTCATCCATTTAGGGATTTCGATACAATCACAGGCTGATTTTTTACTCAGCAAAAGTAAGAAGTCTCTACCATTGATTTTATCTTCTTAGTACCTTTGATTTGTACCTCAAGCCCAAAATTGATACCTTACGAGCGTAGAGCACTACGACATACAAATAGCTTAAGACTCGATATCTCCCTTAGTTTTTTCATGTTACACCCAGTGAGACAATGTATGGTATTATTAATCAAGACAAGTGAAACGTCAGACCGTACGAAGACCACTTCAAAAAGTGGTGTGGTAGACTGTCAGACTAAACGTTGACATTTATTTATGCATGTACGCTCGTACTTATCGACACAGAATGCATCACCGAAGTACAAGTGCAGGTGCAATCAATTAAAAGCTACAACAAACTTAAATTTTTGGGATTTTTTGTTAATTATGTACAAATGCGCAGTTCAGGAGCTGTGCAGGACATCGAATAAAAGCTGTGCATTAAAGTGTAACGATTTTACATCTATATACAACAAGTGTTCTGGCAGAATGGTGCAAAGAGACGAGCAGAACGAAACGCAGCTGCAATAAAAGGAGAAATAATAATCCAAATTGTTTTCTGGTTCACAAGTCTTGATTTATCAATACCCTCGATTCTCAAACATATGCAGTTGATCGGGCAGAACCGAGCACAAGTTCACACAAAGCCACTGTCCATGCGAGAGTGGCGCGGCGACTCGCAACAGGCGACATTGGCGGACACGGAGTCCTCAAAGCCGCACCGCAGTGGCTGGGCAGCTTCCGGACCTTTTTCAACTGTGCCCGAAGAACCGTGCTGTTGAAGCCGCTGTCCAATAGAGCAATGACCCTCGGCAGTGCATCGGAGGCCGCAGGACACTTTGCGATTGTTGACTTTCGGTTGCAGACAATTCATACGGATGTGCAAAAAGCCAAGCAGTTGGATTCGGAAGTTGCGGCACATAACAAAATAGATGGCAAAGTTCAAGCCGGAGTCGATACTAATTAATAGCGACTTGATCTCGCCAAGAATGTTTAACCAGTCTGGCATATTCGAGCTTAGTGACATTGACGATGTTAAATTCGCAATGCTGCAGAATAGTTCGTAGAATAAGTGAGGAAATGACAAACCAAAGAAAGTTCCAGACACAAGCAGCAGAGTTTTTGTCGCTTTTAGATTGCTGTCTACATGAGCTGGCAGATCTGTCCACTGGCGCCGGCGTCGGGTAAGGTGGCTGGTCATCACGCAGGTTAGAGTCATAACTACAATAATCGGAATTCCGGTGCTAAGCACTACCTCGATAGAGATGGTTACGTCGAAAATGTACTCTTCATTAACGCTCGTAGTTATTAAGTCCATAGCGATGGTGAAAGCGGCCGAGAACGCGGTCAAGCCGAACAGAAGGGCAGCCTGCTGGCGATAGTTAAACTCAATAGGAGCAGACAGAGGTCGAACGACTACAGAATACCTAGCCGATGTCATAGCTACAATCCACCAACTGCGAGCTAGATATGAAACTTTCCAGGCTGTGGTGAACCATTTCAGATAGTAGCGGCAGTGCGGATGACTGGCTTGATTGGAATGGGTGACCGTGTCAGCCACGAATGCCATAGCGCTGCGAGCGGACAGGCACAGGTTCATAAAGACATCGATTGCTACAAGCAGGCTGAAGCCTTTGGCCTGAGTAGACGACTGGAACACGGCGGCCAGCACTACGCAATTGAGCAGTGCGCTCAACGAGCACACAGCCAAGCGGATCAGATGACTGGCTGGCGAACCCAGCAAACAGGTGCTGTTGTCAAATGCTGGTAAAGACGGACTAACAATAAGGATGGTGCTTTGGACAGTAGCCAGCTCCATGGAGTAAGTTGCTGTCATGGCTAACTTTCAAGCGAATTAAGATCGATACGCAAGTGTGGAGGAGGAACACGCTTTCAGCCTTTCGTTTCGCTTTTAAATGATAAAGCCGATTCACCAGGGAGGACATCCTACCCGATTTCTAGCGCCTGCATTGGCTAGCTGGAGGCCGCAGCCAATCTGAACTAATCGCAAAAAAATTCAATGTCTTTCTGAAGCCCTATTTTATCCAAAGAAGCATGAAATAATGTCATGCATTTTGCAAGTTTTACTGCAATCTAGCCAATGGGATTTGAATTCTTCATAAATCACAGGAAAACAGCAACGTTTCAAGAGAAACCTTTTTAGTCGATTTCGATTTTTTCTTGGAATTTCTCTCCAGTGCTACATGCCATAGTACCTACATCGTATTTGCAGCGCTTAATTGAATCAGTCAGCTGCTGAGTGCAAATCAGATAGGCTAGTATTTTTGCATGTATTGCATTCTCTCGGGACAGACAGTACTAACACTTATACATGTACAACCAATACCAAAGAGCGTAAAGCAAAATTCTGAGCCTTATATCACGGAAAGAAGGCGTACGTATATACAAGACTAAAGTCCAATTTATAAGCGAAGCGTAAAAATAAATAAAGCGGCCAAGCCTAAACAGACGTGAAGATCAGGGAGGGTGTAAACGAACCAAGCCTGAATAGGCGTGAGGATCAGGAGGGTACAAAGGGGCCAAGCCTGAAGAGACGTGAGGATCAGGGATGGTATAAAGGGGCCAAGCCTGAAGAGACGTGAGGATCAGGGAGGGTATAAAGGGGCCAAGCCTGAATAGACGTGAAGATCAGGGAGGGTGTAAATGTAAACGAACCAAGCCAAGCCTGAATAGACGTGAGGATCAGGAAGGTATAAAGGGGCCAAGCCTGATGAGACGTGAGGATCAGGGAGGGTATAAAGGGGCCAAGCTTGAATAGACGTGAAGATCAGGGAGGGTGTAAACGAATCAAGCCAAGCCTGAAGAGACGTGAGGATCAGGGAGGGTATAAAGGGGCCAAGCCTGATGAGACGTGAGGATCAGGGAGGGTATAAAGGGGCCAAGCCTGAATAGACGTGAAGATCAGGGAGGGTGTAAACGAGCCAAGCCAAGCCTGAATAGACGTGAGGATCAGGAGAGTATAAAGGGGCCAAGCCTGAAGAGACGTGAGGATCAGGGAGGGTATAAAAGGGGCCAAGACTGAAGAGAGGATCAGAGACGGTAGTCTCTGTGTAAATCAATATTAACAGCAACGCAGTCCAAGTTCAGTACTCACGCGCAATGCGGCCCCATAGTACAGCAGCACAGACAGGGGTTGTTGAAGACCTCCAGTGGCCAACCGTAGCACGCATTAGCGTACTTCACATAGTACTGCAGTTGTTCCAGGCTGCACCAGTCGGCTTCGCTGTCGGGCGGCACAGCCGGCGGCGCAGTCACAATAATGTCCAAGTGGCGTCTATTAAGCAGCAAAACTCCCAACGCTAAGTCGCTAGGCGTCAGATCGTATTCGTGAAAATAGGCTAAGAGAATTCTGTGTACATTTTCAAATGCGTGCCGAGTGGTCTCGTCGTACCGGGTGCAGCAAAGAAACGAGACCAGGCGCGACCAGAAGTCCGGCGACAGGAAGCTAAAGCTGCAGGCGCCGCCGGAGTCGTTGGGCTCAGTGAATGAGAAGCATGGCCCGAGAGTCATGAAGAATGCGGCCGATAAAGATAGGCAAGCAACGGCGAAGCCCACCTGAGAGTTAAAAAAAAAGTTTAGATAAATTATTTCCAACTTTTATTTAAACTTATTTTCAAAGCTATTACTTTAAATTACAAAAATAATGCTCTACCAGATCCACATACAGATCCCAGTACAGTTTCTTGAATCCCAAATTGCAGATCCCAGTCCAGTCTCTTGAGTCCCCAATTACAGATCCCAGTCCAGTCTCTTAAATTCCCAATTAGAGATCCCAGTCTCTTGTATCCCCAATTATAGATCCCAGTCTCTTGTACCCCCAATTACAGATCCCAGTCCAGTCTCTTGTACCCTTAATTACAGATCCCAGTCCAGTCTCTTAAATTCCCAATTAGAGATCCCAGTCCAGTCTCTTAAATCCCCTATTACAGTTCCCAGCCCCAGTTTCTAATTTCCCAAATCAAGTGGTATTTAGTTTTTTTGGTATAAAAAAAATTAAGCATCAGTTCATAACTAATTATCTGAAATCATATATATTTTTTATCATATAGTTTCCAATACATAAATAAGCAAGACATTTCATCGGTAATTTCATCCTGACATAAATAAAAGAACAAAGAGATTTTTTCGCAATCCAGAAACCAGTGTAGCTGTGTAAAGAGCATCTGTATGGGACACTTGCTATCCTGCCTAAGACCCAGACCCTAGATCTCCGCTACAAATATGTTTATAGCCATAAATCCCAGCCTTACCAGACACACGCAGCGCGCAATGATGACAGTCTGCAGACTGCAGTCGTACGGCTTAAATGCCAGATAGAAACCGTAGCCATACAATAGCAGGCTGATTGGCAAGTTAAATAGCAAGTGAAACCACAGCAATATTGGTACGTAGCGTCGTTTCCGTTCCTGCCGTATCGTGCCCCGGCCAGACTGCCAAGCTAGCAGGCAGGCGTGCAGAAACTTTAACGAAGTGAGCGCAATAGCCAAAGCGTAGAATGCGCGCAGTTGATCGCCGCCAACGCAGGCAAACGCCCATTGATCGTGCGACGCTAGAAATACTACTAGCATCATCAGCCTGTGGAGTCAAGTAGAGCATTATTTTCATTTAAAATACTGGAAAAATACTTGCAATGCTACTAAAAGTAGACAATAGGAGGCTTACCAGAAAAACTCAATAACCGACGATAGTAAAAAAGGAAAAAAGAAGTCATCTGAACTGACGCGCCACTTCCGTCCAGCAAAGTGCATGTAAGGCATGATTGGCTTTTGATTCTAGTCGATTACAAGCCGCTTGTACTAATTGACACAGATTAGCATATTGAAAACTGGTTAAGTCAAAGTTGGGCAGAAATATGTATGTTCTTTGATGAGAACTCCATATATATACAAAATTCTAGGTCTGGCAGCATCTTAGTATATAAATTCTATAGGCCTGAGCCAGATGCTACTGATAAATGTATTATATATATTATTTCAGACTTGGGAATTGCTAAAATGTGGTAATGCTGCCAGAAAAAGTTTAGCCTAAAGCATTAAATAATATATTTGGATTAAAAATTGAAAATTTACAAAGTTTTCAATCCAGATCAGAGTTGCATTGAACTATATACACAGGTCTATATATATTGCTAATGAAGTGTTTTGATCACATGCTAGAGAAATACATAATACCATAACTTGTACTTGTGGCACTCTTTTAGTACCTTTAAAAGGGGTGCTGATTGAAAAGGCCCTGGTACCTGTTGGTTTATTGGTTTAGTTGTAAACAAACCAAATAGAAACCATAGTAGGAGAAACCAACTGATATTAACTATAAACCAACTCAAAATAGAGACTTTAAATTATATATATATATTAATAGTAATAGGCAAAGTACTAGCACTTCTGGCACTTTTAGTACCGGAAGGTACTATTTTTCAAAGTGGCAATTTTTTCATTTCTTTTTTAAGACTGCTGGTCTTAGGTAACAGAAGTTACTTTTTGATAAGTCTGGTACCTTTAGTACTTGAAAATGAAAATTTAGGGGCTAAACTACCTATTTAGCACTTTATATTTCCTAAAAGCACAAACTTTCACCAAAATGCAATTATACAATGGTAAAAAGATTATAGGTTTTTTACTTTTCATGTTAAACTACATTAAATGGCATTCAATTAAATTTTCTATGAGGATTGACCTCACAGAAATGAGGATTCTATGAGGAAGTATTCTCCTTTTGTGCTTTTGCGAATAAATTGCTTTGTTCAACCCAAATAGTGTAGAAACAAAAAACATTAAAAAAATTAACATCCTTATTTTACAACTCATTGCAAGTTTTCTAATAAGGATCAATAGCAGTGCATCAAGACACTATACCTGTGATTGGTAGAAAAAATTATGGAGGCCAATTTCTTTATTTTGATATTTTTGCAAGATAAGTCTATGTACTCTAGGAGTGTTTTATGACTATTAACTCTTTTGAGACCAATTATATTTTTATTGTAGTATAAAGGCACAAATCAAAATATTTAATGTTTTGTACATTGGTCTATCTCATACATGCGCAACCTCCAAAATTAAGTTAAAACTTAATTTTAAACTTAGTTTAAACAATAAATGCGACATAGTTTTTGGCCAAAAATGCGACTTACATATAAAAGAAATCCTAAAGCAAAATTAATGCAAATTTGGATAAATGAGAGGAATAACTATGACTGTTTTATTAAGGCAAAATGCCTCATTATCTACTTAGTACTATTTATTTGGATGGGCATTTTTGCAACTTACCTTGGTTAACTGCCAAATTTGTCAGCCAGATTGGCCAACTTGCTTGACTGTTGCGCATGTATAGTCTATCTATCAAATTGTAGCCATTTATTGTCCTAGTATCCTTTTTTAATTGTTAAATGGTATTTCCAAGGCTGCCAAAAGATTATAATTTATTCTAAATAGTTATCTAAATCTAAATAAGTATGTTAGCAGTATAAAAGTGCACCATATACTGTAAAAATATAGCTGCTAAAAAACTATAACATAAGTACTAATAAAGAGAATGACCCACACAAACTAAAAGTTGACTAAAGTATTGTACTCATTATGAGATAGTTATTGCCAAGAATTACCTTTATACATACTTCTAATGATTCAAAATTAATATTTTGAAAATCAGCCTCCAATTTTTTTCCACAAATCATAAGTATAGTGCCTTAATATATTGCTAATCTTTGTTTTCTATTTTTTTGTTTATTCACTCAAATTTTGGTTGCAATAATAATAATTATATTGCATTTTTATTTAAGGACTAATTGTACAGTTAACTATAGACCAAAAATGTTTTTTCTACTTTTCACAAAAAACTATTTTGCACTTTTTAATTAGTAGATCATTAAAATTAGAAAGGACTAGTAAATTTCAGGGTTTTTTGTACCAAATTAGTACAAATGCCAATGCCACTTTAGCATATCCTCTTTTTTTAGTTTTAAGTTATAAACATTGAAAACTTTTACTTTTATTTTATATAAACTGTTAAAACCTGCAGATTTTGAACCCACTGAAATATATTCCCTGGAACTTTTTTGGATAGATTCTAAAATCTAAAGCAATACTCAAAATACTTATTAATAGTTAGAATAAATAAATAAAATTTGGAATAAATTTGTATTAAATGAAAATTTAAAGCAAGTATTGATCTTATTGATTGGGGTTGCCACAGATTGATAGGTAATATCTGTCTAAAGTATGCACTGACAAACTCTAGTCTCTGATCTTTGCCTATTTCTGTCTCTCAGGTCCTTTGAAACTCTTCTATTCTTTCTTCTTTCTCTTCTCCTTTCTCTTATCTTTTCTTTTCTTTTCCCTCTTATCTCTTCTTTCTTATCCTTCCTCTTTTCACTCTTCTTTTTACTCTTTCCTCTGCTCTCTTATTCTGCCTCTCTTCATTCTTTTATCTTATCCTTCCTCTCTTTATTATATTCTCTATTCTCTTATCTTTTCCTTTTTCTCTTTATTCTTTTCTCTACTCTCTTATCTTTTTTCTCTGCTATTTTCTCTTTTCTTTACTCTCTCTATTTAACTCTCTTTTATGTTTTTTTATTTCATCTTTAGTTTCCTTTTATTTGGCTTATAGCCATAAGCTAGATTCTTTATTGGGCCCTTAAGGTAAAAAATTGCAGTCTCAAGTCTTTATTCTCCAGAAAGTAGCAAGGTGATTCTAATGCTATTTAGGTTAAATCCTACAGCATTAGCTTGAGTGCTTCAAAATTTACCATGTATACTCAACCTACTTGACACTTTCTTCTATGGGACTAAGGGAATGAGTGGAGCAGCAAAACTACCAGAAAAAGCAGACAAAATTCACCTGCTCATAGTTTTTATCCTGATTGAAGTACAGAGTAAAGACTTTATACTAAGAGAGAAAATAAGTCAAAAAATTCTATGAAGTTTAAAGACAATGGCTTTATGTGGAGCAAACTTATGGAAACTGAAAGTTAGTCAATTGTATTCTGGCAAGATAAGGAAAGGAGAAAGGCAGAGATTGGTATGATTGCTATGCTAATAAAAAGCAAACAAATTTTAAAAGTGCACAATACAATTTAAGATTAACTTAAATTAAAAGACTCAAAATTTTATAGTATTATGTCAAAAAGTTGAAGCTTGTGTCAAATTTTGGTTTTATTGGTTAATTGGATTTGGAAAAATAGTGACTATAAAAATAATCATTTTGCTATTTTAATGACTAGGCCCTACTCTTAAATAAAAATAATTACCTTTATTTTTACAAAAACCATATCTAGACTCTTAGAGCATACATTTAATTTAAATAATTGCCATTTGTGTGGCTAAGATGCAGCTAGAAACATGCAACATAAGTTCTAGAGGGTTAGGCAGGCTCTAGAACATATTTGCATCATAAGCAAAATCATATTTATAAACAAAACAGCATTAGGCATTTTAATAATCTATAAGAAATGTGCTAACTTTTTTAGTATTTTTAGCAAATTGTAAAGAAAATTTCTTTTGATATAATAATATGCAAACATGATTTTTCTGCAAACTGAGAGCCAACTAAACTAAGCTAGTTGGGTTAGGTCTTGGCAAAAAGAACACAACAAACTCTTTATGACAATATATTGTAGCAGATGAAATGATTATATTGCAGACAAGAGTGAAGATGAACTGGCAATAGATGAAATGACTGTCAACCCTTACATCTTATCCGACTGATAATAGTATACTTTATAAACATAAAACATAGCAATTATTATAGAATGCAGCTTATAGGCATAGGCCCTAGAACTGATAGCTAAAGGCATAGGCCCTAGCATTCAAAACGTAGAACATTATCATTGTTTTAAACAAAGAGAAGTAGGAACTTAATTGCAAGGAAATATATTGTTAGCAAAAGGGAATAACAAGTAGGCCTAAGCAATCAAGGTAACCGGTGCAATAGATTCAATTGGTGTAAGATGGGCAACAATAGCATGGTACACATATAGCATTTTCTATAATTTTCATGTCGGTTATAGAGGAAAATTTGCTATGAGTTTAAAGATCTTCTTAATAGCTAGCAATAAATCTTTTTTATTTTTGTTTTTGTTTGTAGCATAGCCTAAGCTGTAAAAATGCCTTGTACTGAGATGACTTTGGTTAAAGTACTTAGAAAGTAGTTTTTTAAGTTAGGCTTGAAAATATTCTTATAGAAAAAGCAATTGTTGTTATGTCTGCCTTTCGTGTGGTTTTCTATTTTTTTAAAAGTTCACATTCCCAAGAGATGAGCAGTAACTTTGTGTGGTCTAGTGTGGTCATTGTTGTTTTATCTTCGTTGTAACTGTTACCAGGGTCCGATACTCCTATGTTTATATGTGCAGGTGACGGTAAGATAAACCTAGGTGGCGATCTTTGGGTTTCCCGCTCTAAATTATTTAAACACTTTTTTCAAACTGCATATAAATAGTATTGTAGGTAGGTGCTTTTAGGTAGGTTAAGGAGTACTTGTAGAAATTTGTTTGGATTTTGTTGATGTTCTTGAGTTCAGTACAGGTTGCTAGATGTCCCCAGATTTCACAACTATATGTTATAACTGGTGTGACCAAAGAATCAAACTAATAAGCATGATATCCAGCGGGTGTCTCTTACTTTGTCCAGCAGTGAAAACATTGCAGAATTACCTTGTTTGGTCTGATAAATGTTTAACTCTCATGTTTAGTTAATACATAATGCACATTATTTAAATTAGGTTTTTCTTTATTTTGCGTTACCCGCCGATCGCCTGCCGCTGCCCCGCGATTCTGAACATAATTTACATAATTCATAATAATTCATAAACTTTGACAGACGTCATAAACATAAAATTTGAAATTTCTTGCTACGATAAAAACAAACAGTTTACAACTTTAGTAAGCACTATAGTTTTAATGTTAAAAGCTATGTGTATTTTATAGAAGAATATAATTCTTTTTAATATTGAATTACTAGTTGTTTTACATTTACACTTTCTTTGTTCTTTAAAACCATCGAGCATTTTCAAAAATTATCTTCCAGAATAGGTTCCAGAACCGTGATGGCGTGATCCGATTTTGTCATTTTGCAAATTGGGTTTGAGAAATTTTCTCGATCCGTTGTCATATTTCTATGGACAAATTTGAAGAAAGCATTTGAAACATTTCAAAATTCAAAAAGAATACTAAAACTTAAAAGTATGGGCTATATTTTAGATAAAAATATTTTTATCATTTGTTTTGAGAAGTAAAATAATTAAAGAGAAAGAGAAAAATTCAACACTTATTATTTTCCTACCAATTCTAGTTCTGGAATTGGAATTATTCTGGTTCTAGAACTGATCTTCATGAGAAGCCTATATCTTTTTAGTTGTTTGAGTTTTCAGGTTTGCTTAATGGCAAATAATGCATTTGCATTTTTATGGATATAAATATTTGTATGCCTGAGTTAGTAAAACTAAAAAGTTTTAAAAACTGAAGGACAAGGTGCAGAGATAAGCATAATATTTTCCTTTTAAGCTTACTGATTAAAACATTTTTTATTGAAATAGGCCTGTGCCATAATTTTTTATTATTAGTTATAAGGATTGACTAAGCATGATTTTTTTCATGCATAGTTGAAACTAGACCATGTATAAAACTGCATGACTGACTTTTTTTATAATATAGGCCCTACATTAATTTAAACACACAACTATTCGTATTAATATTACCAAGTCTAGCAATTTTTATTGATTTTTAAGCTTTTTTTTCATCATGCTTATTGTTGATCAAATTTTATTATATGGCTTTATTATAATAATTATATCTGTGATTTTTTGCAATTTTGGTTTGCTTTGGTTGTGCTATGCCTATATATAAGGGGCCTATAGGCTATAGCCTGCAAGCAAGTTGCCCATAAAGTTTTTTCCTGCCAAGATTTGCCCACAATGCTTTTTTACTACAATGAATTTGGCAGCTAGATTCTCTCTGTATTGCCGAGCCCCCCAAAAAATATGCATTTAATATGCAGTTACTATCAAAAAGTTTTTAGCAATTCTTAAGTTTTGTTTGTTGAATTATTTTGACTTTAGAAAAGTATTGTATACACTTTTTTAAGTACAAATAACTATTTTAAGAGACTTAAGCTTAATAAGGCACTAATTCTATGTTTCAAAACTTGTTATAATGTATTTGACACTGAAAAGCTGCAATAGTCTATGGCCAAAAGTCCAAAACTTTAACAAGTGAACAAGTCTTAAAGGAAATAAATAAAAAGTATTATTGTCTATGGTCAAATTGCCAACAAATAGCAAAAGCTTTATATGCTATAGTAGTGGGAAATCCAATAATAAGATATTCCCAAATGGCTTCATTGGGTTCAGTTGACAGGTTGACACCACAATTCTTCTAAGTATTTTAAATAGGTCAACTTTGTCAACTTGTTAAAGATTATTGATGTTTAGTCTGGACCATAGACCTTTTTTTCAAGTCAAAAAATGTTCAAACATTCTGGCTAAAGACTATTGCAGCTTTCCAGTGTCAGAACATTATAACAAGTTTTGAAGCATAGAATTAGTGCTTAATCAGGCTTATGTCTTTTAAAAGTATTTATTTGTACTTAAAATAGTTGGTAGATTACTTTTCTAGAGTCAAAATAATTTAACAAACGGAACTTGACAATTGCCAAGTTTTGATCATGTAAATCTCTTTACTAAGATTAATTACATCTAATAAGCATTAGGAAGGCAATGCAGACTAAATCTGCAATAAAAAAGCATTGCAAGCAAACCTCGGTAGAGGGGGGGGGGGTGGCCGTAGCCCAGCAGTAGTGCAGCTGCTCTGGTGTGCCAGCAACCTAGGCTTGATTCCAAGTATAGCACATTAATTTGGGGCTGAATTGGAATCTCGGCTTGGCTCTGCTTATACAATTAACAGCCTTAAGAGCCAACCCCTCAAGGCGCAGTGAAGTGTATATGCCTAACATTAATATAAATTTAGGGCCACTATATACTATTGTGTGAGTGTGTGCCTGCGTACGTATCCACGCGCTTGTATGCCTGCTCAGGGGGGATAGAATGAGCAGTAATGTCTCATGCCGGTTGTGTGCCTATGTTGCTTAAAGTGCACCAGTGTGCACACAACCCCTGCCTCTAAAAAAACCTTGGTGGGAAAAAACTCTGCAGGAAACTCACTTGTGGGCAATCCACTTGCAGGCAAATTGCACTGCAGGCAAATCTTGGTGGGAAAATCTCCATAGGCAATTTGCTCACAGGCAAAATGCACTGTGGGCAAATCTTAGCAGAAAAAGCTTGGCAAGCAAATCTCCTGCAGGCAAATCTTGGCAAGCAATTCATCTGCAGGCAATTCTCATGGACCCCAAATAAATTCTTCTGAGGTCACAAAAGCTTAGGACACTATTTAACATACAAATTAATTGGCTTATTAATCTGTGGTCTTAGGCTGAATATTATTATTATTATTATTATCATTGTTATTATTATAATTAACAGTTTAAGAAAAGCTAAAGTCCACAGTTTACAAGAGTTTGCAGAAGATGAATCATGTCAAGCTAAGTGCCCACTGGGTTTCTTGATGGCTTACTGAGGACATGAAGCTGGGTTGTCTATCCAGACAGCTTGTGTGTCTAGGTTCAATAAGTCTATGACTGATGTTCCTCTACTTAAATGAACATCTCTCTTGAAATACAAATCCAAAGCAGTTTGAGTCATTTTAAAGAAGAGACTTACTTGCTACTTTCAAACAACACCAAACTTGTGTCAATCCAACTTACCAAACATCTGCTACAAGTGAAAGTAACACTATTTTCCAGATACCCCTCGTGTTTCTTCCCTTATTTATTTAAAACAAAAATAAGGGTGAGAAGAAAAACGAACTTTAAAATACCTATGTTTAGTAGTAATAGTAATAGTAATCATATTAATAGAAGTAAGTAGTAATACTGGATGGCATATACCTTCACATGTATAAATTAAATTACATTTTGTATAGCAATTTGTGTGCCACCTGATAGAGTAGTAAGATCTAGAAATATCTAAATAAAGCTGGGCACCAATGGTGGACCTTGATCCCAATCTTGATTCCAACTAATCCCAAATTCTGACTTTTATGAGTTAAATCTCACCTAACCATATTTTCCCATCCCAGTCAGGCTCTAGGGTGCACCATGATATACATAAGAGATATACTATACTCAGCAAACTGAGGTCAGTGAGGACCTTTTTTGATGATCTTAGCTTATAATATGAAATTAGTCAGGCAACTTTTATGCTTAAATGTTTTCTAGTACTCCTATGTATTTTTTCCTGTTTTGGATTTATTCACTTCATATATTCAAAGTTTTATAGCTCAGAATATTGATAACATTTGAACATCCAAGGGCACATTCAAAAATTTTTTGAGGGGCAGCTATACCAAGTACTATAACCCAAAATAGACCTTGCATAGTTATAGGCCAATAGTAAAGTTATTGATTCTTATTTTATTATAATTACTCTCTACAAAATAGTGATGTATTTTTATATCCATAATTGATAATTTTCATTGAGGACAATCTTGAACTACAATTTTACTTTCCTATTCATGCAGTCAATGAAAATGCAATTCTCAAGAGGCCTAAGCAAAATAAACTTATTTGTGCACAGCTCATCAACGTTCATCCAACCATTTAGAGCTTTTACCAGGCATGGTAAAAATCCCTTCAATAGGCTGTCCTGGGATTCAATACAGTAAGTTTTTTATTGTATATTAAAAAAATAATTGCCATATCCATTGTCTAATACTGGTTTAGATTCTAAGTAGTGTATTACGTGTTTCCTTCTGCTTTTTAATGCACTTCAGACCCGACAAAACTGAAAAGACGTCCAGTATTGACGATTCTGTCGATGCTGTTATTAAAGTGGCCGAATTGGCGGCCAAACAAGCGGACGAAGCCGCCACAACGGCAGCAACCGAAGCCCTTCTGGCGGCCAGTCAGCGGCATCTCAGCCTGCTGCCAGAGGATGCCAGGTTTCTGCGCTCCGGCCTTAGCCCGCTGGCTCTGCTGCCTGACGATCAGGCCGAGTCTCCCGTTGACTCGGCAGCTGCCGGTCGGGCCAGACAGGCAGTTCCGGCCGGCTGTCCGCACTGGGGCCGAGTGTCGGAACCGGCGGCCAGGCCGGAACAGACTGGCGGGCGCAGCCAGCAGCAGCAGCTGAATCCAACCTATGCAGACTGTGCCAAGCGAGACTGGGCCAGGGTGTTCCTGCGGCCGCCAACTAATCCTTGGCAGGAGTTGATTCAGCTGACCGCCGAGGGCAAGCTCTGGCACTATCCGATTGATAATGAGCAGGTAGATTCTGAGTCGTTTTTTTGTCGTCATGGGCTTGTTTGTTTTAAAGTGGCTTTTTATGGCGTCAATTTCGCGCCACGACCCCTTATTTGGGTCTACGACGTTTGCCAGTCGACGTTTGCCAGCTGGACGTTTGCCAGCCGGGCATTTGCAGGCGGCAATTGGTTAAAGAAGTATGCCCTCCCTCTAGGCTTACATGAGCTTGCATTTGAAAACTGCGGACATAGCACTAATCTAATCCCAACTCGCTCCCTACTACTGCTATTAAATATACAGGTTGCTAACAAACTACTGCTCACTGGAACGCTCTTCATCTTGAATCTTGATATTTTGAGTAGGTTTTAGTAACAGGTGCAAAAGCAACCGATGTTACCAAAACTGTCCAAACTAGCAGCACCAAAGCCTCACTGACATCAAAGTCAGTAAGCAGACAATGAAGCATCTCACAACTAAAGTCTCGTAGTCAATTGGCAATGGCACGAAAAGTTGGAAAACGTCGGCTGGCGAATGTCCGGCTGGCAAACGTCGCTATCCCCCCTCATTTGATTCCGTGCGCGTTTATTTGGGAAAATTTTTCGATTCACACCCAAGGCACAGTGAAGTGTACATGCCTGACGATTAGAAAGTCAGGGCCGCTGTACACTCCTGTGTGAGCGTGTGTTCGGATTATGTCTATCGAGTCAAGATGGCAAATTTAGGATGGTCAGTCCCCGATCCGCCACCTACACTGACCAAATTTTCACTGGCAAAAGTGCACAAAAGTACAACTTCGATTTGCAGGGCCGAGAACTGGAGCCAGACGGTCGGGTATCTTTCCAGCGTCACGTGATGCTTGACCGGCAACTGCAAGACTGGGTGCCCAAGACTGGGCCAGTCCGGCACTTCATGGAGACCGTGTGCGTTGGCCTGTCAAAGAATCCCTACCTGACAGCGGCTGAGAAGGCCGATCACTTGGATTGGTATCGGCGCTACTTTGCTGACAAGATTGACAGAATTCAGGCTGTCTATGAGCAGTCTGCTGAGCCTACTGAAGCCTGAGTGAGCATGGGAGCACTGATCAGTGGTTGTTCTCTGTTATTTTAATGAAGAATTTAAACAAATAAATAAATAAATAGCTTTGTTATTATTGCTTTAACTCGCATTTTTAATACGATTTATTAACACCGGAGTCAAATATTTATAGCTGATTATTTGCTGTGCTGATTATTTTCTTGCTAACGATTCCGTGTTAGTCTACTTACAGTAGCATGATTCCCACCTTCCTTATTTGGTGAAAAAAAGCCCAGATTCAGTGGTGTGATTCAGGCGCGAATTCGCGCCAGGCGCGAAAATGGCGCGAATGCGCGAATCCTGGGGGTCTGGCGCGAAATTTTGTGGAACCATGGGCGCGAAAATTGCATTCTTATTTTCTGCTTTTTACACTTATTCTCTTGTCAGACAGTATGAAATACAAGAATGTCATAGCTTAGGAGATTAATCTAACAAACTGAGTTCAATCTCAGGCGTCAGCAGCAGAATGTGCAGAAGAAGAAGCAGAAGGAGGCAGAGAAGCTAGCTGAGCTCGTCTTAAAGCGCAAGGCTGCTGAGCTGCTGTCAACGTCGTCAATCACCAGCACGAGCAGTCGTCTGCCTACAGACATCGCCAACAAGAAGTTCAGGGGGGACACGGCTGTGACTTAAGAGACATGCTAATTGGTAGCCAGACGCATCTTCAAAAGTGTCATAAATTGACTTATTTGGCTGTCAGTAGAATATTATTGGCATGGCGCGAAAATTTTCTGTCGGCGCGAAATTTGGCAAACTTTCCAATCACACCACTGCCCAGATTGCGAATTGCAATCCAAGTTCAATAGTAATTAAATGTCTATATGTACCTATGTCAATGCTATTGATCTATCTCAGGAATCCGTAAACTTTTTTTTTTACCTTAAGAATCCAGCTCATGGCTGCGGGTCAAGGTGAGAGGAAAGGAGAATTGAAGATGGGAGAGGAGAGGCGAGAGAAGAAATAAAAGTGAGAAGAGAGCTGAAAAGAGACACCAACCTTGAGCAATACAGATTAGAGAGGCTTCGCGGGCCTCGGTGTGACAAACCCTGATCTATCTGTCTGATAGAAGTGGAGCCTCAAACTATGACAAACTGGCTAACTTCTTTTCCGTGTCTGCTTGTAGCTCGTATGACGTTAAAAATCCTTGGAGCTGTTTCTCATTGACTCGTTTGGCACTGCTGCCAAACGGAAATTAGATTTAGAAAATAAGGTAAAAACCAAGCACAGGTTTGCTATAAAATAAGTATAATACATTTGTTAACTAAACATTATAGTATCCGGTTACCTTCATCAGGTACGAGCGTAACTTTGTCTGCGGAGAATTTCTAGCAACCAACTGTGGGTGCTTCTTACTCCTCGGGCAAAGTCTGCTCAACGATACGGGATATTCAGTGAGGCGTTTCGGGATCAGGGGCTGTGGTATCATATATACCGAGAATTAATTGAACGTTAATCGAGCGAGAACTGTAATCTGCGCTCAGCCTTCCTATAGTGGGGTAATACCGAGGCCAATTAAATGCTAGCCGAGCTGTGGGTCCGAGTCTGAGCATTGGACCATGGGGCTGCAGCTTGCGTAAGCTGTGGTGGTGTCTCAGCTGTCTTGTGTGTAGCCAATTGTCTCCGCTTATAGCTGTCAGTCTGTTTCCTATTTTCTTTTTGATTGTTGTACTGCCTAGCTTTTACATACATTGTCCAGATGTACAGGCATGTGCACTGCAAATAGATAAACTGAGAACAACAATAGGTGCAGTAGAGCGGGTACAACAATGATGAGAAGGAACACGACGCGTGTTAATCGCTTGCTCCGTTATATGAGCCTAATTAACAGAGATAAACAATCTTTTATCAATTCACACTTGGTGGTTTATTAGTCAGGCAGACAGGTAGAGTTTATCTCACCTTCGCTGTCAAGTCAATCCGTGCGAGACAAAACGCGAGCTACCGGTTTCGTCCATCGGGTGTCTTGGCCGCCGGCCACGCGACTGGACACGTGTCAGAATGCATACACGTGTTTATGCTGTCACTTATATAATGATATAAACAGGTGGGGTGTGCTCTCAATTGTTAGTGGCATCAGAAAGTTGTCAACATGCATGTATCGGTGATCTGGTATCAGCAACGAAGTGCTTAGATAATCTAAAGGTTCCTTTGAGCACCCTGTCACCCCTGGCTCACCTGGAGCTCTTTCAGTGTGATCCTTCTAGGTATCCCTGTCACCCCTGGCTCACCTGGAGCTCTTTCAGTGTGATCCTTCTAGGTATCCCTGTCACTCCTGGCTCACCTGGAGCTCTTTCAGTGTGATCCTTCTAGGTATCCCTGTCACCCCTGGCTCACCTGGAGCTCTCCCATTGTGATCCTGCTGGGTATCCCTGTCACCCCTGGCTCACCTGGAGCTCTCCCAGTGTGATCCTGCTGGGTATCCCTGTCCCTCCTGGCTCACCTGGAGCTCTTCCAGTGTGATCCTGCTGGGTATCCCTGTCACCCCTCTGGCTCACCTGGAGCTCTCAATCCCATTGTGATCCTGCTGGGTATCCCTGTCACTCCTGGCTCACCTGGAGCTCAGTTTTAATGTTTAACATTTGAAAGCCAACATCCGTGATAAAAAACACGAAGCAGTCCTAGAGACCGTTTAATTGTAATTTTTAATTAAACTCCAACGCTGTGCGTGCTGTTTCATATCCTGGGAGAATCTGCAGTTCACCCAAAACTGCGGAGCCCCAAAAACTACTTGATACAGTTATTTGACAAGTTGTCACGTCAGTCTTGCCTAGATTTTTAGTTTAACCCATGGAGAATAAAGTATAGCCACTTCAATCAAGGAACTGTTTCATATTGCGGTTCTCACACGTTCTTAATATTCGCGAGCGCCCAGCGGTTCTCAATGAGGACACTTGTAAAATCTGCCTATCATTACTGACTGAGCCACTTTCTCCTCAAAGTAAATGGCCTTCTTATTAAGTTCACCAATCGGAGCGCCGAGAACCTCCTCCTCAAGAAGCAATTATTAAAAAAATCTATGACAAAAAACGAAAAACGCTCTCGCTTATAACAGTTTTTTTACTACTGTATATAAGTCTCTAAAACCAGCCGTCCATCTGCTGTGAGTCGGGAATTTTCTCTTGGATAAGCTTCACAGACAGCAGGCCCTGTACGCGGCTGACGCATGGCTGTCAATCGACATCAAAGCCGACCAGAGGGGCACAGATGGGTGAGAGATCCTTCAAACTCGGTAGGACCCCCCCCCCTCCGGCCTGCAGTCTTCTTATCCACGATCCGTTTGGCTATAGAACCTTAAAGGCAAGATCCGCGGGAACTCGTTCTCTCTCTGTCTTTGAGTGAGCCGAGCCCAGCAGAACTTCAACAGCAGTTGACTGTGTATGATGTATGCGTTCTCAGAATAGCTCTCTCTCTCTCTCTTCTATATTCCATGGCACTCAAATCCCCCCGGCTTCGATGGCAAATAATTAAAGGCCCTTTTTTCCCCGCGGTGCTGTTTGCACGCGTGCGACAAAGACTGAAGGAGCTTGAGGTCCACTTCAAGTTCTGTTCCATCCTTAGGATCGGGGTCTCCTATGCAAGAATTCTTCGAGAGATGGAGTGGGATAATTAGGCGAAATTGGCCAGCTAAACCTGACTGTTGCAATCCTGAGGGGGGGAGGCTGCTCAGCAGAGTCTTGCTGGGTAAACTGTGAAACGTGCCGTCACGTGCGGGGCCGGTCTGATTTTTGTTTGTTTTTAACTGGCTTATCCAATACTACCTATCTGAGCATTAGCTTGCGCTCTACGCGATTTCGCTATTAAAATCCTTATACAAGGATCAGACTCGGGTTCAAATTTTTAAGCATTACGAACTCGTACAAATGTAAATCGATGCTATTTATTGCGCTTCCTTATCGTGCAGAGTGGCGTTGGGGATCTGGGAATGGCATTGGGGATCTGGGAATGGCATTGGAATGGCAATGGGGATCTGGGAGTACGATGGGGATATGGAATGGCAGTGGGGATCTGGGAATGGCATTGGGGATCTGGGAATGGCATTGGGGATCTAGGAATGGCATTTGGGATCTGGGAATGGCATTGGGGATCTGGGAATGGCATTGGGGATCTGGGAATGGCATTTGAATGGCATTGGGGATCTGGGAATGGCATTGGGGATCTGGGAATGGCATTGGGGATCTGGGAATGGCATTTGAATGGCATTGGGGATCTGGGAATGGCATTTGAATGGCATTGGGGATCTGGGAATGGAATTTGAATGGCAGTGGGGATCTGGGAGTACGATGGGGATATGGAATGGCAGTGGGGATCTGGGAATGGCATTGGGGATCTGGGAATGGCATTGGGGATCTAGGAATGGCATTTGGGATCTGGGAATGGCATTGGGGATCTGGGAATGGCATTTGAATGGCATTGGGGATCTGGGAATGGAATTTGAATGGCAGTGGTGATCTGGGAGTACGATGGGGATATGGAATGGCAGTGGGGATCTGGGAGTACGATGGGGATATCGAATGGCAGTGGGGATCTGGGAATGGCATTGGGGATCTAGGAATGGCATTTGGGATCTTGGAATGGCATTGGGGATCTGGGAATGGCATTTGAATGGCAGTGGGGATCTGGGAATGGCATTGGGAATCTGGGAATGGCATTTTAATGGCAGTTGGGATCTAGGAATGGCATTTGAATGGCAGTGGGGATCTAGGAATGGCAGTGGGGATCTAGGAATGGCAGTGGGGATCTGGGAATGGCATTGGGGATCTGGGAATGGCATCGGGGATCTGGGAATGGCATTGGGGATCTGGGAATGGCATTGAGGATCTGGGAATGGCATTTGAATGGCAGTAGGGATCTGGGAATGGCAGTGGGGATCTGGGAATGGCATTTAAATGGCAGTGGGGATATGGGAATGGCATTGGGTATCTGGGAGTACGATGGTGATCTGGGAATGACATTGGGGGATCTGGGAATGGCATTAAGGATCTGGGAACGGCATTAAGGATCTGGGAACGGCATTAAGGATCTGAGGGTAGCGTCGGAGATCGGGAAATGGCAGTGGGGATCTGGGAATGGCATTGGGGGATCTGGGAATGGCATTGGGGATCTGGGAATGGATATTAGGGATCTGAAAGTGAGTGGCATTCTAGCTATTTATTGAAATAAAAATTTTTTTACAATCTTTTTTACAAAGATTAGTTATCCAAACAAGTGAATATTTCTAGTCTAGAGGCTGGTTGGCCCAAGAAAATCCCCACCTAATTCTTCATGATCAGAGCTTAGAGGCAAAGAAAAATAGCCCTGAATCCATAACTCCTTATCATTATATTATAATCAGGGGCAGAGAAAGGGCCACCTAAAGACCCGTTTCTTACTCAGCTCGCGTGTCGGATTTCCCTGTCAAATCGGAGGAGATGAAAGGCACACGCAGTCCCCAATGTAGGAGGAATGAACTGACGCTGGCACTAAAACCATATCCGTCTCATTCGCAGGGTTTAGAGGCAATAAGGGAGCTGAGATGACGCGGCCATCTGGTCCCTGTTTACCCGGGCGTAAACCGGTCCTTTTGCAGTCCAGCGGCGAGCGCTGCGCTGTCAGAAAAGAAGGATATGGAAGGGCACTGGACAGGGACGACCCTGACAGTGCTGCAGCATCCCCGGAAGTCGGAGAAATTAGGAAAAAGAATTATATTTTTTTCCCACCCAAACTGCTTGTCTGGGTTCCAGGTTAAAATCACCGTCCCCTCACACACACAGGCTACACATTTCAGTCTAAGTGTAATTTAGGCCGGATATTAATACTGACTGGGCAAAATCAGCGACAGATTGGCCCGAGCTGAGCAGGGCAGGAGGACCTCATTCACTCATATCTCGGGCGTCTGTCAGGGGAAAACACCAACCCTGGGTCTCCTCAGCCGTCTGTCGGAGTGAATTCCCGAACACCCAGCCTGGCTCGGAGTAAGCGAGGGGTGAAAGAGTGAGGGGAGGAACAGATCCACTTGTTCCCAGTCCGCTGCGCCCGAAACTTCCAAAGCTCCCTCGTCTTCTGTCGTCTGATCTCCCCGAGAGGTTCGCGAAGGGATGCAACTCGAAAAAGGGGAGAGAAGGTGACTCGACACCCATGATACCTTCCGGGCATCGCAGCCGGAGTTGAGGATGAGGAACTGAATGATTAGGGCTGAAAAAATCGGATTTTGCCAATAGGAGCCGAGCAGCCAATAGGAGACGGCCTGGGGCAGCCCAGGGGCCACGCGAGAGGGGCAGCGGCCACGGCTAGAAAAGGAGGCGCCACGTGGCGGGCCTCGTGTCAGGCGCACTCTGTTTAGCACTCAGCAGGCAGTCAGAACGCAGGCCAAACACGCGACCATGTCATCAACAGCTGACAGGCAGCACTTGCCGGTGCCCTCCTTCCTGCGACTGCAGCAGCTCCGGGCAGCAGGCGACGCCTCCGGGCCGACTCGGCAGCCGCTGGGCGAGCGGTGCTCCAACCTGCCGCCTCGGCCGCCGCAGAAGCCGCCGGGCTCCGAGGCGGCCAAAGCCGCGGCCGCTGCCGCTTCAAACGCCGCCGCCAACGCCGCCGCCAACGCCGCCGCCGCCGCCCGTCCGGCCGCCTCGTCCATGCAGCGTCGCAACCAGCGCGAGCGGAACCGCGTCAAGCTGCTCAACCTCGGCTTCGAGCGGCTTCGCCAGCTGGTGCCGAGCGATGACGGACAGAGGCTGAGCAAGATCGCCACCCTGCGGGCCGCCATCGCCTACATCCGCAGCCTGCAGGAGCTGCTGGACCAGGACGACTGCGGAGGCTGCGGCTGCGACGGCTGCGGCGCCTGCGGCGGCCCCGGCGACTCCTGGATGGCGGAGCAGCCGCGGCAGGAGGCCGACTCGGTGGCGACGCGGCCGGAGGGCCAAAACACCTTCAGCTTTTAATTGAGTGCTCTGCGCTTTTTTGCGAAACTCTGCTTTTCGGTGCTCCAATGCTTTTTTCCTGCTTTCTGCTTTCGCTTTCGTAGCATTTTTACCTGCGTTTTTTCGCTCCAAGTTTTTTTTCCGTGCCGCCTCTGTCAAGCGAGAACATCCAAGCAGCTTCTCTTTCAGCGTCTTCCGCATCAGCGGGGCAACTCAGCAGCGCTTGGATTTTGTCGCTTTTCAGATCTTCTTTCTCAGCCTGCTTTTTTCAACTCAGCTTTTGCTGCTCGCTCAGATTTTCTGTTAGGAGTTTTTCTAGATAGGAACTTTTCTTTATTTTTTAGATTTCTCATATAGACTTTACAATTTCATAGACTTTTAGGATTTTTCTTGTGTTTTATCTCCAGAGCTCAAATTCTTGCTGTGCGGCACGTGTCCCTATTTATTGATATCGGTGTCCGAGGCTCCCACCTTCCCTCTGTTTCTGTCGCCTGTCGATTTTTTTCACACTTTCTAAATTGAATTCTTCTTTGTAAATGACTCCCTCCGTTTCGCTTGATGCTTTTGACCTAATTAAATTTTTGCTCATATTTCAATGCTATCATAGTTAGTATATGTAATCAGCTATTAAAATTGACGTAACTAAATAAATCTAATCTCTGGATTTTGTACTTTTACGTAGCTAGTATTTAAAGCAAAAAACAGACCTTTGAGTTTGAGTTTGTTTGCTACTTAATTTCTTATGACTAACTAAAAGTATTCATTCGTAATTGTTGGAGTGCAAGTGCCTGGCCTTGTCAGTTCAAGCTAGTGCAAATTGAATGTCCAAAATGTCAGGGACTGGGGTTATCCCAATCTGTATTCTCACACCTGAGATTGTAGCTCGTACCTTTGTTATACTCATTTCGATGTCTGAATTTCAAAACGCGAAACGCATGGAACACCTTGAGATTAATCGCTTTCCGCAATCTCATTCTCGAATCACACATGAGATTATCTCCATTCATGATTCTCACACCTGAGATTATCTCCATTCAGGATTCTCACACATGAGATTATCTCCATTCATGATTCTCACACCTGGGATTATCTCCATTCAGGATTCTCAAACCTGAGATTATCTCCATTCAGGATTCTCAAACCTGAGATTATCTCCATTCAGGATTCTCAAACCTGAGATTATCTCCATTCAGGATTCTCAAACCTGAGATTATCTCCATTCAGGATTCTCACACAATACGCATCCCGAGATTGTATCTATTTTATCTATTTAGCTTCTCACACCATGAGATTATCCCTACTCAGATTCGCACGCCTTGAGATTATCCCCGATTCTGATTCTTGCTGTCTGAGATTATCTCAAATTCAATATCATTCTCTGAGATTATCTCAAATTCAGATTCTTGCTCTCTGAGATTATCTCAAATTCAATATCATGCTCTCTGAGATTATCTCAAATTCAATATCATTCTCTGAGATTATCTCAAATTCAATATCATGCTCTCTGAGATTATCTCAAATTCAATATCATGCTCTCTGAGATGATCTCAAATTCAATATCATGCTCTCTGAGATTATCCCGAATTCAATATCATGCTCTCTAAAATTATCCCGAATTCAATATCATGCTCTCTGAGATTATCTCAAATTCAATATCATGCTCTCTGAGATTATCTCAAATTCAATATCATGCTCTCTGAGATTATCTCAAATTCAATATCATGATCTCTGAGATTATCCCGAATTCAATATCATGCTCTCTGAGATTATCTCAAATTCAATATCATGCTCTCTGAGATTATCCCGAATTCAATATCATGCTCTCTGAGATGATCTCAAATTCAATATCATGCTCTCTGAGATTATCCCGAATTCAATATCATGCTCTCTAAAATTATCCCGAATTCAATATCATGCTCTCTGAGATTATCTCAAATTCAATATCATGCTCTCTGAGATTATCTCAAATTCAATATCATGCTCTCTGAGATTATCCAAAACTCAGATTCTCACGCATTGAGATTATCCCTATTTAGATTCTTGCTCTCTGGGATTATCCCAAACTCAGATTCTTGTTCTCATAGGATCATCTCAAATTCAGATTTTCGGTCTCTAAGATTATCCCTATTTAGATTCTCCGCCCCTGTAATATTTTCCCATTTAGATTGTCGCTCCCTGGACAATGAAGAAATGGAATAAAAAGCTATAAACTTAATTTATGCCTAGAGACTCAACTGGCCCAGAGTTCACTGTGACATTAAGGCATCTAAAATTCAATTCACGCTCGGCATGCTGAAGTGAGGCAGCTGAGGCCATATCGGTCGAACTCCGATCAAAAACATTTTCATCCAATCTTCCCATTCTTACTTTCAGATTTCGGGGCCGCTCTCTGCAGAGCCCCCGCAATCTGTCAACGTGGAAAAACTTCCAACTTATAGTTCTAAGTGACGAAAATTGGGAAATTATGAGCCAGACTTGGACTGACTGAGGATAAATATCCCAATAAATATATAGTGTCTTTGTTTTTTATATCCCAATCGATACCTCTTATCCCACCCTCCCGCGGAGCCGCAAACATTTGCAGTAGTGGAGGCATCCGGCTCCGATTCCGCCCACACATCTGTCGCGTGGATTCCGGTCTGGGCAATTATGAAGATCATCAGTTAGTTGATAATTTATTGTCCCACTCAGCATCATCTGGGACCGGACAAGGCCAGGGAGACTTGGCAGTGACACTCCCTCACCCAGGTGGCCAGGCCAGTTGGATTCCAAGAAATAGCTTGCCAAGAATGAGCACAAACTCAGTGTTTATGCGATGCGATGGGATAAGATGAGAGAGCAGAAACATAAGAAGATAGGAGAGAAGATAGGAGAGAGAAGATGAGAGGGTAGCGGGAGAAGAGAAAAGAGGGACAGAGCAGAGAAGATAAGAGAGGGGAGAGACGAAAGAAGAGAGAAGAGAGGAGATAGGAGAGAAGAGAGCCGAGGGGAGAATGGAGAGAAGAGAACCGAGGGGAGAGTGGAGAGAAGAGAGGAGAGGGGAGAGAAAAGAGAATGGAGAGTGGAGAGAAGAGAACCGAGGGAGAGTGGAGAAGAGAGTGGAGAGAAGAGAGAAGAAGGGAGAGTGGAGAGAAGAGAGAAGAAGGGAGACTGGAGACTGGAGAGAAGAGAACCGAGGGGAGAGAGGAGAGAAGAGAGAAGAAAGGGAGAGAGAAGATGGGAGAGAGAAGATGGGAGAGAAGATGGGAGAGAGAAGATGGGAGAGAGAAGATGGGAGAGAGAAGATGGGACAGAGAAGATGGGAGAGAGAAGATGGGAGAGAGAAGATGGGAGAGAGAAGATGGGAGAGAGAAGATGGGAGAGAGAAGATGGGAGAGAGAAGATGAGAGAGCTGAGAAGAGACGCAAACCTTGAACGGTTGTGATTGCTATTGTGAAGTTTCAAGGGACCCGAGGGCTGGAGTATGTCGAACCCCAGGGCCGCCAGCCTAATGCTCAGCCGCACACGGAGCCGGTCGGCCCTACTGAAATTTCACACTGATTCGTCCCGTTCCTTTAAAAAAAGCATCATAGTCCAATTATTAATTTTTTCATACGCAAGCGAGCGAGCCTCGATACCCTGTAATTTTTGGCAAACAGCTCTCGCCATCCCGGGGGGGGGGATGTTGGAAATTCAATAACCAGCGCGGGAGCTGTTTTGGAACTTTTTTTCCAAACCAGTGACCGCCTGTTGCTCTGCGCCCCCCCCCCCTGCGTAATGGCGGTTTGCGTGCCGGTTCGGCGCCAACAAAAACTCCCCCGAGTCCCCGCAAACTTGGGATTGGGGTGGGGTGGAGGAAAATTAATTTTTAATTTAATTGCCATGCAAGCTAAAAAACAGGGCCCCGCCAGTTCCGCATTTCACTTCCGCACCGTCTGATCGAATCAGCGAATTCAAGCAGAGAGACCATCGATGAGGCCGATCTCCAGCCCAGGATAGCTATAGACATGGACTGCTAAACATACTTGGACTGGAAGGCCAAAGTCCTACAGCGGGGGCATCATAAACCCGAAATATCACAAACCCGAAATATCACAAACCCGAAATATCCCAAACCCGAAATATCACAAACCCGAAATATCACAAACCCGAAATATCACAAACCCGAAATATCACAAACCCTAAATATCACAAACCCGAAATATCACAAACCCGAAATATCACAAACCCGAAATATCACAAACCCGAAATATCACAAACCCGAAATATCACAAACCCGAAATATCACAAACCCGAAATATCATATCTCCGAAAGTTCTAGCAATGTCCAACACTATTTTGGTTTTCGGAGTTATGATATTTCGGGTTTATGATATTTCGGGTTTGTGATATTTCGGGTTTATGATATTTCGGGTTTGTGATATTTCGGGTTTGTGATATTTCGGGTTTATGATATTTCGGGTTTGTGATATTTCGGGTTTGTGATATTTCGGGTTTACGATATTTCGGGTTTACGATGGGAAGTGCTTTCGGAGTTGTGATTTTTCGGGTTTGTGATGGCGACCCTCCTCCAGTTCGTGCGGCAGGGAAACTGGCCGCCAAGATGCAGACAGTGTACACTGACGGACGATACGAAAGTCAGAGCCGCTGTCCCCAACCAGTCCAAAATGCTTCTCAGGGTCCATGGCTGTGGCGCATTACCAGCCATATTTGTGTTGCTACGCCAGCGTTTCCGCCAAAATGCCAGTTGGAGTTGGGGAAGGGGGGCGCCCTTCCTTACCTCACTGGGCCGGAAATGTCATGCGGCCCCAACCCGTGTCTGCATCAAAAATTTCCCCGTTTAAATCAGTTATCTTTTGTTGCCGTGGGGTTGTGGGGATATTCATGAAAAAATGAAAAATATCGGTTCTCGAATAACAGAAGTTGCGATTATTTTTTCTCTTATCAGTGCTGCCTCCTTGATCTTGAGTCGGCGGCTGGGTGGGTATGAGATCCCGACTTTGTCATTGATCCTTGTTTTCTTTCAAATTGGAAAAACTGCTGGTAAAGTGAGAGTGCAGGGCGAGTGCTGCTCTTGCTCGCTTGTCATGTGGGTACCAGCGGTTTTTTTTTAACTATTAAGAGGAAAACAATTTATCTACTGATCTTCTTATAGCTGCCATTTGATAAATTATTTGCTGCTTTTGCTAGTTTTTGAGGTGAATGCTTTTCAACTAAACTGTGGGAGTCATCACATGAAATCATATGAGTCACGGGGATCATGGAGGTCACTGGGGATCATGAAAGTCATCACCCTGGGATCATTGGAGTCATCACCTGAGATCATTGAAGTCATCACCTGAGATCATTGGAGTCATCACCTGAGATCATGGAAGTCATCACCTGAGATCATGTAGGTCATCACCTGAGATCATTGGAGTCATCACCTGAGATCATTGGACTCATCACCTGAGATCATGTGAGTCACCACCTGAGATCATGAAAGTCACCACCTGAGATCATTGGAGTCACCACCTGAGATCATTGGAGTCATCACACCTGAGATCATGGGAGTCACCACCTGAGATCATGGGAGTCATCACCTGAGATCATGGGAGTCATCACCTGAGATCATGGGAGTCACCATGATCACCACCTGAGATCATGAGAGTCATCACCTGAGATCATGGGAGTCACCATGATCACCACCTGAGATCATGGGAGTCATCACCTGAGATCATGGGAGTCACCACCTGAGATCATGGGAGTCACCACCTGAGATCATTGGAGTCATCACACCTGAGATCATGGGAGTCACCACCTGAGATCATGAAAGTCATCACCTGAGATCATCAAAGTCACCACCTGAGATCATGAAAGTCATCACCTGAGATCATTGGAGTCATCACCTGAGATCATAGGAGTCACCACCTGAGATCATAAAAGTCACCACCTGAGATCATTGGAGTCACCACCTGAGATCATTGGAGTCATCACCTGAGTTCATGAGAGTCAACTGGGATCATGGGAGTCAACTGGGATCATGGGAGTCAACTGGGATCATGGGAGTCATTGAGGATCATGGGAGTCATTGAGGATCATGGGAGTCATTGAGGATCATGGGAGTCATTGAGGATCATGGGAGTCATTGAGGATCATGGGAGTCATTGAGGATCATGGGAGTCATTGAGGATCATGGGAGTCATTGAGGATCATGGGAGTCATTGAGGATCATTTGAGTCATTGAGGATCATGGGAGTCATTGAGGATCATGGGAGTCATTGATGATCATGGGAGTCATTGAGGATCAAGGGAGTCATTGAGGATCATTTGAGTCATTGAGGATCATGGGAGTCATTGAGGATCATTTGAGTCATTGAGGATCATGGGAGTCATTGAGGATCATGGGAGTCATTGAGGATCATGGGAGTCATTCAGGATCATGGGAGTCATTGAGGATCATGGGAGTCATTGAGGATCATGGGAGTCATTGAGGATCATGGGAGTCATTGAGGATCATGGGAGTCATTGAGGATCATGGGAGTCAACTGGGATCATGGGAGTCATTGAGGATCATGGGAATCATCATCTGAGTTCATGAGAGTCAACTGGGATCATGGGAGTCAACTGGGATCATGGGAGTCATTGAGGATCATGGGAATCATCATCTGAGTTCATGAGAGTCAACTGGGATCATGGGAGTCAACTGGGATCATGGGAGTCATTGAGGATCATCGGAGTCATCACCTGAGTTCATGAGAGTCAACTGGGATCATGGGAGTCGTTGGGGATTTTTCAAATCGGACCTATGGGTGCTTAATAAGCGGGAATTGTATGATGTAATCTATGAATATATTACGCCCCTCAAATGCTATTTTCATTGTAAAGATGCATCTACATGGAGCTATTTAATCTCATCCCAGCTTATACCGCTCCCGCCATTAAGCATAGAAGTTAGTCTTGTTCGACTGCAGTCTTTTAATTATGCCTCTAAGTCATAAAGAATGCATTTATTGCTCTCTGAGAGATACCTAGACTTCAAAATGAGCAATATAAATATGAGAGAAGCATCAGCAAGTTTATTGAGAGCTTATAGCTTTACGACAGCAGACCAATAGACTGGAACAATTAGAAAGAACCGCAATTGGCCTCAAAGGGGAATTATGGAGCACAGCTGAACAAAGATTCCCCAATTTCTCTGCAGACTCAGTGCCCCCCCCCCCTAACACTCACGGACGCAAACAAGTTCCTTAAGCCCTGGCAAACAAAAATTTGAACTGAACTCGAACTGCCGAGCAATAAAAACTCAGAATAATCATCACCATCAGGCAACCCCCCCCCTGTTCACTTTCTCAGACACTTCAGCCTCAGAGTTGCCAAATATTTGCTGTGACTGTTGTCTGTTCCCTGTTCTCACGAACCCGTGACAGCCTCTCGCACTCTGGCTTCATCACCATTGCAGGGCCATACAGTGTCCCTATTTTTGTCTTATGGGGAATATTTCTAATATCTTCATCAACACATTTTTCATTCAATTCGAGTCCCCAATTGGAATCTCATGAAGTATAACTCATCGAGAATCTCTCCGTACTGAATCTTCCCAATCGAGAATCTCATCCTTACTGAATCATCCCAATCGAGAATCTCACCATACTGAATCTTCCCAATCGAGAATCTCACGCTTACTGAATCTTCGCAATCGAGAATCTCACCCTTACTGAACCTTCCCAATCGAGAATCTCACCATACTGAATCTTCCCAATCGAGAATCTCACGCTTACTGAATCTTCGCAATCGAGAATCTCACCCTTACTGAATCTTCCCAATCGAGAATTTCACCTTTACTGAATCTTCCCAATCGAGAATCTCACCCTACGGAATCTTCCAAATCGAGAATCTCACCCTATTGAATCTTCCCAATAGAGAACCTCATCCTACTGAGTCTTCCCAGTCGAGAATCTCACCCCTACTGAATCTTCGCAATCGAGAATCTCACCCTTACTGAACCTTCCCAATCGAGAATCTCACCCTACTGAATCTTCCCAATAGAGAACCTCATCCTACTGAATCTTCCCAGTTGAGAATCTGACCATACTGAATGTTCCCAATCGAGAATCTCATCCTACTGAATCTTCCCAGTCGAGAATCTGACCATACTGAATGTTCCCAATCGAGAATCTGACCATACTGAATGTTCCCAATCGAGAATCTGACCATACTGAATGTTCCCAATCGAGAATCTCACCCCAGTAAATATCCCCTTTAAAAACCCTATCTCGGGTTACCAATCGAACTGAGTTCCAACTTGCCATCCGTCCGTCCGCAGCTTCCGCAGGCTCTTCATCTCAGACAGCGATCAGCTTCTCAAAACTGTCTATTACAGATAGAAATCTGGAGAGCGCAGCAGGAAGTGCATTGGAGCAGCGGGGAAAAATCTGCATATTTGATGGCAGATTAGAAAGATTAAACTTGCTGTCAACGCTCTCCGCGGGGTGCAGGGAGCTAAAAATGGGAAAAGTGGTCCAAAAAAATCCCAGACAGGCGCAGAATGAGTAGCTCACTAGAGTTGCCCAGCAAGCAGGCTTAGAATGTTGCTGCTCAGTTTTTCCTCTTATCAGGACAACGGGGGGTCCACCCCCCTAGGGAGGGTCCGATGCCCCCCTCCGCCCAGTGGGAGCTTTTATTATCTTCCCGCCGGCCCTGAAATCCTCAAGGGGGGGGGTAAAAAATCCCATCGATAAATGAATGGGATTCAGCCTTCGACACGCAACATTGAGGCTTTTTTCAAAACCAACCTCGAAGCTTTTTCATGCCGAGCAAAAGTTCTGAATGCTGAGTAGCCTAATAATAATGATAATCATTCGACCCTTGACTGAGAAGTGCCGCCCCAGTTTTAGCTGACAGAAAAAAGACGTGGAGTTCTTGAACGCCACTCGAGACAGACAGACAGACAGGCAGGGGGCCCGTGGGTGTGGCTGTAATTGGCTAAATGGGAGAAAAAAATCGCATTTTTTTGCTTATAATATAATTTGACAACAGACAAAACTATCACTTCCGTTATCTGTGAGACTGTGTTTTTCCAGGGAATATGAGTGTATACATTATGAATTTGTATGCATGAATATAGAAGGAAAATGAAAGTAGCCATGATGCGATACCCCCACGGACACGTGCTGTGCCACGTGCGCTCAGGTGTCACCCCGTCCGGTTAGGCCAAGAAGTTTTGATTTTGAGTTTTAATTGCTCGTCATTAGCAGCTGATGCTGTATCAAACTGAGTAGCTCTGGTTAAAGCACAGCTTGGGGTAGCGCCATACATACTGAAAGATAGAACGGGGGTAGCGCCCTTCGTACTGAAAGATAGAACAGGATAGCGCCCTTCATTCTGAAGGGTAGAACGGGATAGCGCCCTTCGTACTGAAGGATAGAACGGGATAGCGCCCTTCGTACTGAAGGATAGAACGGGATAGCGCCCTTCGTACTGAAGGATAGAACGGGATAGCGCCACCAACTCAAAGCATGTACTTCTTTAGGATGCTCCTATGATGAGCTCCCAGGATGTGGCTCGACATAGACCGCTATCAATCCCCTAAGATAGTTGAGTTCGTAAACTCATAATTTGTATTTTAGGTGATAAATTGCACCGACAGAAGGGGGCGGGGACCGGTGACACCTGATCAGTCAGTTATGGGGTGGGGAGGGGCAGAGACAGACGGACAGACAAGACAGACAGTGAATTGCTCCGGGACAAGATGAGCGATTTGAAACTGTTTTGAAGCCTGAGTGAGCTTTCGCGCGTGTGCATGGAAAATCCCTTTTGTGCCTGTGCAACTTGGACCATAGACTGACTATGCGCCCTCCGGGGTTTGGCCTAGAGAGCAGGTTGATTGCGCAACTACGCTTAAAAACGCGCCATCATCAATAGCTATCAACGTTACGGGAAAGTTTAGTCTATAATGTGCTACATTTTATGTCTACAACGCCCTATTTGATGTCTATAAGGAATCATATTTGATTTCTAGAAGACGCCATATTTGATGTCTATAAGGCGCCATAACTGATGTCTATAAGGCGCCATAACTGATGTCTATAAGGCGCCATAATTGATGTCTATAAGGCGCCATATTTGATGTCTATAAGGCGCCATAATTGATGTCTATAAGGCGCCATAATTGATGTCTATAAGGCGCCATAACTGATGTTTATAAGGGGCCATAATTGATGTCTATAAGGCGCCTTAACCGATGTCTATAAGGCGCTATAATTGATCTCTATAAGGCGCCATAACCTATGTCTATAAGACACTTTAGCTGAAAATTATCAGATAAATGTCAATTTAAAAAAAACTTAAGCTGTTGATTTGCTGAACTCATGCTCAAAGCTTTCATAATCACGCCCAGGCCACGTGTCCCTGCTAGCGCCATCTTCGATAACACGTGCGCACCGTTCTAAACATCCTTCCCTACGATCCCTACGAGTTTTTTCCCTACGAGCAAATAAAGTTAAATTCAACAGGGCTTAACTTTGTACTGACTTGAAATTTAATTTGAAGTAGAATTAAGCTACGGGGATGCATATATATTTAGTTATGTTATTATTTACACAATAATTGCTCAACAAAGCAAAAAACATATAAGATTCGAATGAAATTGAAATCGAAACTGACTGTCGAATTGAATAAAAATTAAAAAAACAGAAATAAAACATTGGATACAAAGAGCAAACAAGAAAACTGACAAAAGTTCAAATGAAAGTGCCGCAACAAAAATCAAGACAATATAAAATACAAAGGCCTATATCTAAACAAAAATGTCTACACAAAATTAATCTAAAAAATAAAGAAAAGTTCCTATCTAGAAAACTCCTAACAGAAAATCTGAGCGAGCAGCAAAAGCTGAGTTGAAAAAAGCAGGCTGAGAAAGAAGATCTGAAAAGCGACAAAATCCAAGCGCTGCTGAGTTGCCCCGCTGATGCGGAAGATGCTGAAAGAGAAGCGGCTTGGATGTTCTCGCTTGACAGAGGCGGCACGGAAAAAAAAACTTGGAGCGAAAAACGCAGGTAAAAATGCTACGAAAGCGAAAGCAGAAAACAGCAAAAAAGCATTGGAGCACCGAAAAGCAGAGTTTCGCAAAAAAGCGCAGAGCACTCAATTAAAAGCTGAAGGTGTTTTGGCCCTCCGGCCGCGTCGCCACCGAGTCGGCCTCCTGCCGCGGCTGCTCCGCCATCCAGGAGTCGCCGGGGCCGCCGCAGGCGCCGCAGCCGTCGCAGCCGCAGCCTCCGCAGTCGTCCTGGTCCAGCAGCTCCTGCAGGCTGCGGATGTAGGCGATGGCGGCCCGCAGGGTGGCGATCTTGCTCAGCCTCTGTCCGTCATCGCTCGGCACCAGCTGGCGAAGCCGCTCGAAGCCGAGGTTGAGCAGCTTGACGCGGTTCCGCTCGCGCTGGTTGCGACGCTGCATCGACGAGGCGGCCGGACGGGCGGCGGCGGCGACGTTGGCGGCGGCGTTGGCGGCGGCGTTTGAAGCGGCAGCGGCCGCGGCTTTGGCCGCCTCGGAGCCCGGCGGCTTCTGCGGCGGCCGAGGCGGCAGGTTGGAGCACCGCTCGCCCAGCGGCTGCCGAGTCGGCCCGGAGGCGTCGCCTGCTGCCCGGAGCTGCTGCAGTCGCAGGAAGGAGGGCACCGGCAAGTGCTGCCTGTCAGCTGTTGATGACATGGTCGCGTGTTTGGCCTGCGTTCTGACTGCCTGCTGAGTGCTAAACAGAGTGCGCCCGACACGAGGCCCGCCACGTGGCGCCTCCTTTTCTAGCCGTGGCCGCCGCCCCTCTCGCGTGGCCCCTGGGCTGCCCCAGGCCGTCTCCTATTGGCTGCCGGCTTCAGCCAATCAGGAAAGCTTTGAGTTTTGCTTCACGCGTAGAGGCAGGAAGGCTGCTAGACTGTGTGTCCTTGCTGAATTCTTTTCAGTAAATCTCGATTCTTTTCTGCGACAGATGGCGCCCAAACATCTTCCTCTGTTCTACTCGATCGCTGAGACTGAATCTCTTCCGTTAACTGTTCCTTGTTGCCGTGGATTCCCGGGCCATAGCGTGCCGCTTCCCGCTGATTTCCGCTTCTAAATGCTTTTTCTCTGCTTGTTGTTGGGCGAGAAAATTGAGCTATAATTTGTATTCGTACTGTTTCAATAGCAACCTGGTCTAGTCCTTTCTGTCACCTGGGCGCCATCGCTCAATTATGGGGGGGGGGGCAATTAATCTGATTAACAACCCAGAAGCAATATGTCTCACAATTTTCATAAATCTGTTTTGGTCCCTCAAGCTGCTTTGCCTGCAATGTAGGGGGCAGGTGCCACCCAATAAACAGAGTTATTGCGAGTTCGGAGCTATATTGAAACAATTTCCTGAGCTTGTAAAATATTCTGCTTTCAATGCTTCATGACTTTTGTTTGTGAACAAATACTTCAGTGTAAACTGGAGCTTCAGAAACTTTTAAATCTTGCGATTGCCTGATTTTAAACTAATCTGATGGAGATCTACTGACTGTAAGAGTCAGGAGTGTGTGTCAGCTCATTCTACTGACTGTAAGAGTCAGGAGAGTGTGTCAGTTCTGTATGAGATTCTACTGACTGTAAGAGTCAGGAGAGTGTGTCAGCTGTCTATGAGATTCTACTGATTGTGAGAGTCAGGAGAGTGTGTCAGCTCTCTATGAGATTCTACTGACTGAGTGTCAGGAGAGTGTGTCAGCTCTCTATGAGATTCTACTGACTGAGTGTCAGGAATGTGTGTCAGCTCTCTATGAGATTCTACTGACTGAGTGTCAGGAATGTGTGTCAGCTCTCTATGAGATTCTGCTGACTGTGAGAGTCAGGAATGTGTGTCAGCTCTCTATGAGATTCTACTGTCTGTGAGTGTCAGGTCTCTATGAGATTCTACTCAAATTTCTATTTAATAGTTAAAAGTATTGACTACGGAGCTGTGCAGATTGAACTCACAACAGACAGCAAAATTTCAATTAAACTGCGAGAGCTCATCGATCACACTGGAGTCTTCAGCCCTTCACATTGCGCAAGTTCAGCACAAGAGAAACAGCTGAGACCCCACGGCAGTCTTCTGTAACCCAAACCCATCATCGCGAATTTGTCCAGCCTGCGCGATCTGTGCCTGTGCAACAAGTTTTTGGTTTTCAACATCGCCATGGACCACACCGGGTCTGCTCTGGACTGCGAATCCCAAATTCGATAATACGAGCGTACTAACTTATTAGCATCATGCCCGATTCTGTAAAAGAAAAATGACCGTAAAAATGTAACCTTTGATATTGGCGTACAAACAGGATTTCAAACAGTAAAAATATGTGCGTGGACCTGCCAATGATTTGTTCCTAAGTGCCTGCGGCGTCAAAATGAGTCACTGCAGGGCCATAATGATGAGTCACTGCAGGGCCAACATGAGTCACTGCAGGGCCATAATAAGTCACTGCAGGGCCATAATGAGTCACTGCAGGGCCAAAATGAGTCACTGCAGGGCCATAATGAGTCACTGCAGGGCCAAAATGAGTTACTGCAGGGCCAACATGAGTTACTGCAGGGCCAAAATGAGTCACTGCAGGGCCAAAATTAGTCACTGCAGGGCCATAATGAGTCACTGCAGGGCCAAAATGAGTCACTGCAGGGCCAACATGAGTCACTGCAGGGCCATAATAAGTCACTGCAGGGCCATAATGAGTCACTGCAGGGCCAAAATGAGTTACTGCAGGGCCAACATGAGTTACTGCAGGGCCAAAATTAGTTACTGCAGGGCCATAATGAGTCACTGCAGGGCCATAATAAGTCACTGCAGGGCCATAATGAGTAACTACAGGGCCAAAATGAGTCACTGCAAGGCCAAAATGAGTCACTGCAAGGCCAAAATGAGTCACTGCAAGGCCATAATAAGTCACTGCAGGGCCATAATAAGTCACTGCAGGGCCAAAATGAGTCACTGCAGGGCCAAAATGAGTGACTGCGGCGCCAAAATGAGTCACTGCGGCGCCAAAATGAGTCACTGCGGCGTCAAAATGAGTGACTGCGGCGTCAGAATGAGTGCCTGCGGCGCTAAAATGAGTGACTGCGGCACCAAAATGAGTGACTGCGGCGTAAAATGAGTGACTGCGGCACCAAAATGAGTGACTGCGGCGTAAAATGAGTGACTGCGGCACCAAAATGAGTGACTGCGGCGTAAAATGAGTGACTGCGGCGTCAAAATGAGTGACTGCGGCGTAAAATGAGTGACTGCGGCGCCAAAATGAGTGACTGCGGCGTAAAATGAGTGGCTGTGGCACCAAAATGAGTGTCTGGGGCGTCAAAATGAGTGACTGCAGGGCCAAAATGAGTGACTGCGGGGCCAAAATGAGTGCCTGCGGGGCTAAAATGAGTGACTGCGGCGTCAAAATGAGTGACTGCGGCGTCAAAATGAGTGACTGCGGCGTCAAAATGAGTGACTGCGGCGCCAAAATGAGTGACTGTGGCGCCAAAATGAGTGCCTGCGGCGCTAAAATGAGTGACTGCGGCACCAAAATGAGTGACTGCGGCGTCAAAATGAGTGACTGCGGCACCAAAATGAGTGACTGCGGCACCAAAATGAGTGACTGCGGCGTCAAAATGAGTGACTGCGGCACCAAAATGAGTGACTGCGGCACCAAAATGAGTGACTGCGGCGCCAAAATGAGTGACTGCGGCGTCAAAATGAGTGACTGCGGCACCAAAATGAGTGACTGCGGCACCAAAATGAGTGACTGTGGCGCCAAAATGAGTGACTGCGACCCCAAAATGAGTGACTGCGGCGCCTAAAGAGTGCCTGCGGCGCGAAAATCAGTATTAGCAACCCCAATTTCCAAAATACTGCGGGAATGTCATCATAGGAATTTTACGAATTCCTAATCTCTTTTTAGCAGTTCGTTTTGTTTTGTAACCTCCCACCAAAATATCCATGGCTACACCGTAGCCGACAAAAGTTATTTGTTCTGAACTCTGAACTAATTGTTTTTCTTTGGCTGGCTTCCAGTCCAGCTGAGCTGTCCCAGGCGTCCATGTCCTAGCCCGTATCAATAGCTATCTCAGCTAGTCCCAGGCCAAATCAATAGCAATCAATGATGACGGACGCGAGGTCCCCATCCCATGCAGGGCTAAATTGCAGCCCGCATGTTGGCTTACGGGAGGCCCAGCTTATTGTGCAATAATAACCCAGAATTCTAATCGCTACTGCCACACAGACAGTCTGACAGCGGATCAGCTGAAGTCAGTTCAGCCAACACAGGTTAACGCATGCATGTAGATTGTATTGTAAAATTGAAACGCTTAATTTAATTATAGCCATAATTTCCAGACGCTTATCATATCTGAATCGTTGCGCAGTACATGTATTTATTGTCTAAAGCCATAATGCTTGGACGATATTTCATAAGAAAGTTCCAATTCAATATCCTTGGTTCAGTTTTTGACCCTTTCGATTGTAAGCAAACTTTCGGGCTCAGGGACAGACGTGCCGTATAATTGATTTTCCCAAGACTTGAGGAGCAATCCCACGTGAGCTCAAGTGAAGTCTCGACAGTCCAATGTTTATTGTCTGTTAGTGTTGACACAGCTGTGAGCTCTCTGAGTCTGTCTTTGAGATGCTCTCTCAACTGTATTTGAACTGTCTGTGAAGTTTTTCTTTCATATATTCATAGTCCAAGTGGTCACGTGCCTCCTCACTTGACTGAGGGGAAAGAGAAATCTTGTGCTGAAATTTCAATAAAATTGGCTGATTTAATGACCGAATCTTCACCAACCCGAATCTTCACCAATCCGAATCTTCACCAATCTGAATCTTCACCAATCCGAATCTTCACCAATCTGAATCTTCACCAATCCGAATCTTCACCAATACAAATCTTCACCAATACAAATCTTCACCAATACAAATCTTCACCAATCTGAATCTTCACCAATCCGAATCTTCACCAATACAAATCTTCACCAACACGAATCTTTACCAACCCGAATCTTCACCAACTCGAATCTTTACCAATCGGAATCTTCACCAACACGAATCTTTACCAACCCGAATCTTCACCAACTCGAATCTTTACCAACTTTAATCTTCACCAAACCGAATCTTCAAACAATCCGAATCTTCACCAACCCGAATCTTCACCAATACAAATCTTCACCGATCCGAATCTTCACCAAACCGAATCTTCACCAATCCAAATCTTTACCGATCCGAATCTTCACCAATCCGAATCTTCACCAACCCGAATCTTTACCAACCCGAATATTCACCAATCCGAATCTTCACCAATCCGAAGCTTCACCAACTCGAATCCGAATTTGAAATTCCAATTTTGAAACCGAAAATTTAACAACCTAGCAAAATGAAGTGTCTCAAGGCCATCTCAGTTTTATTATAATTCGACTTCCAAGAAACTGATTGATGGATTTCCCCTGGCGCCCCAGCAACAGTTTCTAAGGAGGCGGATTTTTTGATAGATTAAAAAAGTCACCAAACCCATCCAGTACGCTGAAGTTACGCTGAGCCAAGATTCCAATAAATTGAGTAGCACTTGAGAACATGTAACCGTTCACTCTCGCTTTTCCCATGCCACACAGAGTTCGCTTTCTCTCTCAATTCCGCTCCCTCGACTTCCTGAGGATGCTGAGCAACTGAGACGCCACTTGAGACCAAGTCTTGAATGTTTGACCTCATTCGTCTATTATAGCGACTGCTTCTAATTGTTACTGCCCCCGCAGTCTCTCGGCTTCATCATTCTCCTTCCGGTGCTCCGTGGGAACAGCACCATAAGTGTGTGTGTACGCCGCGTTTTTATAGAGAAACGTGGCTTGAGTCCGTCGCTTTGACTGCAGTTATAAATTATAAGCTACTCATGCTCAACAGGCTCATTGACTGCCCCGTTGTATGAATTTGAGTCACTTATAAGCTTCTCCTGCTCTGCCTCCTTGAGCACGAGTTTTTCGATTCGATTGCGGGGTGAATTCTCAGTGAGTGAAGGGGGTGAATAAACTAAAAATATATTCAGAGTGATCTCCAATCTTTATCTGCTCTGCCTCTGCATCATTGAATGACTCCCTTCTCTCTCATCTATCCCTTCTGCATCTCTTCCTCAGCTCTCCTCAGTCTCGCTTCTTTTCTCTTCTCCTCTCTCATCTCTTCTCCTCTCTCATCTCTTCTCCTCTCTCATCTCTTCTCCTCTCTCATCTCTTCTCCTTTCTCATCTCTTCTCATCTCTCTGCTCTTCTCTCCTCTTCTCCTCTCTCATCTCTTCTCCTCTCTCATCTCTTCTCCTCTCTCTGCTCTTCTCTCCTCTTCTCCTCTCTCATCCCTTCTCATCTGTCTTCTCTTTTCATCTGTCATATCTTCTCCTTTCCTATTTCTTCTCCTTTTCTCTTCTCTTCTCTTTCACATCTGCTTCTTTCTTATATCTTCTCCTCTCGCATCTATTCTCCCCTCTCATCTTTTCTCTTCTCTCCCTCATATCTTCTTCTCTCTCATCTCTCCTCGCCTCGCCATTCTACTTTGATATGAAAATTGAAGCAAATATGAAACATATGCGGCTGTAAAAGGAACTGATATAAGACTGCTTAAGACGGTCCTGTTGCAATGCTATGATGGCATTCGCCTTGTTGCCAGTGTGGTGTGAGTCAAAATTTTAAGCAGCAGAGCTTCCGGCCGAGTAAAGACAGACAAAAAGATGAAACGCTCGGATGCGTCCCTGCTAGCTTAATTAATTAATTAATTCTTGTCAGCTTCCTGTCTCATCTTACCGACTCGCCATTTTTTTAGTAAAAATGGGAAGTCAGAGGCTGAAGGGCGGGAATTTAACGACAGTTGGCTAAAGATGAAGCTAGCTGATAGTCGCCTCCCTCCTCCCAGTTATCTCATCTCGCTCTGGCTCCAGTTTTGCCTGTACAAGAGCTAAAATGAGGTTTTGAATAGCCTTGGGGCGAGATCCAAGTTGCAGTTCGAGTGGAAGCCAACAGAAGGGAAAATTCTATTCAAATTTTTTCAAAGTTCTCCCCTTTGGGAGAATTCATTGAAAATAAAGTTTTTTCCCGTAATCACAAGACCCTGCCCCAACATCTGAGCACATCTGTTATTGCAGACCCCAAGCTGCACAGATGCGCTGGCAATATTCATAAATTTAATCAATGAAAAAAGGATCGCGAAATTCTATCAAACAGATTGGGCGAATTTCAAATTCCAATACGCACTCATCCTTCTGCTACGCATAGTCTGGGGACATATTTTCATATGCGATATATTTATTGCCCAAGGGTCAGCACAAGGGCTCGAAATTGAATTCGTTTGAGTAGGAGCTTACAACACTTCGAGGTGGAATTTTGAGAGAGGAATTTTTAATTAAAAGCAGAGCAGAGAAAGAAGTGACCGTTGCTCTCAGAGCACCTCCTGTCAGGGTTTGTGGGGCCAGCACACCGATTGCGTATTCAGGCTATGAAGTTATGAAATATTAAGGTGAAAGTGTATGACAGATTTTGACCTCGGCGAGCCTCCCGCCCCCCCCCCGCTGGGAACCTAAAGGAAGTCTTCTATTCTCCCTAAAGTATTTTAGGGCATAAATAAATCGATTCCAGTTTAGCTATGCCAGTCATTTTCTCAGCTTGAGTTTTTATAACTTTAGATTGCGGAATCAAAACTGGGTGATGAGACTGAAAATTGAATTATATATTTTCTTACAGACATCTATGATACAAACTACTGTTAGTGGCATGGTTGTAAATCTTGAGATTTAGAAATGAAAATAAACTTTCTGCGAACAGCACTTGGCACAGAAAAGCCTGTTAAAAGTGACAGTTACCCTCACTCACCAGTAAGCACCGGTGAGTGACAAGTTAGGAGTGACAGTTCACATTAAGCACCGGTGAGTGACAGGTTAGGAGTGACAGTTCACATTAAGCACCGGTGAGTGACAAGTTAGGAGTGACAGTTCCCATTAAGCACCGGTGAGTGACAGGTTAGGAGTGACAGTTCACAGTAAGCACCGGTGAGTGACAGGTTAGGAGTGACAGTTCACAGTAAGCACCGATGAGTGACAGTTCACAGTAAGCACCGGTGAGTGACAGGTTAGGAGTGACAGTTCACAGTAAGCACCGTTGAGTGACAGGTTAGGAGTGACAGTTCACAGTAAGCACCGGTGAGTGACAGGTTAGGAGTGACAGTTCACAGTAAGCACCAATGAGTGACAGTTCACAGTAAGCACCGATGAGTGACAAGTTAGGAGTGACAGTTCACAGTAAGCACCGTTGAGTGACAGGTTAGGAGTGACAGTTCACAGTAAGCACCGTTGAGGACAGGTTAGGAGTGACAGTTCACAGTAAGCACCGGTGAGTGACAGGTTAGGAGTGACAGTTCACAGTAAGCACCGGTGAGTGACAGGTTAGGAGTGACAGTTCACATTAAGCACCGATGAGTGACAGTTCACAGTAAGCACCGCTGAGTGATCTAAGTTAAGAGTGACAGCTCACAGGTAGCCCCGCTGAGTGATCCAAGTTAGGAGTGACAGTTCACAGTAAGCACCGCTGAGTGATCCAAGTTAAGAGTGACAGCTCACAGTAAGCATCGGCGAGTGACAAGTCAAGAGTGACAGCTCACAGTAAGCACCGCTGAGTGATCTAAGTTAAGAGTGACAGCTTACAGTAAGCATCGGCGAGTGATCCAAGTTAAGAGTGACAGCTCACAGTAAGCACCGCTGAGTGATCCAAGTTAAGAGTGACAGCTCACAGTAAGCACCGCTGAGTGATCCAAGTTAAGAGTGACAGCTCACAGTAAGCACTGTGCAGGCAGGTCAGTATTCCTACAGCCATGATTGACATCTTGAAAGAAATTCTCCTTGCACTTCTGCTCCCAGTGCAGCGGATAAATAAACTCCTCAGCAATCGGAAAGCATTCTGGCAGCCCCGGCTACGAATTTAGCAGCAACCTGTTGGCGCAGTATTTACTCCCCTCGGATAAACACAGCACAGCTGGGGCTGCCTGAACGGTGGACAAATCAGATCTGGAAAACTGGGAGCGAAGTTTGGGATTTTGTAAGGAAGCGGATGCGGAGGCAGGACCTGACACCCAAGCCGAATGGCGCAGTTATAAAAGCCTCCATTAAAGTCTGCAGGTCACCGCTGTTGCGGCCTCGACTTCGGTTCAGTGTGGGCAATCGAGAATGCAGCAGCGAAGTGAATTTATCGTCTACGTGTAAGTTGTGACACTCTAGTGGCTGTCTGCTGCGCTTGGGGCAGGGAATGGGAGATTTCGGGAGTGGGAGATTTCGGGAGTGGGAGATTTCGGGAGTGGGAGATTTCGGGAGTGGGAGATTTCGGGAGTGGGAGATTTCGGGAGTGGGAGATTTCGGGAGTGGGAGATTTCGGGAGTGGGAGATTTCGGGAGTGGGAGATTTCGGGAGTGGGAGATTTCGGGAGTGGGAGATTTCGGGAGTGGGAGATTTCGGGAGTGGGAGATTTCGGGAGTGGGAGATTTCGGGAGTGGGAGATTTCGGGAGTGGGAGATTTCGGAAGTGGGAGATTTTGGGAGTGGGAGATTTTGAAAATGGGAGATTTTGAGAATGGGATATTTTGAGAATGGGAGATTCTTGGGAATGGGAGATTTTTGGGAATGGGAGATTCTAGGGAATGGGAAATATCGGGAATGAGAGATTTCGGGAATGGGAGATTTCAGGAACGGGAGATTTCAGGAACGGGAGATTTCAGGAATGGGAGATTCAGAGAATTGGAGACTATTGGACATGGGAAATGAGAACTTTTGAGTATAGGGGATTTTAGAGAATCAAGTGACTGCTAACAAAGTTTTAGATAATTTCATTACTAGCAATGAAACCAATGCCTCATCAGCCAAGGTGAGTCCTCAGACTCCGCCGCCAGTTCAGGCATTCGCCGGCCAGCTCACAGTCAGTCCTTCTACGACAAACCGGGAACAGGTGCTGTGGACAGCGTGCCGCCGCACGAGGCGGACCACCTGTCCATCGACTGCCTTTCGTATCGGCGGGGAGGCGGCTGCCGGCGAGTCAGACTGGACACCGAGGGCCGGCAAAACCTCGGCAGGGTGGTGAGGGAAGCAGGCGTCTGATGGATAAAATCTTTGATGGGGGTGACTTACCAAGAGAGTGAGTTAAGTGAGTTAACTTTCCGTGAGTTAATTTCTTGAGAGTGACTTTCCCGACAGAGTGACTTTCCCGACAGAGTGACTTTCCCGATAGAGTGACTTTCCCGACAGAGTGACTTTCCCGATAGAGTGAGTTTCTCTGTGAGGAGTGACTTTCCCGGCAGAGTGAATTTCTTTGTGAAAAGTGAATTTCCCGACAGAGTGACTTTCTCTGTGTGAAGAGATTTCCCCCCGACAGAGTGACTTTCCCGAGAGCGTGAGTTTCTATGTGAAGAGTGACTTTCCCGACAGAGTGACTTTCCTGACAGGGTGAGTTTCTCGATGAGGAGTGAATTTCCCGACAGAGTGACTTTCTGGGAGAGCGGGAGAGTTATTCTTTACTTGAACCTACACTTCTAGAACGGCGAGAACATGTTTTGTTTTATTTCAGGAGCTGCTAGTTGATGAAAATCCCGTCTCAGAGGCGGCATTGGAAGGTTAGCGGCATTTTCACTGCCTCTACAAAATCCATTGTGAAAAATCATCTCCTCGCTTCATCTGCCACAACTACCTCGCCCAGTCGCCGACGCCGTGTTTCGCCGAATCGCCGGCCGCGCCCAACTGCAGCCAGAAGGCCTCGCCGCTGCCTGCGGTGCTCTTGGCTTTCACTGCGGCGGCGACGGCCGTGAAAACGGGGGAGCCACAGGATGGGCCGGCCTCATCGCTGATGGAGGTGAGATTCTGGAAATTGGTAGGGTGGATCTGTAGATTGGTAGATTGGGTAGATCTAAAGATTGATAGATTGGGTAGATTTGCAGATTGATAGACTGGGTAGATCTAAAGATTGATAGATTGGGTAGATCTAAAGATTGATAGATTTGGTAGATTTGCAGATTGATAGACTGTGTAGATTTGCAGATTGATAGACTGGGTAGATTTGCAGATTGATAGACTGGGTAGATTGGTAGATTGATAGACTGGGTAGATTTGCAGATTGATAGACTGTGTAGATTGGTAGATTGATAGACTGTGTAGATCTGCAGATTGATAGATTGTGTGGATCTGTAGATTGTTAGATAGGGCAGATCGGTGGATTGATAGATTGGGTAGATCTGCAGATTGACAGATTGGGTAGATTTACGATATTTATCAATAAAACTCAGCAGACTGACCGAATCCCGCAGGCAGCGGCTGCATCAGCAGGTCAAATTTTCTAGCCATGTTCGCCGCCCAACTGCTCAGAGATCGGGACGCCGCGGCGGAGGACTTGGGATCGGGGAGAGCAGACTTTGCGCTGGCGCCTGCCGATCTTCGCTGGCTGACTCGGCGAATGGCGAGCAAAGGTACACCTGTAGTTCGAGTCTTGTTGACCTTTTGACACTACTTTCAGCAGAAATGTACATTTTTTAAGTTCGAAAAATATTCCTTGCAGAGAGCCAATCGTGGACAGCTTCGTACAGCGAATGGAGCCTTGATCCCTACTAAATAATGCAACCGTTTTGCATCAAGTTTAACCGCATTCACTAATACAGACACACTTTTTAAAAATTTATTGCTGCTTTTTAACAGCTACTGAAAGTAGAATGACAAGAAAAGTTATGGCTAAAATGCGAGTAAATGAAGCATCCATGTTCCCTTCTATCTCCCAAACCCTTTTTGTTCCCCGCTGTCTCCCAACACCCTGTTCCCCGATGTCTCCCAACACCCTGTTCGCTGCTGTCTCCCAACACCCTGTTAGCTGCTGTCTCTCAACACCCTGTTCGCTGCTGTCTCCCAACACCCTGTTCCCTGCTGTCTCCCAAAACCCTGTTCCCCGCTGTCTCCCAACACCCTGTTCCCCGCTGTCTCCCAACACCCTGTTCCCTGCTGTCTCCCAACACCCTGTTCCCTGATGTCTCCCAACACCCTGTTCCCTGATGTCTCCCAACACCCTGTTCCCTGCTGTCTCCCAACACCCTGTTCCGTGCTGTCTCCCAACACCCTGTTCCCTGCTGTCTCCCAACACCCTGTTCCCTGCTGTCTCCCAACACCCTGTTCCCCGCTGTCTCCCAACACCCTGTTCCCCGCTGTCTCCCAACACCCTGTTCCCCGCTGTCTCCCAACACCCTGTTCCCTGCTGTCTCCCAACACCCTGTTCCCTGCTGTCTCCCAACACTCTGTTCCCCGCTGTCTCCCAACACCCTGTTCCCTGCTGTCTCCCAACACCCTGTTCCCTCCTGTCTCCCAACACCCTGTTCCCTGCTGTCTCCCAACACTCTGTTCCCCGCTGTCTCCCAACACCCTGTTCCCTGCTGTCTCCCAACACCCTGTTCCCCGCTGGCTCCCAACACCCTGTTCCCTGCTGTCTCCCAACACCCTGTTCCCCGCTGTCTCCCAACACCCTGTTCCCTGCTGTCTCCCAACACCCTGTTCCCCGCTGTCTCCCAACACCCTGTTCCCCGCTGTCTCCCAACACCCTGTTCCCCGCTGTCTCCCAACACCCTGTTCCCTGCTGTCTCCGAACACCCTGTTCCCTGCTGTCTCCGAACACCCTGTTCCCCGCTGTCTCCCAACACCCTGTTCCCCGCTGTCTCCCAACACCCTGTTCCCCGCTGGCTCCCAACACCCTGTTCCCTGCTGTCTCCCAACACCCTGTTCCCCGCTGTCTCCCAACACCCTGTTCCCTGCTGTCTCCCAACACCCTGTTCCCCGCTGTCTCCCAACACCCTGTTCCCCGCTGTCTCCCAACACCCTGTTCCCCGCTGTCTCCCAACACCCTGTTCCCTGCTGTCTCCCAACACCCTGTTCCCCGCTGTCTCCCAACACCCTGTTCCCCGCTGTCTCCCAACACCCTGTTCCGTGCTGTCTCCCAACACCCTGTTCCCCGCTGTCTCCCAAACCCTTTTCCCTGCTGTCTCCCAATACCCTGTTCTCTGCTGTCTCCCAACACCCTGTTCCCTCCTGTCTCCCAACCCCCTGTTCCCCGCTGTCTCCCAACAATGGTTTACGTGTCTTCAATTCAAAAATTTTATATATTTTCAGCTGAGTGACGCCAAGAAATACCCGTTGCTATGCTTCTTATTCTAATCCAAGCATACCGAGAAGAAAGAGTAGAAGTTAATAAACAAAGATTTACCTTCCGCTCCTATCCAAGAAATACAGCCCGGAAGTCGGAGCCGATTTGGCCCCGAGGACTGCATGACACAATAAAACAGGCAATGGAGTAATTCAAATTTATTATGTCACACGCCCTAGCCTCTATACCAATGAGATCGATAAGGGAAGTTCTCCCAGTTTTCCGCCAAGACCACGTCAGCGTCAAGGGGGAGGGGGCAAGTCAAGCAGCTGCCCACTGCAACAGGAAGTTTCAGAGAGGACAATTTATCTCTTTTAACGGAATCCGCATTTGGTAGCGAGCATTTGTAGGCTTCCGGTAAGCGTTTCTTTACTGTCAGCAAGCCCCACCAAGGGCATCTGGAACGCGAGGCCACTTTTGCAAGATCGAGATTTCAGATCGCCTAAAAGATTTTTTTTTTCATTTTTCAACGCAAATGCTTTTGGCGTTAACGGAATTCAAAAGTGTATTGACAATTGACATTGTTGACGTTGCGGCGTTATGAAAGTGGATGGTTAAAACTTTTGGGCGATGTTAAATTTTATGTCTTGTGGAATTTAGGTCTTTTGGAATTTAGGTCTTGTGGAATTTAGGTCTTGTGGAATTTAGGTCTTGTGGAATTTAGGTCTTGTGGAATTTAGGTCTTGTGGAATTTAGGTCTTGTGGAATTTAGGTCTTGTGGAATTTAGGTCTTGTGGAATCTAGGTCTTGTGGAATTTAGGTCTTGTGGAATTTAGGTCTTGTGGAATCTAGGTCTTGTGGAATTTAGGTCTTGTGGAATTTAGGTCTAGTGGAATTTAGGTCTTGTGGAATTTAGGTCTTGTGGAATTTAGGTCTTGTGGAATTTAGGTCTTGTGGAATTTAGGTCTTGTGGAATTTAGGTCTTGTGGAATTTAGGTTTTGTGGAATTTAGGTCTTGTGGGATTTAGGTTTTGTAGAATTTAGGTCCTGTGAAATTTAAGTCTTGTGGAATTTAGGTCTGTAAAGCTAAGGTCCTTTAAAATTTAGGTTTTTGGAAATAAAGGTCTTTTGAAATTTAGGTCTTGTGGAATCTAGATCCTGTGAAATTTAGGTCCTGTGAAAGCGGCCGTTTGAAATACACGAACGAAATACCGTTTGAAATACATGCCCAATCAAAACTAACTCAGTTTGTTAGACTTTCACACAGTTTTTGTCATTTTTGCTAAAACTATTCGTATCATAACTTCGATTCTCCAAACTCGTCTTTCTAGTAAAAATTTGATACAGAAACTACCGGGCCCTGCTAATCTGTGAATTCATTTTTGTGTCAGCCTCAATTGGTCCGTTCGAATGTGTGGGTTTTGGAGATGGAGTTTGGCAATACCAGATCTTAGTTTTAGAAATCCTTGGCTTGGAGTCATAATGCTAGTAGCTTATAACAAACCCAGATATTGAGAAATGACGCCGACACCCGCCTAATCTGCCTGTTCCACTAAAAAGCTGCATGTATGAAAATGGGGCTCTAGGAAAAACTCACCACTACCTTTCTGGTTTTTTGACGGTGGCGGGGAGGGGCTGCTTCCAAACCACCCCGGAAGCTTGAGCACTCCGATTCGTATAACCTCGGGAGTATAAACTCGGGCTGCTAAAATCCCTGCATGAGCTGAGAGAGAATGTCTCATTTCTGCTCCAAGGTAGTTGGCCGCATTGGCTTGCTTTTGATTGCTGCTCTTGAGAGCCCCGGCTCCGGCGCCTGCTTTTCCTCTTCTTTTGTCAGCTTTTTGTTTCTAAAGCTTGGAAAGCAGCCAGACGAGGCTCTGGAGAAGCGATCAAAGCCAGGCCGGGCCGCAGGCTGCGTTACCGAGGAGGGTGAGTGGCCCCCTGACCCTGGTGGACTGCTGACTAGCCCACAAGCCAGCTGATGGCAGCACCGAGAGCCGAGCTAGCAATTCCTTACGATTCTCGATCCTCTATGCTAAACTGGCAATAAACCATTCGGTTTTTAAACTCCCAGCACATAGATTAGCAATCCATCTAAGATCCCAATCATCAAAGCTAGTCTAGCAATCCATTTGAGTCCTCAATCATTGAAGCTAGACTAGCAATCCATTTGAGTCCTCAATCATGGAAGCTAGATTAGCAATCCATTTGAGTCCTCAATCATCGAAGCTAGACTAGCAATCCATTTGAGTCCTCAATCATGGAAGCTAGACTAGCAATCCATTTGAGTCCTCAATCATGGAAGCTAGACTAGCAATACATTTGAGTCCTCAATCATCTATGCTAGACTAGCAATACATTTGAGTCCTCAATCATGGAACCTAGACTAGCAATCCATTTGAGTCCTCAATCATGGAACCTAGACTAGCAATCCATTTGAGTCCTCAATCATCTATGCTAGACTAGCAATACATTTGAGTCCTCAATCATCTATGCTAGACTAGCAATACATTTGAGTCCTCAATCATCTATGCTAGACTAGCAATACATTTGAGTCCTCAATCATCTATGCTAGACTAGCAATCCATTTGAGTCCTCAATCATCTATGCTAGACTAGAAATACATTTGAGTCCTCAATCATCTATGCTAGACTAGCAATCCATTTGAGTCCTCAATCATCTATGCTAGACTAGCAATCCATTTGAGTCCTCAATCATGGAAGCTAGACTAGTAATCCATTTGAGTCCTCAATCATCTAATCTAGACTAGCAATCCATTTGAGTCCTCAATCATGGAAGCTAGACTAGCAATCCATTTGAGTCCTCAATCATGGAAGCTAGACTAGCAATCAATTTGAGTCCTCAATCATGGAAGCTAGACTAGCAATCCATTTGAGTCCTCAATCATCTATGCTAGACTAGCAATCCATTTGAGTCCTCAATCATCTATGCTAGACTAGCAATCCATTTGAGTCCTGAATCATCTATGCTAGACTAGCAATCCATTTGAGTCCTCAATCATCTATGCTAGACTAGCAATCCATTTGAGTCCTCAATCATCTATGCTAGACTAGCAATACATTTGAGTCCTCAATCATTGAAGCTAGACTAGTAATCCATTTGAGTCCTCAATCATCTATGCTAGACTAGCAATCCATTTGAGTCCTCAATCATCTATGCTAGACTAGCAATCCATTTGAGTCCTCAATCATCTATGCTAGACTAGCAATCCATTTGAGTCCTCAATCATCTATGCTAGACTAGCAATCCATTTGAGTCCTCAATCATCTATGCTAGACTAGCAATCCATTTGAGTCCTCAATCATCTATGCTAGACTAGCAATCCATTTGAGTCCTCAATCATCTATGCTAGACTAGCAATCCATTTGAGTCCTCAATCATCTATGCTAGACTAGCAATCCATTTGAGTCCTCAATCATCTATGCTAGACTAGCAATCCATTTGAGTCCTGAATCATCTATGCTAGACTAGCAATCCATATGAGTCCTCAATCATCTATGCTAGACTAGCAATACATTTGAGTCCTCAATCATCTATGCTAGACTAGCAATCCATTTGAGTCCTCAATCATGGAAGCTAGACTAGCAATCCATTTGAGTCCTCAATCATCTATGCTAGACTAGCAATCCATTTGAGTCCTGAATCATCTATGCTAGACTAGCAATCCATTTGAGTCCTCAATCATGGAAGCTAGACTAGCAATCCATTTGAGTCCTCAATCATCTATGCTAGACTAGCAATCCATTTGAGTCCTCAATCATCTATGCTAGACTAGCAATCCATTTGAGTCCTCAATCATGGAACCTAGACTAGCAATCCATTTGAGTCCTCAATCATGGAACCTAGACTAGTAATCCATATGAGTCCTCAATCATCTATGCTAGACTAGCAATACATTTGAGTCCTCAATCATCTATGCTAGACTAGCAATCCATTTGAGTCCTCAATCATGGAAGCTAGACTAGCAATCCATTTGAGTCCTCAATCATCTATGCTAGACTAGCAATCCATTTGAGTCCTCAATCATCTATGCTAGACTAGCAATCCATTTGAGTCCTCAATCATCTATGCTAGACTAGCAATCCATTTGAGTCCTCAATCATCTATGCTAGACTAGCAATCCATTTGAGTCCTGAATCATCTATGCTAGACTAGCAATCCATTTGAGTCCTCAATCATGGAAGCTAGACTAGCAATCCATTTGAGTCCTCAATCATCTATGCTAGACTAGCAATCCATTTGAGTCCTCAATCATCTATGCTAGACTAGCAATCCATTTGAGTCCTCAATCATGGAAGCTAGACTAGCAATCCATTTGAGTCCTGAATCATCTATGCTAGACTAGCAATCCATTTGAGTCCTCAATCATCTATGCTAGACTAGCAATCCATTTGAGTCCTCAATCATCTATGCTAGACTAGCAATCCATTTGAGTCCTCAATCATGGAACCTAGACTAGTAATCCATATGAGTCCTCAATCATCTATGCTAGACTAGCAATACATTTGAGTCCTCAATCATCTATGCTAGACTAGCAATCCATTTGAGTCCTCAATCATCTATGCTAGACTAGCAATCCATTTGAGTCCTCAATCATCTATGCTAGACTAGCAATCCATTTGAGTCCTCAATCATCTATGCTAGACTAGCAATCCATTTGAGTCCTCAATCATCTATGCTAGACTAGCAATCCATTTGAGTCCTCAATCATCTATGCTAGACTAGCAATCCATTTGAGTCCTCAATCATCTATGCTAGACTAGCAATACATTTGAGTCCTGAATCATCTATGCTAGACTAGCAATCCATTTGAGTCCTCAATCATGGAAGCTAGACTAGCAATCCATTTGAGTCCTCAATCATGGAAGCTAGACTAGCAATCCATTTGAGTCCTCAATCATCTATGCTAGACTAGCAATCCATTTGAGTCCTCAATCATCTATGCTAGACTAGCAATCCATTTGAGTCCTGAATCATCTATGCTAGACTAGCAATCCATTTGAGTCCTCAATCATGGAAGCTAGACTAGCAATCCATTTGAGTCCTCAATCATCTATGCTAGACTAGCAATCCATTTGAGTCCTCAATCATCTATGCTAGACTAGCAATCCATTTGAGTCCTCAATCATTGAAGCTAGACTAGCAATCCATTTGAGTCCTCAATCATCTATGCTAGACTAGCAATCCATTTGAGTCCTCAATCATCTATGCTAGACTAGCAATCCATTTGAGTCCTCAATCATCTATGCTAGACTAGCAATCCATTTGAGTCCTCAATCATCTATGCTAGACTAGCAATCCATATGAGTCCTCAATCATCTATGCTAGACTAGCAAT
>NIVC01001348.1:0-101662 GCA_002269645.1 Macrostomum lignano
TCTCTCCTCTCCTCTCTCTCCTCTCCTCTCCTCTCCTTCTTCTCCTCTCCTCTCCTCTCCTCTCCTCTCCTCTCCTCTCCTCTCCTCTCCTCTCCTCTCCTCTCCTCTCCTCTCCTCTCCTCTCCTCTCCTTTCCTCTCCTCTCCTTTCCTCTCCTCTCTTCTCCTTTCTTCTACTATCCTATCCTCTCCTCTCCTCTCCTCTCTCCTCTCCTTTCCTCTCCTCTCTTCTCCTCTCCTCTCCTCTCCTTTCTCTCCTCTCCTCTCCTCTCCTCTCCTCTCCTCTCCTCTCTTCTCCTCTCCTCTCCTCTCCTCTCCCTTCTCTCTCCTCTCCTCTCCTTCTCTCTCCTCTCCTCTCCTTCTCTCTCCTCTCTCTCTCCTCTCCTCTTCGCTTCTTTCCTCTCTACCCTAACCAACCCTATGCAACATCCCTCACACCAGGCGAAGACCCGCAGCAGCTTCTCGAACAGATTGAGACGCTTCGCACGCACAAAAACCGACCAGATGTTTGCCTACGTGTATTCGGAAGCCGCAGAGGTCCTTGGCCACGCTCTGGCCAAAGCGCAAGAGCGGGCGGCGCTTGATTTCGTTTCTAACGACGCTTCGGAGCTCGGTGGAGGCTTGTCAGCGAGCAGCGCCACCTGGTGGCCGAGTACATGCGGGCGTTTATGCACGAGAATGCGCTCAATCCGACCTTGTTCGCCGCGCTGCGCCGATTCGAAGTCGAACTCGTCCAGATGACCGCCGCCATGCTGAACGCTGGTCCGGCCGCTCGGGGGTAACGTCACCTCGGGCGGCACCGAGAGCGTCCTGATGGCCGTAAAGACCTACAGGGATCTCGCCAGGGCGCGGAAGCCCGGCAGTGGTGGCACGCCAAATATTGTGAGCAATTTTTGTGGGGATGGAGAAGTTTATAACCCGCACTGCCTATGTCCAACACTGTCTATTAGCCACACTGTCTATGAGCCACACTGTCTATGACCCACACAATCTATGACCAACAATGTCTATGACCCACACTATGACCCACACTGTCTATGACCCACACTGTCTATGACCCACACTGTCTATGACCCACACTGTCTATGACCCACACTGTCTATGACCCACACTGTCTATGACCCACACTGTCTATGACCCACACTGTCTATGACCAACACTGCCTATGCCAACACTGTCTATGACCCACACTATGACCCACACTGTCTATGACCAACACTGTCTATGACCCACACTGTCTATGACCCACACTGTTTATGACCCACACTGTCTATGACCAACACTGTCTATGACCCACACTGTCTATGACCAACATTGTCTATGACTTACAATTTCTGACCAACACTGTCTATGACCCACACTGTCTATGACCCACACATTCTATGACCAACAATGTCTATGACCCACACTATGACCCACACTGTCTATGACCCGCACTGTCTATGACCCACACTGTCTATGACCCACACTGTCTATGACCAACACTGTCTATGACCCACACTGTCTATGACCAACATTGTCTATGACTTACAATTTCTGACCAACACTGTCTATGACCCACACTGTCTATGACCCACACATTCTATGACCAACAATGTCTATGATCCACACTATGACCCACACTGTCTATGACCCGCACTGTCTATGACCCACACTGTCTATGACCCACACTGTCTATGACCCACACATTCTATGACCAACACTGTCTATAACCCACACTGTCTATGACCCACACTGTCTATGACCCACACTGTCTCTGACCCACACTGTCTATGACCCACACTGACATGACCCACACAATCTATGACCCACACTGTCCATGGCCAACAATGTCTATGACCCACACTGTCTATGACCCACACTGTATCTGACCCACACTGTCTATGACCCACACTGACATGACCCACACAATCTATGACCCACACTGTCCATGGCCAACAATGTCTATGACCCACACTGTCTATGACCCACACTGGCTATGACCCACACTGTCTATGACCCACACTGTCTATGACCCACACTGTCTATGACCCACACTGTCTATGACCCACACTGTCTCTGACCCACACTGTCTCTGACCCACACAGTATATGACCAACAATGTCTATGACCCACACTGTCTATGACCCACACAGATTATAACCCAAGCCGTCTACCTTTGTCTACCTTTGTGCAGGTAGCTGCTGTCACAGTGCATCCAGCATTTAACAAGGCGGCGCACTATTTCGGCTTGACAATGACCTTGGTGCCGGTGGATCCCGTCAGCCAGACGGTTGATCCTGCAGCCCTACGCGCGGCAGTGACATCCGACACGGTCCTGTTGGTTGCCTCGGCGCCGCAGTACTGCCACGGTATCGTCGATCCTGTCGAAGAATATGGCCGTGTGGCGCGAGAGTTCGGCTTGCCGTTACACGTCGACGCCTGCTTCGGCGGCTTCATGCTGCCCTGGTGAGAACTATCGGACTTGTGGCTGTACTTAAGATGTACTTTGCGCCTAGTGGGCATTGGTTTGCCTTATATAAGCATCTAGTTAAATGTTGACAATTACAGCTAGGGAAGTGAGGGCTAGGCAGGAGTGAGGTGGGTGGCAATCAGAGTGGGGAATGGGGCTAGGCAGGAGTGAGGTGGGTGGTAATCAGATTGGGGAATGGGGCTAGGCAGGAGTGAGGTGGGTGGCAATCAGATTGGGGGAATGGGGCTAGGTGGGAGTGAGGTGGGTGGCAATCAGATTGGGGGAATGCGGATAGGCGGGAGGGAGGTGGGTGGCAATCAGATTGGGGAATGGGGCTAGACGGGAATCTTAGGCCAGCCAATCAGGATCGAGAAAAAGTCAAGAGACGAAAAGGCACCATCTGATTGTCGAACTGGCAGGGTGGAGAAACTGGGTTACTCTGTGCCGGCGTTTGACTTTCGCGTACCCGAAGTGACCTCCGTGTCAGCCGACCTTCACAAGTATGGCTTTGCGCCAAAGGTGAGGAAGACTAAAGAGTTGATTTGATTTTTGAGTATTGCTTCTTTGATAAACCTTGCAATTTATTTGACCCTCTCTGTTAAACCCACAGGGCGCCAGCGTGATTGTGTACCGCACGGGCGGGTTGCGCAAGCACCAGCTCTACGCCTACTCTGGCTGGCCCGGCGGCCTTTTCGGCTCGCCAACCATGGCGGGCACGAGGCCAGGGGCTACCTGGCCACCGCCTGGGTCACCCTGCGCACCATGGGCCAGGAGGGCTTCGTGCGCATTGCCGGCGACCTCATGGAGCTCACCAAGTTCTGGACTGAAGAGATTCGGGCTACAGGGGTAAGCTAGGGTGAAAAAAGTTAAGTATTCCTACTCATAGTAGTTAATCACTATTTTTTGGAAACTGCACAAACTAACCAGGCGCTAAAAATCGTTGGCTCGCCGCAAATGACCTGCTTTGCCATCACCTCGAACAACCCCGCCGTGAACGTCTTCGTTCTGGCCGACCTCTTGGAGGACAAGGGTGAGTTGGACCAGCTTGTAAGTCTGTTGAGCTCTCAGACACATCAGACACAACATTGTCTAACCCGACAAAACACACAGGTTGGAAAATGGAGCGGGAGTCGAACCCGGACTGTCTGCACGTGACGGTGCTGCCGCAGCACCTGGCCAGGCGGGACGACTTTGTCACCGACATCCGCGCCTGCGTTGACAGAATTCTGGTGAGTGCCGTGGCGCTGGGTGGGGTAACTGCTCACTGCTGCCATCTCATACCTCTGAGACTCTCATCTCTGACACTCTCACCTCTGACACTCTCACCTCTGACACTCTCACCACATCTGACACTCTCACCTCTGACACTCACCACATCTGACACTCTCACCTCTGACACTCTCACCACATCTGACATTCTCACCTCTGACACTCTCACCACCTCTGACACTCTCACCTCTGACACTCTCACCTCTGACACTCTCACCACATCTGACACTCTCACCACATCTGACACTCTCACCTCTGACACTCTCACCTCTGACACTCTCACCACATCTGACACTCTCACCACATCTGACACTCTCACCTCTGACACTCTCACCTCTGACACTCTCACCACCTCTGACACTCTCACCACATCTGACACTCTCACCACATCTGACACTCTCACCTCTGACACTCTCACCACATCTGACACTCTCACCTCTGACACTCTCACCTCTGACACTCTCACCACCTCTGACACTCTCACCACATCTGACCCTCTCACCTCTGACACTCTCACATCTGACACTCTCACCTGACACTCTCACCTCTGACACTCTCACCTGTGACACTCTCCCCTCTGACACATTCTCACTCTCACTGTAAACTCCCTATATTTTCGAGCTCTCCTAATTTTTTAATTGGCCTCATCAAATAGATTCTTTTAAATATCTAATGTTGACTTCTAGATACTACTAACTAGCAGAATTTCAGTAGCAAGCAGGACATTTTCCTCGCTAAAAACTCACCGCAGACGGAGAAAATCAAGCCCAAGGGCATGGCCGCTGTGTACGGCATGGTGGCCCGGGTGCCGGCCAAGGAGCTCATTGACGAGTTCCTGCTGGAGTTCTTCAATCAGATCTACTCATAAACTGCCGACTCCCGTCAGTAACAACCAAATGTAGCTAGTTAGTGTCAATTCTATTCAATCACCTGATCTGCTCGCTTCAATGATTACTAAATCAAATAAAAAATCAATCTAATTCGACAACCAACTCAACTGAGAATAATTTCACTTGTCGAATGGCGTGTCTTACCTTTGTGACAGGGACGTACAGGGACGTCTGGAGAACCCTGGACTGGAAACGGCCAACGTTTTTAACGTTCGGCCTTTCCTTCGCTTTTCTATTAATCTTACTAGTGCTTGTGTTAGTAACAAACAAATGAATAAACTAACTAACTAACTAACTAACTAACTAACTAACTAACTAACTAACTAACTAACTAACTAACTAACTAACTAACTAACTAACTAACTAACTAACTAACTAACTAACTAACTAACTAACTAACTAACTAACTAACTAACTAACTAACTAACTAACTAACTAACTAACTAACTAACTAACTAACTAACTAACTAACTAACTAACTAACTAACTAACTAACTAACTAACTAACTAACTAACTAACTAACTAACTAACTAACTAACTAACTAACTAACTAACTAACTAACTAACTAACTAACTAACTAACTAACTAACTAACTAACTAACTAACTAACTAACTAACTAACTAACTAACTAACTAACTAACTAACTAACTAACTAACTAACTAACTAACTAACTAACTAACTAACTAACTAACTAACTAACTAACTAACTAACTAACTAACTAACTAACTAACTAACTAACTAACTAACTAACTAACTAACTAACTAACTAACTAACTGCTAGGCACCCAGTTTTTGGCTTTAGATTACCGGCTAGCAACCAGTCCAGAGGAGCTTCCAGAGATCCATGCTTCAATCCAGCACCCCCTAGACCCAACCTGTAGCCTCAGCTGCAGGTTCACTGCTCAACTCACAAAGATTATGCTCCTATCGTCATCCATCAGGGCAGGCAATGAAATGGCCTGTCGGGATTCTCATTTTGCTGCTCCCATGCACCCAGCCACCTCGCCTCCCGGATCCCCTGCTTGATTCCGCTCGGTTGCGGATTATCAAGCCAGGTGCGCTCGCCCGCTCGCTTCTCCTTGAGCTCGGCGGCCTCATCAATCAGACCCGATCTGTAAGACAGTTGAGGATAGAAGATCTCGGCCAGAAGAAGTCAGTCAGGCCAGTCAGGGGGAGAAGAAGATATAAAAGACGCTTGGAGCGAGCTTGTTCCGCTGCAAGCATCTCAGCAGCTTCTATCCTCTTCTCCGCTAGCTAAACCCCGTCTTTCCTGCCTGCAAGCGGGGAGCTGGGCTCATATTTAGGATAGAGCCGACAAGAGGGTAGCGGGCCGCCCGCTGCCTGCGGGGAGCATTGGTGATTTATGGGAAAGTGAGAAAATGGGATCTACATAAGGGGGGTTGGTGGCAGCTGCTCATCGCTTGCCCTTGGCTGTTTCCTCTGGCAGGAGAAGCTTGGCTGAGGCGGGGGGGGCAAAGTTAATAAACAATTCCGAGTGGAGCAGGGCTTGTGTGGGGGCAGATGAGGACAGACCACCCCAATGTTGCGGCAATGATGAGGTGAGCAGAAGTGTTGAGTACAGGCTGGTGAAGTTGCTGAGTGGAAATCGATGCACGTTATCTGGTCGAAAGTGGTCGAAATATACTTTTCCCATGATGATAAACTGTTTCATATGGCGGAGCAATGCCTGATATAAATTATTCAGAACAGTAAAATTAGATAGGCCAGTTGGTGGTTACGAAATTGCTCAGACGATTGATGAATGTTTCAGATGTTTGATGAATGCTTCAGATGATTGATGAATGTTTCAGATGATTGATAAATGTTTCAGGTGATTGATTAATGTTTCAGGTGATTGATGAACGCTTCAGATGATTGATGAATGTTTCAGATGATTGATGACTGTTTCAGATGATTGATTAATGTTTCAGATGATTGATGAATGCTTCAGATGATTGATGACTGTTTCAGATGATTAATAAATGTTTCAGGTGATTGATGAATGCTTCAGATGATTGATAAATGTTTCAGATGATTAATAAATGTTTCAGGTGATTGATGAATGCTTCAGATGATTGATAAATGTTTCAGATGGTTAATAAATGTTTCAGGTGATTGATGAATGCTTCAGATGATTGATAAATGTTTCAGATGATTAATAAATGTTTCAGATAATTGATGAATGCTTCAGATGATTGATTAATGTTTCAGATGATTGATGACTGTTTCAGGTGATTGATGAATGTTTCAGATGATTAATAAATGTTTCAGGTGATTGATGAATGTTTCAGGTGGCTGTTGTGTGTTTGAGATGATTGGTGAATGCTTCAGGTTATTGGCAAATGCTTCAGGTTATTGGCAAATGCTTCAGGTTATTGGCAAATGCTTCAGTCAGGATATTGGCAAATGCTTCAGGTTATTGGCAAATGCTTCAGTCAGGATATTGGCAAATGCTTCAGGTTATTGGCAAATGCTTCAGGTTATTGGCAAATGCTTCAGGTTATTGGCAAATGCTTCAGGTTATTGGCAAATGCTTCAGGTTATTAGCAAATGCTTCAGGTTATTGGCAAATGCTTCAGGTTATTGGCAAATGCTTCAGGTTATTGGCAAATGCTTCAGGTTATTGGCAAATGCTTCAGGTTATTGGCAAATGCTTCAGGTTATTGGCAAATGCTTCAGATTGGTGTCACAGTCGTTTCCATACTAAAATTTCACAGGTCATATAAGTAAATAACTCTTTGCCTAACGGTGAGTTCACGGTTTAGTTTTGCACATTCGTCAGCAGTGAAGAAGTTGTACAGAGAAAAAATGCAGCATAGAAGTCATTCCATTGAATTAGAGGAAAGAATTCCTATTCTCTAACTTTCCCACTGTCGCGGAAACTGGGAGGCGGGGAGCAGTTGAGGCCGTATATTGTGGGCATGTGTGAGGGGAAACAGAGAGAATAAGGTGAATTTTATTGACACAGAACTTGGACCCGCCAGCTTGCATTTCTAATTGTTGGTCTAAATGACGGAAATTCACACCAAAGCGAACAAAGACTTGCTAAGGCATTTCCCAAACCACTATTTTGTCATTAGGCAAGCATTAGATCTCTACAAAGATTCAAAGATTCCCATGGTTGGCAACTGGCCTAATCAGTCCATGATCAAATGCGATCAAGTCTTTATTGTCCCATCTGGCGCGTGACCTGACCTCGGACAGCCAACGGCCCAGCTGGGGGGGCTCTTTGGCGTGACCTTCTTTGTAATTTTGACGTTTCTATAAAGCAAAACTGACTGGGGTTGGAGTTTGCCCAAGGAGATTATTTTAAAGCAAAATCTGGAGTGACGAAATCTTTAAAGCTTGTTTTTTATCTATTTTTACGACTTATGAGTGGTTAAACTGATCAGAGAGGGCCAGGGCCAAAATGAAAGCCAGGGGTGCCAAAATGAGAGCCAAGGCGCCAAAATGAGAGCCAAGGCGCCAAAATGAGAGCCAAGGCGCCATAATGAGAGCCAGGGCCCCAAAATGAGAGCCAAGGCGCCAAAATGAGAGCCAGGGCCCCAAAATGAGAGCTATTGCCCCAAAATGAGAGCCAAGGCGCCCAAAATGAGAGCCAAGGCCCCAAAATGAGAGTTAAGGCGCCAAAATGAGAGCCAAGGCGCCAAAATGAGAGCCAAGGCACCAAAATGAGAGCCAGGGCGCCAAAATGAGAGCCAGGGCGCCAAAATGAGAGCCAGGGCGCCAAAATGAGAGCCAAGGCGCCAAAATGAGAGCCAGGGCGCCAAAATGAGGGCCAGGGCGCCAAAATGAGAGCCAGGGCGCCAAAATGAGAGCCAAGGCCCCAAAATGAAAGCCAGGGCCCCAAAATGAAAGCCAGGGCCCCAAAATGAAAGCCAGGGTGCCAAAATGAGAGCCAAGGCCCCAAAATGAGAGCCAAGGCGCCAAATAAGAGCCAAGGCCCCAAAATGAAAGCCAGGGCCCCAAAATGAGAGTTAAGGCGCCAAAATGAGAGCCAAGGCCCCAAAATGAGAGCCAAGGCGCCAAAATAAGAGCCAAGGCCCCAAAATGAAAGCCAGGGCCCCAAAATGAGAGTTAAGGCGCCAAAATGAGAGCCAAGGCGCCAAAATGAGAGTCAGGGCGCCAAAATGAGAGCCACGGTGCCAAAATGAAAGCCAGGACGCTAAAATGAGAACCAGAGATGCCAAAATGAGAGTCAGGGATATGCCAAAATGAAAGCCTTCCTGAGCCTAACACTGAGACCCCAGATTAGCCAGTCCAAACTCTACTTTAAGGCCTCCTTGGCCTGAATAAGCTTGTCAGCTACAAACTGCAGCATCGGCCCCACCTGCTGTGCAAAGTTTAAAAGCCAGTCAACAGCGGTGTATAACAAACAATTCTGACGGGTTTTAACCGCACGGTTTTTGTTAACAAAGAGCCGTCACCAACTTTAAAGCAAAGTTTTGTGAAAAAAATTGGTCTACACTCTGTAAATGATTTTTCAGCATTTTTTCGAGTTTTCTACGAAATGAAAGATCTGGTTTGTCGGGTTTCCTAGTTTATGAAGTGAGACATTGTCAGGGGTAGGCAAACTACGGCCCGCGAGTCAACATGCAGCCCTCAAAACCTCTCTATACGGCCCCATCGGGTCCTTTGAAACTTCACAATGTCAATCCAGCCCGCTCAAGATTTGTCTCTTCTCAGCTCTGTTCGATCTCTAATCTCCTCTCTTTTTTCTTCTCTCCTCTCATCTCCTTTCCTCTCCTCCCTTCTTGTCTCCCTCCTCTCCTCTCTAATCGTAAGGCATGTACACTGTCTGTGCCTTGGAAACTGGTCCTAATTCATGGCTGTGAATCACGCTGCCCCGCTAAGCTACTAGCATGGCAAAGGATTTTGGTGCCGCTAAAACTATCAAAGCCGGAGCTGCAAAGACACGAGACTCCGTCATGCGTGACTTGACCCACCCACCCCTTCCCATCACCTTCATCCCTTCAGCTTCGAAATCAATTTCCCCATAGCGCGGAAGCCTGTGCGGGGCAACTCCGGCATCCTCCAGTTTCTTCCTGACACTCAAAAAGCAGAATGCTTCGATGCTTCAAGTGGAGTTAGGACTGAGTGGGAGATCTGCTCAAGTTGAGGCGAAGAGAGGCTGTTTTGGGGGGGGGGCCTGAGCAGTCAGCCGAGTTGAGACCCGAGAGAGTCAGCCCAGCACAACACGCCACAAACAACAGCAGCGGCGACCTTCTCCATATGCCGCCGTGCTTCACTCGCTCGCTCTCACTTTTGCCTTGAAGAACTGAGAAAAGATGAAGGGTGAAATGGATGGAGGAGATATGGCTCTAGCGGGATCATAAACCAGCCATCATCCCGGCCCCTCCTTCCCCGCCTCCCCAGAGTCCCTAACGCCTCGCAGCTTCTTCTCCTTGCTTTGCCTGGTTCAGCCTCTTCCGCTTGCCTGCTTAAACTTAGTTTACAGGCAACTCAGACCCGTGTCGTGAGGAGGAGATGGATGAGCTCCACCCTCGGGCCTATAGTGAACTTCTTTTATCCAGTTTCCTTCATCCGACTTCATTCAAAGCAGATGTCCACCGATGCGTGCTGTTGGCCAGCCGGCCCAAGCTTTCAGTGTTTTAGTTGTGGGGCATCAATTTTTTATGAGAAACCAGCAATAAAATGTCGATGGCCAGAGCAGACGCAGATGGTGGCAAGATCAAGTGAAGAAATTGAAAAGCAGAGTCTGCAGCCAACTGGGCGGCAGATTGTGGATTAAGCGGCAGCTCAAGTCTGCGCTCGGCGGCAAGTTTGTGGGGAAAACCTGTTACGATCGCGAATTAATCCCATTTCCCCAATCGCCTTAATTTCCTCGCATCGATATAACTAGATTTTCCATATCTAAATCTTTCCATTCCTGGAAATCTAATGCTCAGAATGCGTCAGAAATGAGGAGGGCGAGGGGATATTTTTGGCGGTGACATTTCCAGCTCTTCCCAATTATCGCTGGACTGTCTGTTGGGACTGTGGAGAGAGGATGGGACGGATGTGTATCTGATAGTGAGAGAGACGGCCCGGTCCCCCGGTCATGGAGTTCCTAGATCAGCAATCCAGAGTGGAAACTCTCGGCCCAGAACTCCCATTAGTATATTTTTCTAACACAAGATGCGGATGTTACAGAAGCGGGGGCCGTAGTGCAGTGGTCTGGAGCGGCGCTCTGATGTGCCAGCGGCCCAGGCTCGATTCCAAGTGCAGTCGCATTAATTTTTGGGGCTAAATTGGAATCTCGGCTTGGCTCTGCTCGTGCAATTAACGGCCTTGACGGCTAACCCCAAGTCACAGTGAAGTGTACATGCCTAACGATAAATAAAGTTTGGGCCGCTGTACACTCCTGTGTGAGTGTGTGCCTGTGCGTCTGACTGCGTACGTATCCGCGCGCTTGTGTGCCTGCTCAGGGGAGTCTGCGGAATGGGCAGCAATGCCTCTCGCCGGTTGTGTGACAATGTCGCTTAAAGTGCGCCAGAGTGCACACAGCCTCCTCTCTAATGAAGAAATGCTACCGAAGCAGATACGAACAGTGTTAGGTCGTCGGCGACTCCAGCTGCCGGGACACTTCATCAGCGCCGAGTCGCACTGCCCACAACCGGTGCAGGAGGCGCTGCTGCTGACGCTGACAGGCGCGCACTCAGCGTCTCGTGGGATTTGGACGGCGGAGCGGCTTACATTCACGCTCAGGTCCCTGAGGCGGTTTCCAATCCAGATGAGCCTATTTTTAGAGCTCCCCGGCACCAAACTGAAGCGGGTCGCAGCTGCTGTCACTTATCCTTGTTTTTAATGCGCCTCGATCACAGCATCTCCTCCCATCTCAATCGAACGGGTCCGGCTATAACAGCCAGCTAGCCCTACTCACACTTGAGCAGCTTGTGTGCCATTTACACCCATGGACCGCGAGCACTTCAAAACCAGACGATGTAGAGACTGCTCTTCTTCCGCGAGAGAAGCGGCGTGAGAGGTGACGCAACCTCCGGGAGCACAGGACCCGCAGGCCCCAGCTGTCACAGAGGGTAAACACACTCTGCAGAACCGATATGGGCAAAGCTGCATGGAGAGGCTGTGAAAAACAAATACACAGCCTGGTAACCATCGGGTATTAGCAACTCTCTGCCGCTTTTCGCCCCACTTTTTGTTTGTTTTCTTCTTCTTTGGAACTAAATTTGTCAGGCATCAACTATGGAAGAAACACGTGCGCCTCTCTCAAGTTTGGCTCCCCCTGTAGAGTTTCGGTGTAAACTAATAATGGGGTTGGATGAAATCAATAGCTACAAATGGGAACTGTGTCTTTGTCGCCTCTTTCTAGCAAGTCTGAGGTCTTTGTCTATGAGACTTATTGGGGTGGGTTTCACAAAACGCGAAATTTCACAACCGCTAAAATTTTTGCACTCACTTTCATATAAAACAGTCTTTTTAGCGGTTATGAAGTTTCGCGGTTGTGAAAGTAGATGACATTTAGCGGTTGTGAAGTTTCGCGGTTGTGAAGTTTCGCGCTTATGAAAGTGACTGCAATTTTTTTAGCGGTTGTGAAATTTCGCATTTGTTAAAGCAACCCATGCAATTATCAATGCATATCGGCCTAATGCCTGCATGTACCCAGCGAGCCACGGAAGCGACTCCCTTTAAAAAGGCCAGTTCTTTCCAAGAAACAACTTGGCGAGACAGGCGGAGAAACCCTTACTGTCTGCACAAAATTTTAGATAATTTCGGTATAGCAAAACCGATTTTAACAAACTTGGTCTCGTTTTAAAGTTGAATAAATTCTTTTACAACTGGCACGAGTTTCACTAAAAAATCACTAAAATATTTATTCGGCAGGAAATTTCAAAGACACGATTTTTTCGACTGACATCTTCCAAACTAGAATTTTTTTGAAGATTTCAAACGGTCGAACGGTTGGTTCATTAAAACAAGGCAGGAGAGCCAAACGGGGGGGGACTGAATTTTAACAGACTGAGTTGTCTGCTCTAATTTGGTGAAGGAGGAGGCTCAATAGGACCCTCGGACCTCTCTTAACCTAGAACCTTAACAGCATAGGACACTTGAGTATTAGCGATCCTGGCCTGTAGTGGCGACAGTAATGATGCTACAGCAAGCCTTCCTAGTCCCCTCGGGTTGCGTCACCCCCGTGAGGGAAGGAAGGCTGGAAGAGATTCTCTGTGCCAAATTTGATAAGAACCACCGCTGCATATGAATGAATTTTACATGTTTGGCAGGTTATTTGTGAGGCCTGCATGTTTGTTTGGCACTTATTGCACCAATTTAGATACAAATTGCACCAATTTAGATACTAATTGCACCCATTTAGATACTAACTGCACCCATTTAGATACTAATTGCACCAATTTAGATACTAACTGCACCGATTTAGACACAAATTGCACAAATTTAGATACTCATTGCACCAATTTAGATACTAGCTGCACCAATTTAGATACTAGCGGCACCAATTTAGGTGCTTGATGCACCAATTTAGATACTTGATGCACCAATTTAGATACTTGATGCACCAATTTAGATACTCATCGCACCAATTTAGATACTCATCGCACCAATTTAGATACTTGATGCACCAATTTAGATACTAGCGGCACCAATTTAGATACTTGATGCACCAATTTAGATACTAGCTGCACCAATTTAAGTGCTTGATGCACTAATTTAGATACTCATTGCACCAATTTAGATACTCATTGCACCAATTTAGATACTTGATGCACTAATTTAGATACTTGATGCACCAATTTAGATACTTGATGCACCAATTTAGATACTTGATGCACCAATTTAGATACTAGCTGCACCAATTTAAGTGCTTGATGCACTAATATAGATACTTGATGCACCAATTTAGATACTCATCGCACCAATTTAGATACTTAATGCACCAATTTAGATACTTTATGCACCAATTTAGATACTCATTGCACCAATTTAGATACTTGATGCACCAATTTAGTCACTAATTGCACCAATTTAGACATTAGTTTCAAAGCATTATTAATGTGTCATTTACAATTCGGCCATATTTGCATTGGGTTAAAAAACCGACATTTTTTTCCCGCCTGTCAATCCAAGCCAATTGACGCGAGGTGCTGCATCGCTATAAGTTAGAAAAAAGCTATCAGTGACAATGAACTCACGGACGGCAAACATGGCCTGCTCCCAACCCTCAGATGATATAAATATAACCCTGTTTGCTCAAATATTAGTCAGTTGATGGCGTGAGTTGAGAGGAGGCTGCATTTAGCTCTCCCAAATCCTATGCTATCATTAATCTGCAGGTAACTCCACGCAGGCGGGGGGCACATTGTTACCTAATACTAAGTATTTAAACCGATATGGTCATTCGCACAGCTCGCCAAATCGATGCACCAGCTTCTATCAAATTCATAATCGATATATGAGAGGAGACGACTCAAAAAGAGACCCATGAAAACCAGCATCATTTCGCCGCCCTCGGGGTGCGTGTGTCAGCCCGCTTCTCAGCAGAACAAACGGTTTCATATTGAGATCCATACAGAAATTTCTCACACATTTCTAACAAACTTCAACCTCTGAACCTTCCCACCCCGGCGTGACAGCTGACGTAACAGCGATTCGGATACAAAATTATGAAGTGCCAAGGCCGCATATGAGTCGCATCAAGCCCGTGTCAAACTTTGTCAAGACCGTCATCATTCGCAATGATTGACACTAGCAGCTATTCAAGTTGCTGTTGGTAAGGTGAAAATGAGGTTAGGTAATATAGCTTCTTCACACCTTTCTCTCTCCCTATACCGACAATTAAAACTAGCCCGGCTCATAAGAGCTGTCGCTCTTCCTCGGGCGAGTGAGGAGTTTTGGCAATAGAAAACTCACTACTGTATATGGAACGACATAGACATTTTGTTCTCCCATTTTCTTTTTCTTGAGACCGCGGTGGCTTCTAAAGAGGGATTTGGAAGGTAATATAAGAATTAAAAGGAAGCGGTGGAACTTCCGCGGAGCCTAATTCACTTTCGCTATTCTGTGTGTGGGCCCCTCCCCTCTCCCGTCCCAACCCTCACTCTAAACTGCAGCTGCAGCCTTGGGCAGAGTCTCTCCGCTCCAGTTGACTTGGCAAGGAGGCGGTTTTCAGTTACGTAACTTCATAATACAACAGACTGTCGCTGACTGCTGACTATTGAGCAACTATTCTCTTAGAGATCGGCGCTGAGCTGCGTCTCTGTGCGGCCGAGAGCGAATGAATGCAGCCCGTCCGTGACGCTTGATAAGCGCTGAGTGGATGAACCTGAGCCAGCAGTCCATAACAGGTGCTTCCTGACCGAGCCCCCAGTGCGCGAACTCGTTGCGTTTTGTTCAGCTGAAAATTCATTTATTAGCTTTTATTGACTCTTTCTGAGCTTGCCAGGGCGGCCGTTTCTGCTTGGGTGGTTGCTGGTGGACTCGATCGCTACATCCTCGATCTCTATGCATCCTCAATCTCTCAATCTCTATGCTTCCTCAATCTCTGTGCATCCTCAATCTCTGTGCATCCTCAATCTCTCAATCTCTGTGCATCCTCAATCTCTCAATCTCTGTGCATCCTCAATCTCTCAATCTCTGTGCATCCTCAATCTCTGTGCATTCTCAATCTCTGTGCATCCTCAATCTCTGTGCATCCTCAATCTCTGTGCATCCTCAATCTCTATGCATCCTCAATCTCTATGCATTCTCAATCTCTATGCATTCTCAATCTCTATGCATCCTCAATCTCTATACATCCTCAATCTCTTTGCATCCTCAATCTCTATGCATCCTCAATCTCTGTGCATCCTCAATCTCTATGCATCCTCAATCTCTGTGCATCCTCAATCTCTGTGCATTCTCAATCTCTTTGCATCCTCAATCTCTGTGCATTCTCAATCTCTTTGCATCCTCAATCTCTGTGCATCCTCAATCTCTTTGCATCCTCAATCTCTGTGCATCCTCAATCTCTATGCATCCTCAATCTCTATGCATCCTCAATCTCTTTGCATCCTCAATCTCTTTGCATCCTCAATCTCTATGCATCCTCAATCTCTGTGCATCCTCAATCTCTGTGCATCCTCAATCTCTGTGCATTCTCAATCTCTATGCATCCTCAATCTCTATGCATCCTCAATCTCTATGCATCCTCAATCTCTGTGCATCCTCAATCTCTGTGCATCCTCAATCTCTGTGCATTCTCAATCTCTATACATCCTCAATCTCTGTGCATCCTCAATGTCTCTGTGCATTCTCAATATCTACATCCTCAATATCTACACCCTCAATGTCTACATCCTTAATATCTACATCTTCAATATCTACATCCTCAATATCTACATCCTCAATATCTACATCCTTATAATATCTACAATCTCAATATCTACCTCCTCAAAATATCTACAACCTCAATATCTACATCCTCAAAATATCTACAACCTCAATATCTAAATCCTCAAAATCTACCTCCTCAAAATATATCTACAAACTCAATATCTACATCCTCAAAATATATCTACAAACTCAATATCTACATCCTCAAAATATCTACATCCTCAATCTCAATGTATATCCGAACCCCCCATCTATAATTCCTACATTTGTGTATCCAGTCCAAGTCTTCTAATCCAATTCCTTATGCCTTCATTCTATAAATGGTTCAAAACCGTTGCATTATTTAATTTTCGCGACTTTAGACAATTCAAGCGCTTTACAACATCAGCAGTAAATTGTTTGTTCAAAGAATCGCGCAAATTGTCTCTTAAATATGTGCATTTTGCCGACACATGCGTCCGATTTGAGCACTGGCAAATAGACAGAAAAATGGCCAATCTCTTCCCCATCAATGCGTCCCTATTGCAGCCAACTGTGCAGCTTCCCTTATCAAATTTGGCCTCAGCTTCATCATCATCATTATTATCATAATCATCAAATTCCTGGACCCGGATTCCCGGTTGGTCAGTCAGTCAGCTCATACCTGGCTGAACTGGGCGGCGGCTTGCAGGATTCCGGCAAAGCTGCCGAGAGTAAAATAGGTGAGCTACTACTCCTCCGGTTTTTTCCGCCTCATCCTTGGCAGAGGGAGGCTGGTCCGGTATGTGAGGTTACGTAAGCACTGCATTTCCATGCAGATTAGTTCATTTCCCTCAAGCCGCCCCCCTCATCTCTGCAGCCTCACCTATCTGGGACTTTGGGGATTGATGGGGCTTGGCTCCAGACTCCTCCCGTTTCTTCATCTCATCTTCTTCTTCATCATTGATGTCGTGGCCATTTCTTTCTTTTTCTTCTCAAATCATCGGTTCATTCATTCGACTCCCCCCTCACCTCAATTCAGCCCCTGTTCCCTGTTTGATCCTCAGTTTGCCGCCCTGAGGGAGGGGGTGAGAGGGGAAGGGGTGGGCAGGAGGCCGGCAACCATCAAAAACTCGATCCTCTCCGGCAAGCAGATTTTAATGAGCTGCCTAAATCGCCTTTACATGGAAATGGCTATTCATATTTTTGCTTCATTTTTTTCTCTTTTCTCTGCACGAAGCCCCAATCAAAAGCATTTTGTTAGGCTGTTATCAACCCAATTTTAACTTAAATTTAAACTTTTTATCTATAGGTAGGACACTAAACACTTCGTTCATGCTCACCCAGTGACAGAATCGGTCACTCTGACATCACCCACTGACAGAATCGGTCACTCTGACATCACCCACTGACAGAATCGCTCACCCCACTGACATAATCAGTCACTTAATGACAGAACCCAAACCAAGCCCATGTGGTGACTTTCAAGCCTTCAATCGAATATTAAATCCATGCTTTCGCAAGTATTTCCCTTCTGAAAAATGTCTACACACCCCCAAGAATCTTCTCAAAGATTAATGACCGAATGGCACGAAATCGACTGACTTGTGCCGATGATTTTCCAAATGGAGACTGAGCAGATGGAGCTGCGCTTTCTTCGCAGTTATAATTCTTGGTGTGGGCACGTTTTTTGGCTTAAAGACACGATCGACAGGGGGGAATGAGTTGAGTCGAAGACAGAATAGGAAGGGGCTGAATAGGAAGGAAGCTGACTGATATCCCCTCACTGAAGGGAGATTTTCGCTTAAGACTCTTCTTTTGGCCAACTGTATACAGTGAAGTTGGGATATCGCTTCCATCTCCGTCAGCTATATTCATAACTTTTTTGCATAATGAGCCACTTCCTTCTAATCTCCCGAGGGGTGGGGGGAGCGCAACGGTAGACACATTCATCCATTTTTTCATTCAGCTTTTTCATACGCCGGGATATCGCAGACTGGTTGAGAGGGTCAAAGTTCAAAGACGCCTCCGTCAGACACTCCCTGAGGGCAATTTGAGCCAGTCATTGCTCTGCAGTTGCTCACTCACTCAACTAACGGTGATTCTGACTGCTCAATTCACAGGCTGAGGCGAGTCAAAGTCAACGTCTTTGTCTCCATTGTTTCTTTTGTTTCTAGCGCTGGAACCTTGCGCCTGGACTCAGCATTTATAGCTCATACATGTGCTTGGTGTGAATGCTTTTACAGTTTTTGAAATATGCAATTTCAAATGTTTTTCTTTCCGGTTCGATGCTTTTAAGTAGCTCAACAAGTTTTAGTCTCTATGGCCAAGTTTGGGGTGGGGCAGAGCAGATCAGCGACCGATTCTCGCGCAAAAGTGAACCGGATTCCATTCCGTGCAAGACAACATTTATATCTGCCTTGTGTCTATGGCCAATCCTATCTTTACTTTATTTGTGTCTATACTGTCTATGGCCAAGCCTATCTGTACTTTATTTGTGTCTATACTGTCTATGGCCAAGCCTATCTGTACTTTATTTGTGTCTATACTATCTATGGTCAAGCCTATCTGTACTTTATTTGTGTCAATACTGTCTATGGCCATACCTAAATGTACTCTATTTGTGCCTGTACTATATATGGCCAAGCCTATCTGTACTTTATTTGTGTCTATACTATCTATGGTCAAGCCTATCTGTACTTTATTTGTGTCAATACTGTCTATGGCCAAGCCTATCTGTACTTTATTTGTGTATATACTATCTATGTCCAAGCCTATCTGTACTCTATTTGTGCATACGGTATGAATGGCCAAGCCTAACTGTACACAGGCTCTGCCAGTAGGTTTTATAGCCTATTTCGAGTCTGTAATGTCTATGGCCAAGTCTGACTGCACTTCACATGTATTTCTACCTATATACGCTCGTAAATGTAGGTATCCATGGCGCAACTGAACATGCCAATCTATCTTTCATTTTCTAATTTCCTTTTCGGGACATTAAAATTTGAACCCGATCAAATTTGGTTCCCTGCTGCGACGCGGTAGGTTTCCCCCACCCACCCCTGCCTCTCCCATAACCGGATTGTTAAGTTATTAATGCGACACAGCAAAGGCCCCAAGTCCACTGGGATCTCTGCTCTCCTCCCTCGCTTCTCCCAATTTCCCACGGACTGCGCAACTGCATGACCCCTTCAAAGCGCGCCTCTTATTGCTGAGTGGGCGATTAAAGCCAGCACCAACTCAGCAGGCAGCGCTAGCTGGACTCCAGACACCAGGGGGGGGGGGCTTGCTAGGCCCCTTCCTTCGTCATACTCTTCGGGCCCAACGAAGAGTCACGTGCAACCCCTCGCCCCCTTCTTCCAAGACGGGGCGCCAAGGAGGGGACCCCAGACGCCCGGGGTTAGATCCCGGATGCCGTCCGCAAAATCCCTTATATCCCCCTTTAAGTCGCCACTTACGTAACTCTTTCTCATTCTATGCCTTTGCTGGCCTACAGACTATCGACCCTCCTCTAGTCCCACTCTGGCGCTGGGATCCTGAGAGTTTGGGGGAGAGGAAAAAGGGGTGCCAACTTCAGAATCGCCTCTTGTTCATTCACTTTTTTCAACACATACAGACAGGCACACAGGCATGTTGGGGAAACACGGGCCCAAGTAAATATTGTTGAGCTATTATGAAACAAGGCCAGAATTGAGGTGAAATGGAGAAAAAAAGCAACAATAAAAATCGAGGCCTGTCAAACCGGCTCAGAGCTCCCAGGGCTATTTAGAAACTCTGTCAATACTGGATGACTCTGTGATACTCTGTCAGCCAATAGCAGGCCGCCCCTGCCATCTCTCCCCACCTCTCTCTCTCCATACACCAGCTAAATAGCCGCCACTGCAGCACTACAGGGCCCCTGGCGCCCCACACTCAATTCGATTTCGATCTCTTTCTGCTCCTCTCGCTCGCAGTCCAAGCCTCGCAGTCGGAGATGCTAAAGCGTCAGCTCATCCCCGCGGTGCTGTTGCTATTCAGCATCGCCGCCTCAGCCTCCGCGGCGCCGTTCCAGTGCAGCATCAGCGGCAGCAACGGATCCCGTCTAGAAACTGAAGTGCTGGGAGGTCGGCGAATCCAGCAGTCAGTCAGGCTGGCCGCGACCGCGATGCACAGCTGCCAGTGGGTGCTCAACTCCAGCACCTACACTGATTACGTAATCGAACGGAACCGGAGCGACGCTGCGAGCTCCTGCCAGCGAGTCCGTGTCATCGGCGGACCCCTCGGCGGCTCCTGGACTGTCACAGCTCCGTCTGAGCCCGATCTCGACCCCCGCCTGGTTGGCAAGTGTCGCCACAGGCTGGGCGCGGACTGCCGCTACCACCTCACCGACTACCAGGCCGCCGACCAGCCCTGCCGCTACGAAAATGGCGGCCCGGTCTGCCAGGAGGCGCCCCGACAGTTCAGCGGCGTTCTGGGTGGCCGCAGCTTCAATGCCACCTGGATCCAGCTGGACCTCATCCCGGGAAACTCGAGCAGCTGCGCCTGGGTGCTGCTGGGCAGCTCCGCCAGCCTGTGGACTCACTCCGCCCAGGCTGCCGGCGGCCGCGCCTGCCTGACCTGCTCGCGTCATGCCGGATCGGGCAAGGTCGCCTGCTCGCCTCCAGCGGCAGCCGCCGCTCCGCCAGGCACCGACTGCGAGCACCGGCTGGGACCCGACTGCCGGCCGTACATGGTGGACTTCGCCAACTCCGAGCTGCCCTGCCGGGAGACCCGCCGAAGCAGCGGCAGCGGTGGCGGCAGCGGCAGCAGCTCCCGTCAGGCCTCGTCGGATGCCAGCTACCGGATGCTGATGTCGGACGACGGCGGCAGCAAGTCGGGCGTCCCAGTCGCCTCCTCGCTGATGCCGCTGCTGCTGCTGGCTGCAGGTGCCGCTGCCTCTCTGAGAAGGTAACAGACTGGAGTTGCGCCACCGGCTCCATGTGTGTCTACGGCACGAATCTGAAACTGATTGTACTAATGTTCCTTGATCGGAAGAATCGCCCACGCCCCCATCGGAAGAATCGCCCATGCCCCCATCGGAAGAATCGCCCATCCCCATCGGAAGAATCGCCCATGCCCCCATCGGAAGAATCGCCATCCCCATCGGAAAAATCGCCCATGCCCCCATTGGAAGAATCGCCCATGCCCCCATTGGAAGAATCGCCCATGCCCCCATCGGAAGAATCGCCCATGCCTCATCGCAAGAATCGCCCATGCCCTCATCGGAAGGACCAGGCCCCATTGTTCTAAAAGAAATAATATATTGGACAAGCGTCCTACTTTGCAAGAAATAAAAGAAGTTGTATAAAAGCAAAACAAAAGAAACACAGAAGCAATGCAAAAACAATGTCTTGTTCAAATATTACTAATCAATTGAACTTCAAGATTTCTTACCTCTCTGCAATTTGATTACGCAATCTTTCTGAACTGAATGCTAACCAAATTTTATTTCAAAGCAAATTTGTACCATTTCTGAACTATTCCCGTCAGTGGTAAAATGCGGAACTCGAATCACCACTAAAGTACACTTTCTGCTCGAGAAACTGAATCACCAAAAATAATTATTCCCGTTGCTTTGTCGGGCAATGTTTAATAACTTTTTTATCTGTGCACATCATTTTCTACTCATTTATTTTAAATGCTCACTGGTTGCACAGTTGCTTGCTTCTTCTAGTAGACAAAGTGGCACGTTTTTCTTCTTGCAGAAACATTGCTTGACCCGATTCGATTGTCCCGTGTGCGTGCTTTGCAGCTGTTTGCTTTTTTGTGAACAATTACGTTTTTACCAATGTATGTGTTTGTTAGCTTTGTCAGCTTTTTTACGAACGATTTTAGTATAATAAAAAATATTATAATGCTTACATACCCCTTACACACAGTGTGGGCAACACGAGTAATATATTGACACTTCGAATCCCAGCTATGAAATACAAACAATGAAAAACTTGTCATAAATATTTTATCTGCGTTAGAAAATTTCATTTTTTTGATAGAATGTCATTGGAAAAGGTGGAGGTAGATGCGCCATCCCGTGAAGGGAGGGGCGGAAGGCGAAAGGCCATCCCGTGAAGGGAGAGGCGGAAGGAGAGGCGCCATCTCATGAAGGGGCGAAAGGAGAGGCGCCATCCTGTGAAGTGAGGGGCGGAAGGAGAGGCGCCATCCTGTGAAGGGAGGGGCGGAAGGAGAGGCGCCATCCTGTGAAGGGAGGGGCGGAAGGAGAGGCGCCATCCCGTGAAAGGGCGGAAGGAGAGGCGCCATCCTGTGAAGGGAGGGGCGGAAGGAGAGGCGCCATCCTGTGAAGGGAGGGGCGGAAGGAGAGGCGCCATCCCGTGAAAGGGCGGAAGGAGAGGCACCACCTCATGAAGGGGCAGAAGGAGAGGCGCCATCTCATGAAGGGGCGGAAGGAGAGGCACCACCTCATGAAGGGGCGGAAGGAGAGGCACCACCTCATGAAGGGGCAGAAGGAGAGGCGCCATCTCATGAAGGGGCGGAAGGAGAGGCACCACCTCATGAAGGGGCGGAAGGAGAGGCACCACCTCATGAAGGGGCAGAAGGAGAGGCGCCATCTCATGAAGGGGCGGAAGGAGAGGCACCACCTCATGAAGGGGCAGAAGGAGAGGCGCCATCTCATGAAGGGGCGGAAGGAGAGGCACCATCCCATGGGGGAGTCGCCATTCACCTGGCGCTATCCCACCAGGGGCGAGAAGAGCCTGAAAAAAGCTCTTGACGTCTCTATTACAGATCCCGTGATGCTTAACTACAGGGGGAACTTTCTGTCCTGATGCAATTACAGAACCCAGGAATCGAAACTGGCTCTCAGCACCAACAGCGGTGCTAAAAAGCCCGTTTGCAACAGAGGCGGCTACAATGTTAGGGTGCTAGCCGCCTACCGATGACGGGTGGGCAAGAAGCGGGCGAGGGCAGTCAATCCGAGATCCAATTGTCTCAAATCTGGGTCTGTTGAGACTTAGCAGACGGAATTTAAGGTTCCCACTGAATATGCGGTTTGCTAATCAGCTTCTTGCTGGCTTACTGTCGGTTTTTACCTGTGACTCACTTGTTCGTTAGGCAGTCAACGGTGGGAAAGCGTTGAAGAAAACTCGGAGAACCCAACGCGCTGCGCGAGTTTGTAGCGCGCTGTAAAAAAATTCAATTTTCGTAAATCCAAAAAATCAGAGCTTCTTCTACAGTATTGCGAAGCTTTTTTACATTTTAAATTTAATTTGGGCTAATTTTAATTGCAAGTAGCAGCTAATGGCTGCGAAATTCTGTTTTTAGAATTGAAATCTGTAAGGGTGTGAATGCTTCAGGGTGTGAATACTTCAGGGTGTGAATACTTCAGGGTGTGAATACTTCAGGGTGTGAATAGATCCTGGTGTGAATACTTCAGGGTATGAATAGATCCTGGTGTGAATACTTCAGGGTGTGAATACTTCAGGGTGTGAATACTTCAGGGTGTGAATACTTCAGGGTGTGAAAAGATCCTGGTGTGAATACTTCAGGGTATGAATAGATCCTGGTGTGAATACTTCAGGGTGTGAATACTTCAGGGTGTGAATACTTCAGGGTGTGAATACTTCAGGGTGTGAAAAGATCCTGGTGTGAATACTTCAGGGTATGAATAGATCCTGGTGTGAATACTTCAGGGTATGAATAGATCCTGGTGTGAATACTTCAGGGTGTGAATACTTCAGGGTGTGAAAAGATCCTGGTGTGAATACTTCAGGGTATGAATAGATCCTGGTGTGAATACTTCAGGGTGTGAATACTTCAGGGTGTGAAAAGATCCTGGTGTGAATACTTCAGGGTATGAATAGATCCTGGTGTGAATACTTCAGGGTGTGAATACTTCAGGGTGTGAATACTTCAGGGTGTGAAAAGATCCTGGTGTGAATACTTCAGGGTATGAATAGATCCTGGTGTGAATACTTCAGGGTGTGAATACTTCAGGGTGTGAAAAGATCCTGGTGTGAATACTTCAGGGTGTGAATAGATCCTGGTGTGAATACTTCAGGATGTGAATACTTCAGGGTGTGAATACTTCAGGACGTGAATACTTCAGGATGTGAATACTTCAGGGTGTGAATACTTCAGGGTGTGAATAATTATGATGTGAATTTTAAGTACGCGAATGCTCAAGATGAGGAAGATTTTTAATCCCCAGGAAAATAAAGCTATGGGATTAGGCATCTGTTGAAGGGAAAAGCTCTCCTCCGCGAGTTAATCTCTATCTGGGCTGCATCAGTTTGAGGCCGTGACCCCAAACCACCGTACAGAGCAGACACTGCTCAAGCTTACTGGACTGAATAGTTTCTTATTTAGCTTGTCATTTTTGCCTATCAGATCAGATCGTGTTCAATCATTCGCTTCCACAGCCTGTCCACCACGGTTGACCCGACACGGCGTGTGCAATTAACAGCCGATCTCGGCTGAGGCTTGTGAGTTTTTGTTTCTAATTAAAATCGCCAGGCGGCAGATATGCCGGAGACTAATTCCGAAATGGCTACTGGTAGCTTCGTATCTGAGGGGGGGGGAGTCGAGGGAGCTTCAGAATTTCGGAATTCGAATCGTCGCTCGACACTGTTGCTAGGGGATCTCTTCCCTCTCGCTCTCTGTTCTGTCTCTCACGCAGCCCCCCCCCAGCTTCAAGACGTCGAGAACTGCGAAATGCCCCAACATGGCCGTCTACGCACCCCCCCCCCTTCGACAGGCTGGGAAGCCCCTTGCGCGCTGGTTCTCGGGTGACTCACGGACAGCCAGAGAGGGCCAAGCCAGCTGCAGCAGCAGCAGCAACAGTAGCTTTTCTTATCAAGAAATTGTGAAAGAAAATCCTTATATATAACTAGAAGGCAAAAAACACTCGCCTAGATCCGCTAAAATCCAAATCCAGAAACAGGAGAAGCCCAATTGCATTCGAAAGGGGATCAACGCTGATGGGGATAGAGGGAAATGAGGAATTTCTTAGAAAACCAGCGGAGCCAGAGGAAGCCTTTCTGGGCTACGAGAGCAGTAATTGGTGCGATGCGTGTTTGGAATGTCAAGACGCGGTCGGGGGCCAACAGCCGTTATCAGAGGCTGTGGTAAAAAGGTAGACAGAGGGTTGTCAGGGGGTTTGTCTTGTTTGGGAAACACAAAACCAAACGGATCGCCCAGAATTTCCACCGAATTTGAAACTGGTTCAAGCTGCTGTCGGAGTGACCCGGTGGCTTTATTAAAACTAGCGTCTTAGTGTAGGCTAGTCTATGCGATGAGCATAGACTGAACAATTAATGATCGATCAGCAGTACCAGATGAGCAATCAATGATCGATCAGCAGTACCAGATGAGCAATCAGTGATCAATTATCAGTACCAGATGAGCAATCAATGATCAATCAGCAGTACCAGATGCATAAAAAGGCTACCTGTGTAATGTCACATATTTTCAAATTGATTGTATAAATTTAAAATAGTTTGCTCATCATCCAGCCATGAGCTCTAAAAAAATTCCCAATCGCTAGCCAGCCTTGAGATATTCGTGAAGATATGCATTATTAAGGCTCGGCATTCACTCAGAGCTCCATCTAGTGAGCTGATAAAGAAATCCCATATCCAACAATGCCACAAGTTGCCTTTTTTGATTTCGTGAGCAGTTTGACTCATACCGTACAGAGCTTCCGTTTTAGCGGGATATTCTACTCTTATCTTAGATGTTTGCCATCTAGGGGATTTTTTTGAATGGGAAATGAAAGCTGAGAAGCCATCAGATTCTATGATATAGTGTGTGTTTTTTGCTTTGCTAGTGGCTTTTTGAGGTTTTGGTTATCCGATTGCATGAGCGGGGTGTTAATTTGCATTCATTCCGTGAGTCATACAGGCTAGGGGTTAGCCTGACTGTTACTGGCTCCATGTCTAACAGGTGATACCTATGCATAACAGGTGATACCTATGCATAACAGGTGATACCTATGCATAACAGGTGATACCTATGCATAGCAGGTGATACCTATGCATAACAGGTGATACCTATGCATAACAGGTGATACCTATGCATAACAGGTGATACCTATGCATAACAGGTGATACCTATGCATAACAGGTGATACCTATGCATAACAGGTGATACTTATGCATAACAGGTGATACCTATGCATAACAGGTGATACCTATGCATAACAGGTGATACCTATGCATAACAGGTGATACCTATGCATAACAGGTGATACCTATGCATAACAGGTGATACCTATGCATAACAGGTGATACCTATGCATAACAGGTGATACCTATACATAACAGGTGATACCTATGCATAACAGGTGATACCTATACATAACAGGTGATACCTATGCATAACAGGTGATACCTATGCATAACAGGTGATACCTATGCATAACAGGTGATACCTATGCATAACAGGTGATACCTATACATAACAGGTGATACCTATGCATAACAGGTGATACCTATGCATAACAGGTGATACCTATGCATAACAGGTGATACCTATGCATAACAGGTGATACCTATGCATAACAGGTGATACCTATACATAACAGGTGATACCTATGCATAACAGGTGATACCTATGCATAACAGGTGATACCTATGCATAACAGGTGATACCTATGCATAACAGGTGATACCTATGCATAACAGGTGATACCTATGCATAACAGGTGATACCTATGCATAACAGGTGATACCTATGCATAACAGGTGATACCTATACATAACAGGTGATACCTATACATAACAGGTGATACCTATGCATAACAGGTGATACCTATGCATAACAGGTGATACCTATGCATAACAGGTGATACCTATACATAACAGGTGATACCTATGCATAGCAGGTGATACCTATGCATAACAGGTGATACCTATGCATAACAGGTGATACCTATGCATAACAGGTGATACCTATGCATAACAGGTGATACCTATGCATAACAGGTGATACCTATACATAACAGGTGATACCTATGCATAACAGGTGATACCTATGCATAACAGGTGATACCTATGCATAACAGGTGATACCTATGCATAATAGGTGATACCTATGCATAACAGGTGATACCTATGCATAACAGGTGATACCTATGCATAACAGGTGATACCTATGCATAACAGGTGATACCTATGCATAACAGGTGGTTCCTATGCATATTAGGTGATGCTTATGCTTAACAGGTGATACCTATGCATAACAGGTGATACCTATGCATAACAGGTGATACCTATGCATAACAGGTGATGCTTATGCTTAACAGAGAGGATTGGGTCAAGCAAATATCTAACATGACCCATTCCCTTCACATTCTATTACTTAGAGGTATATCAAGGTTTTAGCCCAGGTTCAAGGTTCAAGGTTCAAGCCGTAGCCCAGTGGTTGAGCGCCGCGCTCTGATGTTTCAACGGCCCAGGCTCGATTCGAAATGCAATCCCACTAATTTGGGGCTAAATTGGAATCTCGGCTTGGCTCTGCTCGTGCAATGATGGCCAACCCTAAGACACATTGAAGTGTACACGCCTTCCCGTGTGAGTGTGTGCCTGTGAGTATGACTGCGTACGTAGCCGCGCACTTGTATGCCTGCTCAGGGGAGTCGGCGGAATGGGCAGCAATGCCTCTCGCCGGTTGTGTGACAATGCTGTTTAAAGTGCGCCAGGGTGCACACAGTCCCTGCCTCTACTCGTAATATAAAGAGAAAACCGGTAAAGCAATTCACAATACTATTTACTGTCTAAGAAATAAAAAATATTAGTGACAGAATTCTTGTCTTTCCCATGCAGTCTGACACCATTAGTTTCGTTCTCAAGACAATTGTTTCCATAGACGACTGGCTAACAGCCGCATGTACGGGAATTAGCAATAAGACTACAGGAAGGCGTCAAACTCCTGCTTGAAGTTATTCTTCTGATTCAGACTCTGCCTAGTTGAGTCTCCGGATGCCTCATCAAATTCATTAGCGGCCGCCCTCGCCGCCCCCGCAAAGTCCACAGATTCGAAATCTTCGAAGAGTCCGTCGAAATCGAAGCCGGCGTTGGAGCGGCCGGGCGGCCCATCGTCGTCTTCGCCGGGCCACCGGCCGGCGGCGCGGGCCGGACTGTCGGGCCGGCGCTCGGCCAGCTCGCGTTGCCGCCTTTGCTCAGCAACAATCTGCTCGATCTCCGCCGCGCTCAGGTAGAAATCGCCGTCGTCAGCAACCGGCACAGTCTCCGCTCCGACATCGTCGCCTTCCAGACTCTCCGCCCCAGCTGACGGAGTCGTCCGACCGGAATCGGCGCCCGCTCGGCAAGTCTGGGGCGTCGGCGGCGACAGCGGCGGCGACTGGTCGCTTCCTGAGCTGACAATGACCGCGTCGATGTAGAAACTGTTGTCGAATTGCTGCGGCATCACCAGGTCGGCGCCGACAGACGCTGGCCAAGGATCGTCGCTGTTGCTGTCATCGTCGACATCCTCCGGCAGGGTGTGCAGCGGCGGCGGCACCCGGGCCCGGACGATCTCGCCGGCACTGATGGGGAAGGCCGGCCAGCAGCTCTCCAGTTCCGCATCGTCGGCCCCGGCGTCGGTGCAGCAGTCCACCTGGTCGTCCGGATCGTCGCCATAGTTGTTCGACGTCGTTGTAGCGACGGAAGCCGTGCCAGCGGCGGCGGCCTCTTTGATGTTGAGCGACAGAGCCCGGCCGGGGTTTGGTGAGAAGACCGGAACGGCTCGAATGCGTTGGATCTGCTGCTGCTGCTGCTGCTCCGAGCCGGGGCCTTCGGCTATCGAAGCCGCCGTGGAGGCCGCCGCTGCCGCCGCTGCAGTAGAGGCGGCCGCTGACGAAGCAGAACGCTGGCCGCGGTAGACAGAGCCCATGAGGGTGCAGCGCTTCTGGAACTGTTGCATCGCGCAGTACACGTCTGCGGGGCGGACGTGGGGAAGTGATGTTGGAGTTTGAGCAGTAATTTGGTCACTGACTGGCGCTAATCTAGGCCAGGAAACCTTTACGAGTCTTGGTAGTCGTGAATCAACAAGGAGCAGGCCAGCAGATTAGTAAGATGCAATCTGGCCCAGACAGATCATGACCCAGGAGAGAAGGCCATAAGCCACAACAGGAATTAACCAAGAAAATAAGCATAAGGCAAATTAACATACGCTCGTAACATTCGTTCGCTAAAGTGGCCTGTTTGGATAAGCCCTGTTCCTTCACAGGTCGCAGCAGCCGAGGTCAGGAATCGCCAGGTGCGTGGCTGGGATTACACTGCTTTTTTGAGGAAAAAACACACTTAGACTGATGGGAAGAGCCCGACTCCCCCTCCCCCCCCCCGCGGGGCAGTTCGCGATCCCGTGATTCCGGCTCTAATATGATTATGCCTCATAGAGGAGCCTGAGGGTTGGGAAGACGGAGAGCCCCCCCCCCCGATTTACCTGTGCGCATTTGCCTAATTGGGGGCGAGTGCCTGACAAGAAAGAATTACAGGAAAGAGTCGCAGAATTATTATTAGGGGAAATCGCGAGCAGGAGAGGCTGGGCTGAGGCAGCAGCGAAGCGAACAAGATCTGTTCGCTGTTTGCTCAAGTCAAAGAGAAATTTTTCCGCAAGCATAGCTGGGGTGATGGTGGGCATGAGGTAAAAAAAGGGGGGCTACACTGCACTCAAGAAAATTAAGATCTTGATGGGTGTGATAAGAAATTCTATCTTCAAAATTATCTTTATGAGGTTCCTCATTGCTATGGGGAATGCGAAGGCTTTTTATATTCCTAGTGGTTAGAGCGTCGGACTCACGACTTGAAGGTCGGGGGTTCGATTCCTGATCCCACTGGAACGATTTGTGTCCTTGAGCAAGACGCTTAACTCTGCACTGCTTCAGTTCACCCAGCTGTAAAATGGGTGCCAGCATTAGCTGGGGTAATTGGGGCTGTGTGTGGCGACCCCCCAGTCCTTGGACTGAACAGCCGTACGCAGCCGTCAGATGCGCCGTGCAATAGCTGCGGCTGAACTGTCGGTTGCACATCTGGGCCTATTGGGGAAGGTGCAATCAATTGTTATTCTTATTTTTTTATTGTTACATTCCTAGAATACAGCATTTACTTTAATCTCATTCCGTGGAAAATGCCTAGATGGTAAATTCAGTTTGATGATCGGTCATACAGTGAGACCCCACCCTATGACCAAGATGGGAAATTCAGCTTGATAGTCGGTCATGCAGTGAGATCCCACCCTATGACCACGATGGGGAATTCAGCTTGATAGTCGGTTATGCAGTGAGACCCCACCCTATGACCAAGATCAGAAATTCAGCTTGATAATCGGTCATGCAGTGAGATCCCACCCTATGACCAAGATCGGAAATTCAGCTTGATAGTCGGTCATGCATAGCCATTTTATAGCCAAGCAAGCTACTCAACCAACCATCAGCTCGACTATTTCGTCTGGAGTAGGCGCCGATCACGTGACGATATCTGACGGCCACCGCCCAGAGCGAGTTGGGCAGCACGATGGTCTCCAGCAGCAGCAGGATGATGTACTCTGAGCCGCTCCGGCTGGGCCATGCCACCAGCGCTGAGAAGTCCAGAATCTGTTGATGTTGTTTACGTGAATCTTTCTTAGAATCCGTGATAATGGACAGAATTAGAAGGCAGCGTTTCTTGAAAATCTTTTAAAGACTCAAAAACTTTTGTAGCATCAAAAAATAGGTCGCTACCGTTTCTTAGAGAAGGGAAGAGGAGAGGAGAGGAGAGGAGAGGAGAGGAGAGGAGAGGAGAGGAGAGGAGAGGAGAGGAGAGGAGAGGAGAGGAGAGGAGAAGAGAGGAGAGGAGAGGAGAGGAGAGGAGAGGAGAGGAGAGGAGAGGAGAGGAGAGGAGAGGATGGGATAGTAGAGGAGAGGAGAAGAGAGGAGAGGAGGGGAGAGGAGAGGAGAGGAGAAGAGAGGAGAGGAGAGGAGAGGAGAGGAGAGGAGAGGAGAGGAGAGGAGAGGAGAGGAGAGGAGAGGACAGGAGAGGAGAAGAGAGGAGAGGAGAGGAGAGGAGAGGAGAGGAGAAGAGAGGAGAAGAGAGGAGAGGAGAGGAGGGGAGAGGAGAGGATGGGATAGTAGAGGAGAGGAGAGAAGAGGAGAGGAGAGAAGAAGAGAGGAGAGAAGAGGAGAGAGGAGAACTGAAAATAAACACAAACATTGAGCGGGCCGGATTGCTATTATGAAGTTCAAAGGTCCCGAGGTCCAGATACAGAGGCTTATACGCTCGTAGCGGGCCGCACGGGGACCGCAGGCCGGAGTCTGCCGACCCCAGTTCTACGAGGTCTACCATGATTGGCAAATTATCCCGGGAATCGAGCTCGGGTCCTCAGCCACAAACCTCCGGCAAAATGGCATGGATTTGCATTGGAGCTCCAACCTCAGCTGCGTCAATTGATGCGGTCAGTGAAAGCTTTTTCTAAGAAAACAAAATTTGCAGGCCGTGAAACGCAAGGCTGCATGGGAACGCAGGCCGCTGGTCACTTTGACCCGCAATGACCCGCGTCGATGTTTACACTCGCCGCTCGGATCGAATTCCGTCGTCGTGCCCTCCACCCCCACCCACAATTTTTCTCTGAACCACCTTGTTTGGGGAGGCTGGCGCTGGCGACAAAGGGAGAAAAAAGCTATATTTTTTAAAAATGAGGGGCGCTGCTGCGAGAAGATAGGCGACTGGAGACCATGCAGGCAAAAGAGAGGGTGAGAGAGATCGATCGACATCAACCCCCCCCGTTGTCCCCCTGTCATCGCCCCAATGGCCAACATAGTGTCCAATGTTGATGGTGCTGAAGGGTCCAAGCCACCCCAGTTCAACTGCATGAAGCCAAGGAGATCCACAGCCAGAACTTAATTCTTGCCCAACCTTACTTTTCAAACAACTGTCTTAAATTTTGGCTTAATAAATTTTTCATAAAATAACTTTGTATAGCTTCATTTTTTAAAGCTCAATACAATCTTCACATTATCCGGTAGAGCAATACCCGGTATTCTGGTCAGGAGCTTTTAAAATACTATTTTTGCATTAAATCGGCCTAGTTGTCTGACAAAGAGTTGGCGACTCCAGACTCCTGGGGTCTGGGTCTCCTTGTCCCGGCGCATAGCACACTTCAGCCTTTTGTTGTTTAAATAAGCGGCACTGAAACAAGACCAGTTTACCGCACAGGAAATGAAGAGAAAGTTGAATTGCTTTGCCACTTCGGTTTTGGCGGCTTGTTTATTGACTGTGGACCGAGTGACTGACATGAGTAAAAAAAGAAAGTGTTGCATATCTGACCGTTTCTAAATTTCTGTTGACATTGACAACACAACTTATACTGTAAGGTGGAAAACCAGTGAGGCGTCACCCATGGAAACTGGCTGCCCATTAATGCCGATCACGGGTCACCGGTTTCTCATCTGATTATGCAACTTGCAGCTCCTCTCTTTGGCCGCCAGGTTAACCCGGTTTTTCCTATGATGGGGCCAGGCGGAGGCTGGAAAATTGATAAGAGAATGTCCTGCGCGCCAGATTCAGTTTGGTCTCAAATATTGGGCACAGGGTTTCGATTGAATTTGCGGGAGACTCCGCCCCAGGAGTTGATTACATTATGCTTACAGATTCCTGAAATTCGAGTAATACCAATATTTCCTTGACTCTACTAACTCTAAGTAGTGTTTAAAGAAAATAAAAAACTATTTTGTTTCTTGTTTCTTCTGCAACGTACTTATTTCTTAGAATCAGTAGCATTTTATGGTCCTTTTGACGTTTTCATCCTTTAAATATAAGACATTTTTGTTCCTCAATTAGGCTAACAATTATGAAAATTTAGTAATGTTGAATTTGAAATGCATCAATACTTTAACAAGCATCAGTTAAAGGACAATTTTTTTTATAAAATTGTTATTGAAGTTTCAACTTCCAAATTCCATATTCCATATTCAAAATCCATATTCCATATTCCATATTTCATATTCCATATTCCATATTCCATATTCCATATTCCATATTCCATATTCCATACTCCATATTCCACATTCCATATTCCATATTTCATACTCCATATTCCACATTCCATATTCCATATTTCATACTCCATATTCCACATTCCATATTCCATATTCCACATTCCATATTCCATATTTCATACTCCATATTCCGTTTCCCACACCCCGCACACCGGCTCACCAGCATGGGCAGGTGGTTAAAGAAGAACGCGATGGCGTTGGCCAGGCTGGTCACCCGCCAGGCCTCCCAGGCGTGCTTGCGCGCGTCGAACTCCGCCGAGAGGCGCAGCTGCTGGCCGGGCTTCGTCGATACGGCACTACCGCCGCCACCGTCGTCTGAGCCGCCGCCGCTGCCACCGGCGCTGCTACCAACAATGCGAGTGACCATCTCCTGAGCTGGATGGCGAGCTCGTCGCAGGTGCAAGAAGCTGTCCAGACTGCAGGCTGCGCAGATGAAGCCGGAGGCTGCGTTGCAAGCGCCGATGATTATCGAGTAGGTGAAGTCCAGCTGGCTGGGCAGAAACCGGCAGCGCAGGCTGGCGTCTCTGGGATCGGTTGAAACTCGAACCCAGAGGTTGACGGGCACAAGGCCTGTGAATTCGGAAGAGGGGGAGGGGGTTAAATGCCTTTTTAAATTAATTCCATTGGAAATAAGCACTTTTAAGAATTTTAGAACTTAGAGTTCTAAAAATAGCAGCCAATTAAATCGATGACCGCTGCTTCACTATCTAAAAATAGCAGCCAATTAAATCGATGACCGCTGCTTCACTATCTAAAAACAGCAGCCAATTAAATCGATGACCGCTGCTTCACCATCTAAAAATAGCAACCAATTAAATTGATGACCGCTGCTTCACCATCTAAAAATAGCAGCCAATTAAATCGATGACCGCTGCTTCACCATCTAAAAATAGCAGCCAATTAAATCGATGACCGCTGCTTCACCATCTAAAAATAGCAGCCAATTAAATCGATGACTGCTGCTTCACCATCTAAAAATAGCAGCCAATTATAATTCATCCTTCATTAGGCTAATTATTAGTTTCTAATTATCGATTACATTTCGATAAATGTAATTTAGTGATGTAGTGAACTTCTCCGAAAGTCCATGTGTACATAATGATCCGTCATGCGATTGATCATAATTATCGTTTATCGTGTCCTACAGCGATTAAGGAAAATTTAATAATAAGGGACAACTCAACCTCATGCATTGTACTGTATTCTGTGTATTCTGTGGTTTTGACTGTGGGCTGTAGGCATTGTCGAAAGAGTCACCAAATGTTATTGATGTTGCATTTAAAGGTTAGACCTTCAGGAACAAAAAATGGTCACCCGTTAGTTCTCTGTCCTACTCTTTTCGAATATTACTTTTCACAATATGATGGCGTGATTGCGACGACCTTGGGGAATCCCCAAAGGTCAGCGCCCACCTCACTCTCACTGGCGCGATAGGTGGGCAGTTGGAGACACTTTCTAAAAATAGCAACCAATCAGATCTCCAGGGCAGCCTGAAGAAGCCTTCTCACCAGTGACAAAAGCGGCGCACGACCAGACGCTAACGATGAGCAGCGGCTTCACCTTGTTTGTCACCCAGCCGTTGTAGACCGGGCCGCCTTCCTTTCGCAGCAGGAACAGCCGATCAACGGCAAAGAATGCCGTGCCCAGCAGCGACACCAGCAGAGACGAGTGCAAGCTGAACACGAACAGGCGGCAGGTGACCGCCGACCACGGGATTCCCCCAAGCACCACGCTGATGAGCAGCGGCGCAGCTAGCAAGGTGTACAGCGCGTTCCTCAGCATCAGGCCGGCCAGGCAGATGTCCAGGCTTCTGAGCAGGCCTCGGAAGTGCAGCAGCAGCAGGCAAAAGAGACCCAGCGATGGCACCGCCAGAACTAACAGGGAGAGCCAGGCTATGGCCTCCTGCCTGTAGAACTGTGCCATGCTCTGTCTACTGCTTCTATTTCTTGCGGAGTTTCTCTCTGTATTTTTGCTGCTTTTAGCAACTGTAGCTACAGAAGGAAGGCTTTCTCCTTTTCCATAGGGTGGAGTCAAGAGCATTCAAGAGCCGAAATGATTTTTTTCTCGCCTTGGTCCTTTGCCCCCCCCCCCCCTGTTTCTCGCTTTCTCAATTTCTGCGCTATGCTAGCAGAACTCCAGTTTGAGCACAAATTCAGCTTAAGCGAGTAATCCGTACTGAACCAAATCGATAAGTTTTTAGCGGGGGTTAGAGAGAGAGAGAGAGCAAAGCCACCGCAAAGCTGCTCAGCGAGGCATGATGTAAGAACAGTTTATTAGGTTTACAATCTCAAGCTGATTTGGTTTCAACATGCATTAATAAATGCGAGTGCGTGCGTTTTTGACGTACCTTCATAAAATTTGCAGACACTGCATGAATTCCAAACTGAGGATAAGACGACGCCCAGGGTCTCAGAGGTCTCAGACTTTGCCGTTGGACTCCTTGTGTTGCGAAATCTGAACTAGAACAAGAGCGAATATCGGAAGCAGAACCAGACAAAACAACCAGAAATAGAAGAAAAACAGGAATAAAAATAAAAAAACAACACAGAAAAGTGACAAAAAAGAACAAGAACGAGAACAATATAGCGAGAGCAAGAACCACAACCAGAACCAGAACAAGAGCCAGAACCAGAACAAGAGCCAGAACCAGAACAAGAGCCAGAACCAGAAAAGAACCAGAACTAGAACTAGAACAAGAACGAGAACCAGAACAAGAACCTGAATCAGAACCAGAAAAAGAGCAAGAGCAAGAGTCAGAGTCAGAACCACAACCAGAACCAGAACAAAACACGAACCAGTACAAGAACCAGAACCAGAACACGAACCAGAACAAGAACAAGAACCAGAACCAGAACAAGAATCAAAACCAGAACCAGAACAAGAACAAGAACAAGAAACTAGAATAAGAGCCAGAACCAGAACAAGAATCAAAACCAGAACCAGAACAAGAATCAAAACCATAACCAGAACAAGAACAAGAACCAGAACAAGAACAAGAACAAGAAACTAGAATAAGAGCCAGAACCAGAACAAGAATCAAAACCAGAACCAGAACAAGAATCAAAACCATAACCAGAACCAGAACAAGAACAAGAAACTAGAATAAGAGCCAGAACCAGAACAAGAATCAAAACCAGAACCAGAACAAGAATCAAAACCATAACCAGAACAAGAACAAGAACCAGAACAAGAACAAGAAAAAGAAACTAGAATAAGAGCCAGAACCAGAACAAGAATCAAAACCTTAACCAGAACAAGAACCAGAAAAAGAACCGGAACCGGAGCAAGAACACGAGAGCTTAAGGGCAATTTCCTTCGATCACGTGTGACCTGATTCGTGAACTAATTGAAATTCAAACTAAATGTCCTTATGATTAAGACCAGATAAATGATTAAAATTTCGGAGCCACGCAAACGGAAACTTTCCCTAAGACAGCAAAAAATCACTGACAAAGGTTCTGACTATCGCCAGCTTAGCTCGTACGAACCGCAATTTAAACTGTCAAAGTACGCACTATTCAAGTGGAGAACAAATTCACTGTTTGGAAAAAACAAGTCGCTATTTTGCTATGCTGAATGAATTCCGCTAAGGCCTGCTTTGCCGTTGACATTTCGCTGCTCCGCAGGCATCCCTTCACTTTTCTTCGCTCTCCCCAATGCCCCAAAATCCCTTCGGTTTCGAAAAGGTTTTCATAAAAAGCAACAGGCGCGCGCGCGCGCGCACGAAGCGACGTTCAAATGCCAGAGAGGCTTGACGTCCGACCCAGCGAGGCTCTGTGTACAAAACAGGACCAACCCCGGAGCCAACGCTGCCATTGATTTCATTGCTTCAAGCCAGACAGAGCCAGCCGTCGGCATTTTCTTTGCTTCTAGTAGGAGCGCAGGAAATGCAAGTGTTCGTTGCCAGTATCGATCGACTTGCCGACTGTGCGGTGCGTGGCATGAAGCACAGAGAGAGAAGGTTAGCCTTAGCATCCCTCAAGGCCACTAAAGTTTCCCTTGCATACAGAATATGCCCCTCCAGCATAAGGGGGGGGGGCTACCAGTGGCACAATTTCTGCAACGCGACGATGCAATTCGAAGTCCACCACCACCACCACCACCACGCCCCCGCGCCTTCCCCGCGGACCCTCCTCCCCACCTCCACAGGGGGGATGTCAGGAATGGGAATAAATGCGCAGACACTTACTGGCGCGGCCATCCCGCCCGCTTTTCCCGACGCTTTCCGCCCAGCCGAGCCGAGCAAAACATTTCTTTAATATCAACTTTCTCTCTAGCTTTCTGTTTGTCGGCAGAGCCCAGTTGTCAACAGCGAGTCCATGGCCGACGAAGAGAACCAGTGAGTCCTTTGAGGGGCTGTGAAATATGCAGTATCCGTATTAACCAACTATTTTACAGTTTAACCATGATCTAGTAATTGAATCTCAGTAGGAGGCTTTTGATATTGCGGTAATACTCCTCTGAGCATTTCTCAGTGGCTTAACGAAGCAACGCCTGAGCTACAAGACCAGCTGAGCAAATGATTAATAATGCTTTGGACTGGAGTAAAAGCTCTGGGGGGACATACCAATGCATTGTCCCCCCCACCCCATCTTGTGAGTCGTTGTGGTAATCAATAATTTTTCTTCAGGGCGCCAAAATATAGCGCCTTCGGCGCTAAAATGAGTGCCTGCGGCGCTAAAATGAATGCCTGCGGCGCTAAAATGAGTGCCTTCGGCGCTAAAATGAATGCCTGCGGCGCTAAAATGAGTGCCTGCGGCGCTAAAATGGGGCCAGAGACGCTAAAATGAGTGCCTTCGGCGCTAAAATGAGTGCCTGCGGCGCTAAAAAGAGTGCCTTCGGCGCTAAAATGAGTGCCTGCGGCGCTAAAATGAGTGCCTTCGGCGCTAAAATGAGTGCCTGCGGCGCTAAAATGAGTGCCTGCGGCGCTAAAATGAGTGCCTTCGGCGCTAAAATGAGTGCCTTCGGCGCTAAAATGAGTGCCTTCGGCGCTAAAACGAGTGCCTGCGGCGCTAAAATGAGTACCTGCGGCGCTAAAAATGAGTGCCTGCGGCGCTAAAATGAGTGCCTTCGGCGCTAAAACGAGTGCCTGCGGCGCTAAAATGAGTGCCTGCGGCGCTAAAATGAGTACCTGCGGCGCTAAAAATGAGTGCCTGCGGCGCCAAAATGAGTGCCTGTGGCGCTAAAATGGGGCCAGAGACGCTAAAATGAGTGCCTGTGGAGCTAAAATGAGTGCCTTCGGCGCTAAAATGAGTGCCTGCGGCGCTAAAATGAGTGCCTTCGGCGCTAAAACGAGTGCCTGCGGCGCTAAAATGAGTGCCTTCGGCGCTAAAATGAGTGCCTGCGGCGCCAAAAGGAGTGCATACGCTGCCAAAATTTAGTCATGTACATGTATATGTTGAATTCTTGGCTTTGTCCCCCCACCATAAAATCCATGACGACGCCCCTGCTGGACAATCAATTTCGGACAAGTTCGGGCGATAACGGAAGAGAACTCCAACAACTCCAACGTTTAACAATGCACGCCGACTCTACTATTAGTAGCTTGTAGGCGCATAAATTTCAAATCCGAAATGACACAGCAGCAATGCCCTAAAACACACAATGACCGCGCAGAGAGCCGACAGTCGAGGAGGAGGCTGCGGCCCCTCCGGCCCAGCAGGAGGAGGAGGCCGAGGCAGCGCCACCTCCGCCGCCTCCGCCGCCGGCTGAGAAGCCGAAGCAGCTGCACCAGGGTGCCAGCTTTGCTGAGTAAGCCCCCCCCCCCCTCGGCCCAGCATCCCCGAGTATCCCTCATCCGCTGTGCAGAGTTGCTGCTTTCCTCTTGATTCTACAATATGAATAACAAACACAAATCAAATACATATCATAATTGCTTTCAGCTTTGGTTGCTTGCCTTGCGCTTCTAGTAGCTGGTAGTAATTGTTAGCTTCTGCAGCGTCAGCCATGGTAGCAGTAGTATTCAGTAGTATATCTGATTGTGCATGCTGGCGGTCGGTGAATGGGAGGTAGGAGCTCTGCGTATTCGGACTGCGTGCCAAGCCAGCCACGAGGAGTCTGTATTGCTGCACCTGATGAAGCGTTCTGTAATCATCACTGAACGGCACTTTATTTCCAGAGACGAAAGCGGTCGTAACGAGGCGCAGATTCGGATGGAGGTGAGCAGATTTGGTTGCCAGGACAATGTTGGCCTTAGCGACTTTGTTTATTCTAATGAATTTATTACCTTATTGCCTTATTACCTTATTCCCCATCATTGCGCAGGAGGAGAAGAAGAAGCGCATGGCCAAGATGGAGGAGGAGATGAAGGAGTACGAGGAGATGCGCAAAGAGGAGCGGGAGAAGCTGGCACAGGAGATCTCGGAGCTCAGGTCCAAGCGGGTGAGTTGTTGCAGCCTTCTGACACAGTCACTCTGGTGCGCTTATCACTCCCGGTGTACTGTCATTTTGTCACTCTGGTGTGCTGTTATCTTGCCACTCTGGTGTGCTGTTATCTTGTCACTCTGGTGTGCTGTTATCTTGCCACTCTGGTGTGCTATTATCTTGTCACTCTGGTGTGCTATTATCTTGCCACTCTGGTGTGCTATTATCTTTGTCATTCTAATGTACTGTTATCTTGCCACTCTGGTGTGCTGTTATCTTATCACCCTGGTGTGCTATTATCTTGTCACTCTAATGTACTTTTATCTTGTCACTCTGGTATGCTATTATCTTGTCACTCTAATGTATTGTTATCTTGTCACTCTAGTATGCTGTTATCTCGTCACTCTGGTGTGCTATTATTTTGTCACTCTTGTGTGCTATTATCCTGTCACTCTGATTTATTGTCTCACAGTCACTCTGGTGTACTGTCACACTCAGTGCCCCGAGCGTATGCCACTATTTTACTCTCTTAGCACTATAACTAACAAACTGGCAATTAACCTGTCACCGAAACCGCCACCGCTGCCACCCGCCCGGCCTTCCGGTTTCCAGGAGCAGAGGAAGCAGGAGCGGGCCGAGGAGGAGAAGCGGCTGGCTGAGCTGCGCGCCGTCGAAGAGCAGAAGCGACGCGCCGAAGAGGTTTGGAATTGCCATTATTTAAACATTGGAGTTCCCATTATACTACTGATTGTCGCCTAGATTAGTAGCCTGCTAAGTATATGAGCTCTCTTTGTCGATAATTTTCGAACGCAATTTTTCTGCCGCTGTCTCTGCAGGAGGAGCGACAGCGCCGCAAGCGCGAGGAGGAGGCCAAACGAAAGGAGGAGCGGGAGAAGAAGAAGAAGGAGGCTGAGGAGCGGATGAAGAGTCAGAGCCAGCGCAATTTCACAATCAGCAAGAAGTCTGGCGGCGAGGTGAGCGGAGGTTGCTTAAGCTGATTGCTTAAACTTGCACTCCGTGACCCTGGTCAGCGATATCCTGTTTTAGAGCAGCTTCTCACGCAATTCGATTTAGATTATTCTAGTTTTAATTTTTAATCTGAATAATTTCTTCCCAACTCATTGCCAAGGACTACTCAAGTCCTTGAGTACGTTTCTTGGAAAATTTTAAAAGACAGGTTTCACCAAAAAACGTACAATCGTACATGCCCCGTGCCTAAAATCATAAGAATGGCAAAAACTCTCTCGACTTATTGGTTTTATGAATCTGTTTTATGAATTTTTGTTTAAATGACTGTGAAACAATATGTGTAACAGAATGATAAAATAGATTCATAGAACCAATAAGTCGAGAGAGTTGTTGCCATTCTTATGATTGTTAGGCACAGGATATAAAATTAACACAGAATTATATATTTTAATGAGAAGCTTTATGAACATCAATAGAGCTATAAGAAGGGCAAGACACATCAAAAGAAGAACATTGGGTCTGCCTTCTATCAGAAGCAATAACAACAGAGCCAGAAGCTGAAAACATGAAAACCTTCTATCTCGGCATTGTTTTTCAAGAGGTTTTCCAAGAAACGTTGTTTCCCATCTTTCTACTTGAGCAGTCCTTGCTAATTGCATTAAAATTAGTAGTAGTTTTTGTAATTGACCACCTGTACACCAAAAGCCATCATTCAAAGCCTGTTCACTATGTTGAATTCATATGAAAAAGTCGAATTCATAAAAGACCAAACACATTCTTAATTACCAAATTGTAGGCTGACGCCAAGAAGCAGGTAAAAATTAACGGGAAAGCAAATCGATTCCCGGTGGAAATTTGACCCTCCTCTAGGAGCCAAGAGTTTCAAATGCGTTAGTCAAGGGTGCACGCTCCGTACTAAGCCATCAATGTATAAAATGCACGATCGCGGGAGGTGGCACTAACGAACTGTTTCCCAAGTTGTTAAACACGGACCGGGCATTCGCCAGTTATTACTATAAGTAGAAGCCTTAGCAACTATTCGGTAACAAGTTGGCCGCATCTTTAGTCGAAATTTATTGCGCATCGAAAACCAACTATTCACCTTGCATTTGCTCTCAGTCCTTGACCTGAATTGAATGACCACGCAAACCCAATATTGGATCATTTTTAATGCGTACATCTGGGCGATGCATGTATTTTTTAATACCAGTGGAATTCATAGAAATTATCGATCGATAGAGACTGTATGCTGGCCTTGGCTAGGCGGAGTGAGGTGGCTGCATGGTCAGGGAAAGGGGTAGAGTAAATAAGGGTAGAATGCCACTGTACAATGGAAGGCGCAATGTACATTTACAAGAGCTCAACCAATCAGAATCGCCTTTTGTTAATTTTTTAATTAACCGCAGGCTGGAGCCTCCGGCGCGGACGAAGCCAAGCAGGGCAAGTCCAAGGAGCAGCTGGAGGCCGAGAAGAAGGCCGCTCTGGAGCAGCGGGTTCAGCCGCTGAATATTGACGGATTCAGCGAGTCTCAGCTGCAGGAGAAGGCCAAGGAGCTGTTCTCTAAGATCTACTCGCTCGAGGGAGACAAATATGATCTTGAGCAGCGGTTCAAGGGGCAGAATATGGAGGTGCGGTTTTATATGCGTGTTTTTGACTTATATAGTTTGAACAGTTTCCAGTTTGAGTAGTTTGCAGTTAGAGTAGTTTGCAGTTCGAGTAGTTTGCAGTTCGAGTAGTTTCCAGGTCGAGTAGTTTCCAGGTCGAGTAGTTTCCAGTTCGAGTAGTTTGCAGTTCAAGTAGTTTGCAGTTCGAGTAGTTTGCAGTTCGAGTAGTTTACAGTTTGAACAGTTCGTAGTTCAAGTACTCGAAGTTTCTCATCAAAGTTGCAAATACGATTCGAATTTCAGATGGTCGAGCTCACAGAGCGCGCTCGTCAGATGCAGAAGGGGTGCGTGTGCATTGTTTTGAAGGATTTCTATCAGGAAGTCGTTAACAAAACAGCTTTGTAATAAAAATCGATTAAAACACTCAAATCTTCCTTTTAAATTCTCAGAGGCCAGAAGGGATCCAGCAGCAAGGTTCAGACTGCTCCGTAAGTCGAAACTGCCGCTAATATTTCGTAAAAAAACAACAGAGTAAAGATAAACCCAATAAATTATCTTTGTTTTGCATTGTCATTTTTAGTGACCCGCTGTCCGAGAAACTTGGCAGCATCCCGGTAAGCAAAGCAAGGCTCCGACTTTTAATTATCTGTTCCATTCGGCCACTCCCCGTGCTCTTCCGCTTCTTTCCGCTCCGCTTCTTTCTGTTCCGCTTCTTTCTGTTCCGCTTCTTTCTGTTCCGCTTCTTTCTTTTTCGCTTCTTTCTGTTCCGCTTCTTTCTGTTCCATTCCGCTTCTTTCTTTTTCGCTTCTTTCTGTTCCACTTCTTTCTGTTCCGCTTCTTTCTGTTCCGTTCCGCTTCTTTCTTTTTCGCTTCTTTCTGTTCCGCTTCTTTCTGTTCCGCTTCTTTCTGTTCCGCTTCTTTCTGTTCCGCTTCTTTCTGTTCCGCTTCTTTCTGTTCCGCTTCTTTCTGTTCCGCTTCTTTCTGTTCCGCTTCTTTCTGTTCCATTCCGCTTCTTTTTTTCGCTTCTTTCTGTTTCGCTTCTTTTTTTCGCTTCTTTCTGTTCCGCTTCTTTCTGTTCCGCTTCTTTCTGTTCCGCTTCTTTCTGTTCCGCTTCTTTCTGTTCCGCTTCTTTCTGTTCCGCTTCTTTCTGTTCCGCTTCTTTCTGTTCCGCTTCTTTCTGTTCCGCTTCTTTCTGTTCCGCTTCTTTCTGTTCCGCTTCTTTCTGTTCCGCTTCTTTCTGTTCCATTCCGCTTCTTTTTTTCGCTTCTTTCTGTTTCGCTTCTTTTTTTCGCTTCTTTCTGTTCCGCTTCTTTCTGTTCCGTTCCGCTTCTTTCTGTTCCGCTTCTTTCTGTTCCGCTTCGTTCCGCTTCGTTCCGCTTCGTTCCGCTTCGTTCCGCTTCGTTCCGCTTCGTTCCGCTTCGTTCCGCTTCGTTCCGTTCTCCATGAGAAGCTCCGCGCCGCCCGCAGCCGAAGATCGTGATGTACAGCCAGTACGAGCGAGTCAAAGACCACCGCGGCTTCGGCGAGCGTCAGGATCTGTTCAAAGGCCCGATCTACGGCATCGAGTACGAGCGGATCAAGCCCAGCTCGAAGGTCATCCTGACTGAGAGCGGGCCGAGGGCCGTCGAGATCACCGAGAACGGTGACGAGCCAGCGCCAGCCGCCGTTGAGGCAGCCGAGTGAAGCTGAAAGCAACGGCAGACTTTAATAATTTTGTTAATCCCCATCTCTAATCGCCTCTAAACGGACTGGAGGCTCATTTTTTCGCTAAATGTTCAGTCCTTCTTCTTCATTGGCCTCCGCCACCCCCCCCTTCAAGCCCGCCGTCGGCCTTCGATTTCGTTGTGTGTGTGTTTTTTATGCTAGAAACATTTTCAATCACTCGAGCCATCTAGCCAGAACCGGGCATCTTTGAAATTATTCAGCCAACTCTCCGCTTAAGTCTGCGAGTAGCAATGTCCAACTCTTCACTTTTAAATCGGAAAAGTGAGCATCGTTAGCAACTATGTTATTAAAGTAGCATTCTTACTGCTTATTTAACCTTCTATTCAAACGATATTTCTCAAGCCTTGGCAACTGTGCTAGTAGCAGCTTCATCAGCGCATTAAATCTATAACTAATAATTATAACAAATTTCCCGCTTGTGCCTCCCCGCTTTTCTCTCGCACCGCTTTTTTTAACATAATTAATAAAAGTCATAAATTTTTTGACTGTCTGTTTCTTTCTACCACTGGAAATGTACTCAGAAGAATGTCAGTCAAAAATGCACCAGCCGCCTCAGTATTAAAGTGTTCAAATAATTCATATCTGCTTATGTACTCGTATATTCGTACATGTCAATTTTGCACCATTCACCCGATCACAATTTCAACCCCTTTGGAATACGACAGAAACTCATTAGCGCTTCCAAAAGCAATAAAAAAGCACACAGTTTTTCTTAGCCAACTGTCCCAAGTCTCCGACTGAGAAAAATACATTTTTTATTAGAATCTGGAGTACAAAAAGCACTCCTTTGACCAATAAAAATTGCTTTTTTTACAATTCACGAACTGGTTCTGAAAATCGTACTTAAATGGGAATGTTTAACTATTTGTTTCGTTTTTGCGTTCTTGTTTATTAAGAAATTGACAGGCAAGGCTGGTGCGTAAAAAGTTAAAGTTTTATGCAAACTGAAATTGTTAGTTTATTTTGAATTTCCTTATAAAGTCAGCTTTAAAGTTGTTACAGAATTGTATTGCGTTATGATTAACATTGTGCCGAAAAGCGAACATGGCTGTACAGAAATCAATGCCAAACTTCGGTACACACTACTGCAAGTAGGAAGGGGAAAGTGTGTAAGTCTTGTGGCCGTGGGAGACTTTGGTGCAACAGAAATCTGCTGCATGAGTTGCTGAAGAGCGTCTAGCTGAGTGTGTAGCTGAGTGTGTAGCTGAGTGTGTAGCTGAGTGTGTAGCTGAGTGTGTAGCTGAGTGTGTAGCTGAGTGTGTAGCTGAGTGTGTAGCTGAGTGTGTAGCTGAGTGTGTAGCTGAGTGTGTAGCTGAGTGTGTAGCTGAGTGTGTAGCTGAGTGTGTAGCTGCGTGTGTCTACAGCTGAGTGTGTCTACAGCTGAGTGTGTAGCTGAGTGTGTAGCTGAGTGTGTAGCTGAGTGTGTAGCTGAGTGTGTAGCTGAGTGTGTAGCTGAGTGTGTAGCTGAGTGTGTAGCTGAGTGTGTAGCTGAGTGTGTAGCTGAGTGTGTAGCTGAGTGTGTAGCTGAGTGTGTAGCTGAGTGTGTAGCTGAGTGTGTAGCTGAGGTTATAACACGCTCTAGCTGTGTGTGGGAGTTTCTCCCTCAAATCTATCTGACGCTTAAATCAAGCTGATTAGGAAAATGGTCATAACCATTTATGGAAATGTTAGCGTGCTGCAGAAGGTTGTGAGGCCAAGTGTAATAAATACTGAGCCGAGAACTTAAGCATCCGAATGCGGTCTGAGCTGCTGCTGCAGCTGTTGCCGGTGCTCTTGAAAAAACTGTCTGTACTGAAGAGGCTGTTGCTGCTGATGAGGTGCTGATGAGGTAGTTGTTGGCGGTGGCGGCGGTGCAAACCTAACGGGCCTGGGCGGCCTCAGCTGCTGCTGCGGCAAACTCGAAGCCACTGCCGTGTGCCCGGCGCCCCACCGGGCAAAGCTGAATCCGCTCTCAGACTGTCCCAGGCCGATGCCGCTGTCGTGCGAACCAATCGGCTCGGCCTGCTGTTGCTGCTGCTGCTGCGGAGGCGGCGGCGGAGGCAGCGGCAGAGGAAGCTGTTGATGCGGCTGCTGGACAAGCAGCTGTTCGAAGTTCGCTCGCGCCGTCGCCAGCTGCTCAGCTGATTCCGTCGCTTGGCGCCGACGCAGCGCCGCCTCCTGGCGCCAGCGGCGCGCCTCGGCCTCAGCGTCGGCCAGGCGGAGCTCGCAGGCCTCCAGGCGGAGCCGCAGCTGCTGACCGGCCAGCCGCTCGGACTGATAGCGGGCCCGCAGCTGACGAGCCTGGCTGAGGAGCCGCTCGTACCGCCCGTCTCCGCCGCCACCGCCGCCGCCGCCGCTGCCGCCGCAAAAGTCGCCATAGTCGTCATCGAAGCCGTTGCTGCCGGTGAGCTGCGAGTTCATCGAGGTCATAGAATCTGCGCCGGGGGTGTACTCCAGAACCTGCGTGCAGAGGAAGACAGGCATTGATCCCTCTCCCCTCAGATGGGTAAATAAATGTTCGCAGAAGGGCCGCGGGCATCCTGGAGCAACCCTTTCAACGACATCGTATGAATACCACAGCCAGCGCTGAAGGCAACTCTGAAGACAGCCCTGACTTTCTAATCGTTAGGCATGTACACTCTCTGTGATTTTGAGGTTGGCGCCCTGATGGCTGTGAATCGCAAGAAAACCCCCAGGCCAAGTTTAGTGCAAAAGCTATAAGATTAGATGCGTCCGCGCACGGATTCGAACCCTTGGCTCCCCGCGGAGACTGAGTTATTGCCTTGAAAAGCTAAGGATCCCCGAGAATGCATGTAGGATTCAATAAATCCAACGAAAAAATAAAAAACTGAGTTCTTGAAAACTGCGATCTCCAGGTTCCGTTACCCGGATAGAAAGTCGCAAAAGCAAAAGACAAATTACTTGGCACCTGGCTAAAATTCGAACCCCCACCTGGCCCAGTCGACCCGTTCGCCCGTACGACAATCCGGGCGAAGTCAGCCGGGCAGGCAGCTGGGCGCCGACAATTTCGTGGTCGCTCTGTGATCTCGGCATCATTGACATTCCGCCCGCCACCGCTGATGCAGCCGCAGGCGCCGCCGCCGACGCCACTGGCGACATTCCGGCAGTCGGCGTCGGAGTCGCTGACGGAGACAGAGTTGCGGAGGCTTCGACGTTGCCCGCGCCGCCGCTGCCGCCGCCGCCGCCGCCGCCGCCGCTGCGAGAGCCTCGCCAGAACAGATGCCGCAAGCCACCGCCGCCGCGTCGCTTCGATGTCTCCGACGTCGACGCTGCTGGGTTAGTTGACGACGCTGACGCTGCCGACTCGCTTTGATGTCCGGCAACGGCGTCGACTGTCTGCGAGCGCGGCAGGTTGGTCGATTTCCACTTCTTGGAGCGGAAAAACAGACGCCGCTTTTTGTCCTTCGGCTTGGCCGCCTCGCCCGCCGAGGCTGCGCCTGCGGCTGCCGACGCCGAGAGCCCCGCCGATGCGTTGCGGCTGCCGATGCTGTCCGCTGAGGAGCAGGTCGGCAGCTGGTTCGACGACGGACTGGGCGACGGCAGGCCGGAGCTGCTGAATGGCGCGCCAAGACTGCTGTAGGTTGTTGCCGGGCCTGAAGGTGAGGGAGAGCACCGGGTGTGTCTGTCCCGATGTGTCTGTCCCGATGTGTCTGTCCCGATGTGTCTGTCCCGATGTGTCTGTCCCGATGTGTCTGTCCCGATGTGTCTGTCCCGATGTGTCTGTCCCGATGTGTCTGTCCCGATGTGTCTGTCCCGATGTGTCTGTCCCGATGTGTCTGTCCCGATGTGTCTGTCCCGATGTGTCTGTCCCGATGTGTCTGTCCCGATGTGTCTGTCCCGATGTGTCTGTCCCGATGTGTCTGTCCCGATGTGTCTGTCCCGATGTGTCTGTCCCGATGTGTCTGTCCCGATGTGTCTGTCCCGATGTGTCTGTCCCGATGTGTCTGTCCCGATGTGTCTGTCCCGATGTGTCTGTCCCGATGTGTCTGTCCCGATGTGTCTGTCCCGATGTGTCTGTCCCGATGTGTCTGTCCCGATGTGTCTGTCCCGATGTGTCTGTCCCGATGTGTCTGTCCCGATGTGTCTGTCCCGATGTGTCTGTCCCGATGTGTCTGTCCCGATGTGTCTGTCCCGATGTGTCTGTCCCGATGTGTCTGTCCCGATGTGTCTGTCCCGATGTGTCTGTCCCGATGTGTCTGTCCCGATGTGTCTGTCCCGATGTGTCTGTCCCGATGTGTCTGTCCCGATGTGTCTGTCCCGATGTGTCTGTCCCGATGTGTCTGTCCCGATGTGTCTGTCCCGATGTGTCTGTCCCGATGTGTCTGTCCCGATGTGTCTGTCCCGATGTGTCTGTCCCGATGTGTCTGTCCCGATGTGTCTGTCCCGATGTGTCTGTCCCGATGTGTCTGTCCCGATGTGTCTGTCCCGATGTGTCTGTCCCGATGTGTCTGTCCCGATGTGTCTGTCCCGATGTGTCTGTCCCGATGTGTCTGTCCCAATGTGTCTGTCCCGATGTGTCTGTCCCGATGTGTCTGTCCCGATGTGTCTGTCCCAATGTGTCTGTCCCGATGTGTCTTTTTTCAATGTGTCTAACTGTCTGTCCCAGTTCGTCCGCCCTGATGTGTCTTTTTGTTGTGTCTGACCCAATGTGTCTGTCCTGATGTGTCTGTCTGTAGGTGGCTGTTCTCGATGTGTATTTCTCAATGTGTCTGTCCCGATGTGTCTTTCTCGATGTGTTCACCCTAATGTGTCTTTCTTGGTCTGTCTGTCCCGATGTGTCTTATCCGATGTGTCTGATCCGATGTGTCTTTACATGTGAATTAGTTATATATTTTAATTCCTCGTCCTGTTTATTTGCAACACTTGCTACTCACATCCAGTGTGGTCAGTAGTACAGATCAGCTTCTAGGTACCCAAACTGACTCACCATATTTGTCTCCGTAGAGGCGGCTGCGCAGGTCCATCAGGCTGCGCAGCTGCTTGCACAGCTCGCTGGCCGAGATGCGCAGCTGGGGCACCTGAAGTTTTGGGGGAACGGGCGGTGGAGACTGCTATCGCTGGCCGGCTTTCACTTTTTTTCAAGTCCCTGAGTTCGAGTCCGCCGCGCGGCCACACTGATCTGAGGCTCGAGCACCACTCTGTTGTATTCTATATTTTTGTGTATTCATTTCATCAAAATTCACCTGTGTGAGTATTGACAACTTTGGCTTATGAAATAAATAGAAATGAATGTGAAAAAGCAACTTTCACTACAAAACTACACGAAATACAAAAATAGAATGGTTATCTTCACTAGGCCCCAGATCGAATGCAATCATTGATTTTGTGATTTCAAGGGGACTTTTTATTATCTCAGCAGTGTATTTTTTCAGGAAATTCGCCCCCTAAGAACTAAACTATCCTTGAGTTTTGCGACCTGTTATGCTACAATGGTCCTTGGTCGAACTGTTTCCTTAAATGTTCTCCCCCTTAGTGGCATTTTAAGTCAGTCTCCAGTCCAGATGCTTTACTGAGTCCCTGGCTTGGGGATAACTGCTCTAGCTACTCAACACTAATTATGAGCCTCACCTCGTACAGGCAGGACCGCACCAGGTGTTCCAGCGAGCCGGCCAGCTCCCTGGGCAGCAGGCCGCAGCCCAGGCTGAGACCTTCCTCAGCCAGCAGGTCCCGGCGCCGCTGCCTGCCGCCGCTGCCGCCGCCGCCGATGGTGAAGGCCGACCAGAGCAGCAGGCCGAACGCCCAGATGTCGGCCGCGGAAGTCGCCACCGAGGCCGACGCCGCGTCGGCCGCCGCCGACTCCGGGCAGGCCGGACTCACCCGGCAGCAGCGGCGCCACAGCAACTGCACCTGAGGCGGCGGCTCGGAGGACTCAAATCTGGCGAATAACAGGCCGCCCAGCTTCACTGTGAACCGGTCTGTGCGCTCCATCAGGCAGTTCTCCAGCGTCTGGGAGGAAGGTAAAATACTCTAGCGAGATTTTTTAATACACCTGCCCCAATGGCTAGATGTTCAACCGACAGCTCAGCCGCAGCTATTGCGCGGCGCATTTGAAGGCTGCGTACGGCTGTTCAGTCCAAGGACTGGGGGGAGGGGGGGGGTCGCCACACACCCTCAGTTACCCCAGCTATTGCTGGCACCCATTTTACAGCTGGGTGAACTGAAGCAATGCAGAGAGTTAAGAGCCAGGCCACTCACCAAGTCGCAGTGCAGGACGCCCTTCCTGTGCAGGTAGGCCAGCCCGGCCGCCGCCTGATGCGCCAGGCTCACCAGGATCTCCCAATCGTGCAGGAGGCGGTCGCCTTGCCGCAGCAAAAACTGTCGCAGGTTGCCGCAGTTGACGTGCTCAACCACCAGGGTGTAGCGGCTCTGGCTGGGCAAGTACAGGCCCAGAAGGCGGAGCACGTTTGCGTGGTCCAGGCGCCTGGGATGATAGGCGATTTTTAGAGGGAAATTTTTAAGAGTTTGCCAGTTTTTTTGGGTCTAAAACTGAATTCTAATGGCTGGCTAATCTGTACATTTCATTTCTGTCTAATCTATAGATTTAATGGCTGTCTAATCTCTGGATCTAATGGCTGTCTAACCTATGGATCTAATAGCTGTCTAATCTATAGATATAATGGCTGTTTAATCTATATATCTAATAGCTGTCTAATCTATGGATCCAATAGCTGTCTAATCTATAGATATAATGGCTGTTTAATCTATATATCTAATAGCTGTCTAATCTATGGATCCAATAGCTGTCTAATCTATATATCTAATGGCTGTCTAATCTATATAATTTTGTTATGTAATTCCAATCCAATCTCATAATGAAGTGAGAATCTTGAAGCATGATAGTCTCTAAGCATGAGAATCGAAGCATGAGAAAGCATGAGAATCTAAGCATGAGAATCTAAGCATGAGAATCTAAGCATAATTATCCAAGCATGATAGGGGATATCCATTTGTCTAAAAATATTTAAAATATTTTCTCACTTACATAAGAATGAACGCCTCATTCCTCAAGCAGGCGGTAATGTCGCTGGAGTTGTGCCTCCGGGTCACCGCAGTCACAGCCTCCGATCCGTAGCGACCTTGATGAAACGTCTGAAAAAATGGCGGAAGAATTTTGACTTAAAAAATTCTTTCTTAGGAAAAATAAGAAGTCCGTTTTTTGCCCACCGATGACACACGCAAGAACCCGTGGGATTCTTCCATGCATGTAACCTTGCGTGTTTCTAGATTTCAACCGGCCCCCCAAACGCGGGCGCGCCATCTGCTGGAGACCGCGGCTTCGGCAATGTTCTTTTCTATTTTTTCTCTGTTTGAAAGCAGCCGTTCGAGTGATTGATTGGGGCAGGTGCCACTGGGCGCGTCTACTTGTGCCTCATCGTGTGGGATACTAATGACTTTACAAAATAGTTGGCTGTTTGGTTTCAACTGGCATGGCCATGACTGGTCTCTCCATGTGCAGGCTTGATGTCGGCTTGGGCGAGATTTGAATGGCCAGTGTCCTCTTGTACAGCTGTGTAGATGCGTGGGTTCTATTGTACAGCTGTGTAGATGCGTGGGTTCTATTGTACAGCTGTGTAAATGCGTGGGTTCTATTGTACAGCTGTGTAGACGCGTGGGTTCTATTGTACAGCTGTGTAGATGCGTGGGTTCTATTGTACAGCTGTGTAGATGCGTGGATTCTATTGTACAGCTGTGTAGACGCGTGGGTTCTATTGTACAGCTGTGTAAATGCGTGGGTTCTATTGTACAGCTGTGTAGATCGGTGGGTTCTATTGTACAGCTGTGTAGATCGGTGGGTTCTATTGTACAGCTGTGTAGATCCGCTATGCTAAATATTGTAAGCAAAGTTGTAAACTGGATGGAAAACCTCAGTAAGCGCTGCTGCTTACTAGCCAAGGTCCGGCGATAAAATTTATAATTAATTAGATTCCTCATAAAACAAAGTCCTATAAATGTTTCTCCCCGTTGGCGTACGCTCGTAGAGACAATTCTATTAAATGTATTTCATTTTCTAGTGTGGCTGGCCATCTGGCCATCAGTTGTTTACTTTGACGTTTGAATAATATGTGCTGAGCTGCTAGGGTTTTGAGAATGATATTATTGAATTTGATATTACTACTGGACTCAACTGACTGATAGGAACTTATAGACCGGAAGTGAGCATATAAGACCCGATTGATAGACCGGAAGCGAGTGTATTAAACCCGATTGATAGATCGGAATTAAGCGTATTAAACCCGATTGATAGACCGAAAGTGAGCGCATTAGACCCGATTTATAGACCGGAAGTGGGTGTATTAAACCCGATTGATAGACCGGAAGTGAGCGCATTAGGCCCGATTTATCGACCGGAAGTGAGTGTATTAAACCCGATTGATAGACCGGAAGTGAGCGCATTAGACCCGATTGATAGACCGGAAGTGAGTGTATTAAACCCGATTGATAGACCGGAAGTGAGTGTATTAAACCCGATTGATAGACCGGAAGTGAGCGTATTGAACCCGATTGATAGACCGGAAGTGAGCGTATTAAACCCGATTGATAGACCGGAAGAGCGCATTAGACCCGATTGATAGACCGGAAGTGAGTGTATTAAACCTGATTGAAAGACCGGAAGAGTGTATTAGACCCGATTGATAGACCGGAAGTGAGCGCATTACACTGAATCGACCGATCGGAAATGCAAACATGAGGCCCCGTGGACAGAAACAACGTCTCACCGTCAGCTGCGACTCTGTGCCGTCGGTGCACTCGGAGCCCAACTCGATGTCGTCCACTGGCAGCCGCAGGAAAGCTTCAACGTCTGCGGAGCCGGGGTGTCCCGCCAACAGCTGCCCGAGACTGCGGCAGGCTCGGTACCTGTCAATCATTTGTCGGACGCTAGCGAATTTCTCGTGCCGAAGCACGTAGCACTGGCCGTCGTCATCGCGGTGAATCCACAGGTGCTTCACGGTTGAGTCGCTTCTGCAGAAGTGAAGGAGAAGGAGGCTTTTTGAAGAGGTCCAGTTTCAAAAGACTTTTGAAGAGGTCCAGTCTCAAAAGCATTTTGAAGAGGTCCAGTCTCAAAAGCATTTTGAAGAGGTCCAGTCTCAAAAGCATTTTGAAGAGGTCCAGTCTCAAAAGCATTTTGAAGAGGTCCAGTCTCAAAAGCATTTTGAAGAGGTCCAGTTCGAGCACATTTTAAAATTATAACCGCCATCCTGTTTTGTAAGCTCGGTTCTGGGACGCATCAGCTACCGATAGGAAAGAAAGCGAGATTCTGCATCATTTTCCCACTTGGTCATTTTTCCTGCCAATTTTAGCGAATTCTAAAGTGGCTGCCGCAATGGCGGTCAGTTTGGGTAGAGGAGCACCGGCACACTGTGTACCTGCTTTTGCTGACCAACCTCTCTTCATTGCAGGACACGGAAGTTCGGGGCATCCCAGCGGGTGGTGCGACATGAAGACAGTAGCCTCTTTAGCCAACCGGTGCCTGTGGTTTCCCGTCAACTGTGGTTTAGCTTAGGAAAAGCGGGACACTGGTAGCTAGCTAATTAGCATAATTAATGCGAATTCCAGGCCCACATGTACAGGCCGCCGAGCTGTCAGTCAGGCGGTAGCTGCATTTGGTGCAATAAATTGGCGATGTTGCACAACATATACAAGGTTCAAGTCGCTACAGATGATGAGGACCCGCTGAAGTTTCCTGTAACTGAATGCACAGTTTTATGCTAAATCCCCTCGTTAAATAATCTCCTAGCTAGATAATTCCCTAGCTAGATAATCCCCAAGCTAGATAATCCCAAGCTAGATAATCCTCAAGCTAGATAATCCCCTAGCTAGAAAATCCCCAAGCTAGATAATCCCCAAGCTAGATAATCCCCTAGCTGAAAAAATCCCCAAGCTAGACAATCACTAGCTAGATAACCCTTTCGATAGATAATCCCCAAGCTAGATAATCCTTTAGATAGATAATCCCCAAGCTATATAATCCCCAAGCTATATAATCCCCAAGCTAGATAATCCCCTAGCTAGATAATCCCCTAGCTAGATAATCCCCTAGCTAGTAATCCCCTAGCTAGATAATCCACTAGCTAGATAATCCTTTCGATAGATAATCCCCAAACTAGATAATCCGATAGCTAGACAATTCCCTATGTAGATAATCCCCAAGCTAGATAATACCCTAGCTAGATAATCCTCTAGCTAGATAATCCCCTAGCTAGATAATCCCCTAGCTAGATAATCCCCTAGCTAGATAATCCCCTAGCTAGATAATCCCCTAGCTAGATAATCCCCTAGCTAGATAATCCCCTAGCTAGATAATCCCCTAGCTAGATAATCCCCTAGCTAGATAATCCCCTAGCTAGATAATCCTTTGGATAGACAATCCCCTATCTAGCTAATCCATAGCTAGACAATCCCATACATTATTCGAACTGCAGCCAAATCCCCGGATCAGCAGCCGCCGCACTCACACAAAGGACAGGGCCAGCCTGCGCTTGAAGCTGCGCACCAGGAAGCTGCCCTCCGGCATCGGGCCCAGCACCGCCGTGGCCAGCAGTGGCGCCATTTCCTGAAAGAACCAGGCCTCCTCCCGGATGTCCGGCATTCGAAATTTGGCTGGATCGTATCTTTCAAAGTGAACAAAACAGAGATAGCGAAGAAGGGCGCCGGGTGATGAGGGAGAATCAGTTAGATTAGTTGCTAGGTGGCGCTGTCTCCTGGCGCATTGTTCCCGAGTTTGCTGCTGTCAACTGCGCTCCGGTGATGGCCACGAATTGGCTGTCCCTGGATTGGAATGAGAGATTGGTGATTAGTAGTGTCACGGTATGATAAAACTTGTGTATCGATAATTGTTGATAAATTATGCATCATGAAACCAAAAAATTGGATGGAAAAAGCTGCATTAGCAAATGATTCAGTAAGTCAGTCAGTTAATCAATCAATCAATCAGTCAATCAAACAATCATTCAATCGATCGATCAATCAATCGATATTTGGTGATCAATCAATCAATCAATCAATCATTCAATCATTCAATCAATCAACCAATCAATCAATCAATTAATCAACCATTTAATCAATCAATCAATCAATCAATCAATCAATCAATCAATCAATCAATCAATCAATCAATCAATCAATCAATCAACCAATCAATCAATCAATCAATCAATCAATCAACCAACCAATCAATCAATTAATCAATCAATCAATCAATCAATCAATCAATCAATCAACCAATCAATCAATCAATCAATCAATCAATCAATCAATCAATCAATTAATTAATTAATTAATCAATCAAGCAATCAATCAACCAATTTTATAAATCATTCAATCAATCAATCAATCAATTAATAAATCATTCAACCAATCAATCAATCATTCAATCAATCATTCAATCAATCAATCAATCAATCAACCAATCAATCAATCAATCAATCAATCAAACAATCAATCAATCAATCAAACAAATCAATCAACCAATCAATCAATCAATCAATCAATCAACCAATCTATAAACCAATCAATCAATCAAACAATCAATCAATCTAACAAACAAATCAATCAATCAATCAATCAACCAACCAACCAACAGGGATACTCAATTCTCAACTTTCTCCCACTATACTGGCCCCTCTCTAACATCCCAAAATGTCAGTTAAACTGCAGTTTGCAGCTGAGCGCCGCACCACCATCGCAGCACACAATGGCATGACTGAAGTTCCTCTCCCAACTCAAACTGACCCCATCGATCAAGGGTCTAACAGCCAAAAAATGAACCGAAATTAGCCCCAAAGCCTCAGCCCTCCTGCGGTCAGATACTGACAGACATGCTCGAACTTTTGGTTTGACACAGGCCCCCCAGGCTGGCCGCCACCCGCTGGTCGAGTAAATATTTATCGGCGGTCGCTAAGCCCCGCCTCGTGCGCGAAAAAAACCGCACAAGGTCGCACAAGTGGCCGCTATTTGGCCCCTGAAAATAATTATCTTAAACCGGCACTTCAGTGGCTGGGGGCATATCAGGTCGAACTAGATGGTATTTTTAAAGATATCTTAGGAATTCCCAGGCCACGCAGTGTATAGCTATGGATTGAAGCTGATTGACAAGGACAGGCGGGAGGTGTCGGTTTCGCACCTGCACTCTTTCTAGTTGAGCATTGGGCAATGGGGAATTGGTTGCTATGCGCAAAAAACGATCCCCTTCTGGGGCATAATGATACTTTATACATTTTAAGCTCTGCAGTCTTGACCACCTCTCTGCAATTTGAATCGGTCACCTCTCTCGTCTAGCACTCTCTCCCTCTCTCCCTCTCTCCCTCTCTCCCTTTCTCCCTCTCTTCCTCTCTCCCTCTCTCCCTCTCTCCCTCTCTCCCTTTCTCCCTCTCTTCCTCTCTCCCTCTCTCCCTCTCTCCCTCTCTCACTCTCTCCCTCTCTCTCTCACTCTCTCCCTCTCTCCCTCTCTTCCTCTTTCCCTCTCCCCCTCTCTCTCATTCTCTCCCCCTCTCTCTCATTCTCTCCCTCTCTCCCTGTCTCCCTTTCTCCCCTCTCCTCCCTCCTCTCTCCTCTATCCCTATCTCCCTCTCTCCCTGTCTCTCTTTCTCCCTCTCTCCCTCTCTTCCTCTCTCCCTCTCTCACTCTCTCCCTCTCTCTCTCTCTCTCACTCTCTCCCTCTCTCCCTCTCTCCCTCTCTCCCTCTCTCCCTCTCTCTCTCACTCTCTCCCTCTCTCCCTCTCTTCCTCTTTCCCTCTCCCCCCTCTCTCTCATTCTCTCCCCCTCTCTCTCATTCTCTCCCTCTCTCCCTGTCTCTCTTTCTCTCTCTCCCTCTCAACCTCTCAACCTCTCGCCCTCTCTCCAGCCCCTTCTTTTCTATTCTCTCTCCTCCATCACTTGCTCTTTTTCTTTATCCTTCATCTTTATCTACTCACATTTTGCAGTCAGCTTGAGTCTATCAATGATACAGTAACAGTTAGTCATCAAGAATAAAAGCACCGAAAAGTCTTGCTCTGCAGACACACTAGACTGTATGCTCAGTCTCAGATCTGGCACGAACCGTCGCGCAATATGAGCTATAGACCCCCCCCCCGAATAAGTAAGTAAATTAATTCGAGTTTTACTGCTCGATTTTACCGCACCCACGCGCTGAATGCTGATGCCGATCTTCCAAGACATCATTCGCAAGCAAAACCGAATGACGAATAAAAACATTTCTAAGTTCAAAATATGATATAGCTGAATATAGTTGCTATGCGATTAAAATCTGGGTAGCCGGAGGCCAAATTCAAGCAGTCCTTGAGAAAGAATCTGGAGCGGTCAGGTCCACTGATCAAATAAATGAGCTGCTCCTTTGCAATCCTTTCTGTCAAACGAAACTCTATATCCAGTTGTCTAGCTTCAGACGTCCTTGGCCGATTCCTGATCGGATCCCTAAGCCAGATCTGTCCGTCCCAGTTTTGTTGAAGAACAAAAAATTTTTTTCGAGGTGCGGGTCGGCCCCGGCTGAAGCAATAAAACTGCATTTTTTTCTCTCTTTCTGGACAACCCGGCGGAGATCGTAAAACTTCGGGAGGTCAACGGGGCTTATCTGATCTCGGCGCCCGTCGTGGAGACAGCGAAGACTCGCCCTGCCTCCACCCTCCAAAGCGGAGATTTTTTAAACAAGATTTGCAACAATATTTATGCCATCTGTATAGTCCGGCTGTAGTCTGACTCACACTGTTGCGGTGCCTGCAGCTCCTGGACACCGGTTTCAGAGGGCCTGACAATAACCGCTCTGTTGTTTCTGACAGGCACTGAATGGTCACTGACAACCACTGTTGTCATTGGTATATTGTTACTGGCAACCACTATGTTGTCACTGGTATATTGTCACTGGCAACCACTATATTGTCACTGGTATATTGTCACTGACAACCACTATATTGTCACTGGTATATTGTCACTGGCAAACACTATATTGTCACTGACAACCACTATATTGTCACTGGCAACCACTATATTGTCACTGACAACCACTATATTGTCACTGGTATATTGTCGCTGGCAACCACTATATTGTCACTGGCAACCACTATATTGTCACTGGCAACCACTATATTGTCACTGGCAACCACTATATTGTCACTGGCAACCACTATATTGTCACTGGCAACCACTATATTGTCACTGGTATATTGTCGCTGGCAACCACTATATTGTCGCTGGTATATTGTCGCTGGCAACCACTATATTGTCACTGGCAACCACTATATTGTCACTGGCAACCACTATATTGTCACTGGTATATTGTCGCTGGCAACCACTATATTGTCACTGGTATATTGTCGCTGGCAACCACTATATTGTCACTGGCAACCGCTATATTGTCACTGGTATATTGTCGCTGGCAACCACTATATTGTAACTGACAACTATTAAATAGTCCCTGACGAGTACCCTGACTGCCTTGACAACTACAACAGTGTCCTTAGCAACCTGGCGCCCCTGCTAACTGACAAAATTTTAATTTCCACTATTTAATATTTTACACCTCTCAGCTCATAATTCTTCCCATAGAGAAACTTGGCTAAAAATATTACATAAGTGTGACGCAACCCGCTCTACATCAACGCCCAGTCTCCCAGTGATGTGGGAGGTTGAACAACATGTATTTCTCCGCATTAGTCAACAAACGAAACGTGCTATTTCGAGCTAGAGTCATCATAAAATCTTCACATGTAGGCTATATGATAAATGTATAATATCTACATGCTCAATGAATATAGATCCTGAGAACTCCGTAGAGTATTCAAATGTGCGAAATTGCCTTTGTTGTCCTTGGGACCACCGCCAACCCCAGCGCAGTTAGTTGCCAAGCGCAAGAAGTATAGAATATTTGCCGACACGCTAAAACAAACCTTCGCACTGCTCAGACCCTCTCGCCTACAGCACAGCCACTCCATCCAATTAAAACTATGTCTTTCTAAGCTTTCTAAGCTTGTCAATTCATTATCGCACAGGGACCGCGACATGGAGTACTGGAATTTCTATCTAGCTAGATTGAGTCGATATTTTGATGCGAAAAGTATAGAATTCTCATACCGTTTTCAACAGTAAGAATCTTTTCCTTCTCCTACAGATTGCCTTTTTAAGATTCCAATCGCGCTTGGAGCTAAATTGGAAGTCAGTTTTGAGGACAGAGCAGCTCCATGGTTAACGCATCCGACTCTCCGCGGGTTTGATTTGGTAACCTCACTGCCTCTCTAGCTCTCCTCTCCTCTCCCTGCCTCTCTAGCTCTCCTCTCCTCTCCCTGCCTCTCTAGCTCTCCTCTCCTCTCCCTGCCTCTCTAGCTCTCCTCTCCTCTCCCTGCCTCTCTGGTTCTCCTCTCCTCTCCCTGCCTCTCTAGTTCTCCTCTCCTCTCCCTGCCTCTCTGGTTCTCCTCTCCTCTCCCTGCCTCTCTGGTTCTCCTCTCCTCTCCCTGCCTCTCTAGTTCTCCTCTCCTCTCCCTGCCTCTCTGGTTCTCCTCTCCTCTCCCTGCCTCTCTAGTTCTCCTCTCCTCTCCCTGCCTCTCTAGTTCTCCTCTCCTCTCCCTGCCTCTCTAGTTTTCCTCTCCCTGCCTCTCTAGTTCTCCTCTCCCTGCCTCTCTAGTTCTCCTCTCTCTGCCTCTCTAGTTCTCCTCTCCCTGCCTCTCTAGTTCTCCTCTCCCTGCCTCTCTAGTTCTCCTCTCCTCTCTCTGCCTCTCTAGTTCTCCTCTCCTCTCCCTGCCTCTCTAGTTCTCCTCTCCCTGCCTCTCTAGTTCTCCTCTCTCTGCCTCTCTAGTTCTCCTCTCCCTGCCTCTCTAGTTCTCCTCTCCCTGCCTCTCTAGTTCTCCTCTCTCTGCCTCTCTAGTTCTCCTCTCCCTGCCTCTCTAGTTCTCCTCTCCCTGCCTCTCTAGTTCTCCTCTCCTCTCCCTGCCTCTCTAGTTCTCCTCTCCTCTCCCTGCCTCTCTAGTTTTCCTCTCCCTGCCTCTCTAGTTCTCCTCTCCCTGCCTCTCTAGTTCTCCTCTCTCTGCCTCTCTAGTTCTCCTCTCCCTGCCTCTCTAGTTCTCCTCTCCCTGCCTCTCTAGTTCTCCTCTCCTCTCTCTGCCTCTCTAGTTCTCCTCTCCTCTCCCTGCCTCTCTAGTTCTCCTCTCCCTGCCTCTCTAGTTCTCCTCTCTCTGCCTCTCTAGTTCTCCTCTCCCTGCCTCTCTAGTTCTCCTCTCCCTGCCTCTCTAGTTCTCCTCTCTCTGCCTCTCTAGTTCTCCTCTCCCTGCCTCTCTAGTTCTCCTCTCCCTGCCTCTCTAGTTCTCCTCTCCTCTCCCTGCCTCTCTAGTTCTCCTCTCCTCTCCCTGCCTCTCTAGTTCTCCTCTCCCTGCCTCTCTAGTTCTCCTCTCTCTGCCTCTCTAGTTCTCCTCTCCCTGCCTCTCTAGTTCTCCTCTCCTCTCTCTGCCTCTCTAGTTCTCCTCTCCTCTCCCTGCCTCTCTAGTTCTCCTCTCCCTGCCTCTCTAGTTCTCCTCTCTCTGCCTCTCTAGTTCTCCTCTCCCTGCCTCTCTAGTTCTCCTCTCCCTGCCTCTCTAGTTCTCCTCTCTCTGCCTCTCTAGTTCTCCTCTCCCTGCCTCTCTAGTTCTCCTCTCCCTGCCTCTCTAGTTCTCCTCTCCTCTCCCTGCCTCTCTAGTTCTCCTCTCCTCTCCCTGCCTCTCTAGTTCTCCTCTCCCTGCCTCTCTAGTTCTCCTCTCTCTGCCTCTCTAGTTCTCCTCTCCCTGCCTCTCTAGTTCTCCTCTCCCTGCCTCTCTAGTTCTCCTCTCTATGCCTCTCTAGTTCTCCTCTCCCTGCCTCTCTAGTTCTCCTCTCCCTGCCTCTCTAGTTCTCCTCTTCTCTCTCTGCCTCTCTAGTTCTCCTCTCTCTGCCTCTCTAGTTCTCCTCTCTCTGCCTCTCTAGTTCTCCTCTCCCTGCCTCTCTAGTTCTCCTCTCCCTGCCTCTCTAGTTCTCCTCTCCACTCCCTGCCTCTCTAGTTCTCCTCTCCTCTCCCTGCCTCTCTAGTTCTCCTCTCCTCTCCCTGCCTCTCTGGTTCTCCTCTCCTCTCTCTGCCTCTCTAGTTCTCCTCTCCTCTCCCTGCCTCTCTAGTTCTCCTCTCCTCTCCCTGCCTCTAGTTCTCCTCTCCTCTCCCTGCCTCTCTAATTCTCCTCTCTTCTCCCTGCCTCTCTAGTTCTCTTTCTCCCTCTCTCACTGCCTCTCAAGTTCTCTCTCCCATCTCCCACTCTTCCTCTCTCCCTATCTCTAGCTTGGAGTCAACCCATGGGCCAACCCCCACGGCACAGAGGGTGTGCATGCCTCTGACATCGAGAAAGCCAGGGCCGCTGAAAGCCACCGGGAACATATTGTGTGAGCGCGCGTTCAGGGTTCAGAGGAATGGGCACGACTGCTTGCTTCCCGGTGGCTGCGGGTCGACTTGTCGCCTTGATTTGCGGCAGCACCCAAATTGCCCCCTGCAAAAAAGTCTAAATAGTCAGTTTCCCTGTCCAGATACTTTATTTAGCACTCCCCGGCCGCAGACAATTGCCAGCAGCGCTTGCGAGACAATAAAAATGCATGTCCAATCTGCCCCCCCAGCTGAGCCGCCACCCAGCGGGACCCCCCATCTGCCCTTCTCATTGCAATCTGCAAATTGGCTACTCAAACTCAAATTTGGACAAGCTAAACTTAAAGGCATTGTAAAACTTCTATGCACAATATGGTCCCAAGATTTATGCACCCCTTGGATAGAGATGATATTGTGGGGGGGGCGGTGGGGTTGGTGAGACAGTTCTCAGAACTTGTCAAATCTAATGTTTAGCTGTCTACTTACTTCAAGGGCTTTACCTCTGTAGCAGCAACGACGATTTTATCGTTAGACAGGAAAAATTAATTAGCGGATATTAGTTTATTAGGTATAAACTTGCAGAATAATTAAGCTAGGTAATTGGAATAAATCACTTAGATTTCTCCCTCCATATCTGTATATCTATCTAGATTTCCCTAGGTCTTCATAGATCTCTATAGATCTCTCTAGTTCTTCCTAGATCTCTATAGATCTCTCTAGGTCTTCCTAGATCTCTATAGATCTCTCTAGGTCTTCCTAGATCTCTATAGATCTCTCTAGATCTTCCTAAATCTCTCTAGATCTCCCTAGATCTCTCTAGATTTCTCTAGATCTCTCTAGGTCTTCCTAAATCTTCCTAGATCCCCCCAGGTCTTTTTAGATCTTCCTAGATCTCTCTAGATTTCTCCAGATCTCTCCAGGTCTTTCTAGATCTCTCTAGATCTCCCTAGATCTCTCTCATGCCTCATCAGATTTTCTATTTCTAGGCCACACCCTAAATCTCTTAAATTCTTTTTTCTCCATCTCTAGACGTCGCTAGATCTCATGCTAGGTTTTTAGACTTTTCTCAATACATAAAATATTTACTCTTTAGATTTTCTATAGATGCTGGCTAAATAATTCATTGGCCAACTACCATTCGAGAATATATTGATTTCAACTAAGTGTATTTTTAAGCCTCTTGGCGTGTGTGGCATCTACAGCAGAGAAGGCGTAAATTTACTTGGGAATTGAGACTCTTCAACCAATTTTCTCCATTTAGCCAAATAAAATCTCAGAGACACTTCATCGGGCACTTTGAGTGGTGAGAAAATTTTCAGCAAATTACTGCAACTCGACTCTGAAGGACTGACTAATGTCATTTGTTGGCTGAGGAAATTCACTCATCTAGTCTGGGACAGCGGGTCTGGGCAGCATTAGGTCACACTACTACATATAGATGATGTTCGAGAGGCACTTTGCCAAGGCTTAGGGATGTCACTAGCTACAGTATACCTCTAGCTGGCACAAATGGATACACAAATCAGTCAGTCACTGGCCAGCTTTGGAAATTAGGGATTACGCAACGTTGCAGAATGGATTAGGCAATCTCGGCTAAGAAAGCAGTAACTAAGAGAGAGGGCAAATACTGTTGCTTTTCTGGTGGAATTTTCTGCAGGAAGATTGGCAGTCTGAGGGAAGGAGCAGCACTAATTGATTTGGCGGCAAACTTCCCGTCAGCACCAGCAGGCTTTAGTTATACTGCAGTGCCGGTATTTCTGGATGTTTCAGTCAGCTCACTCAGCTCCGCAACCATTAGGATCCGCTCACTCAGCTCCGCAACCATTAGGATCCGCTCACTCAGCTCACTCAGCTCCGCAACCATTAGGATCCGCTCACTCAGCTCCGCAACCATTAGGATCCGCTCACTCAGCTCCGCAACCATCAGAATCGCCTCACTCAGCTTCGCAACCATCAGAATCGCCTCACTCAGCTCAACAACCATCAGAATCGCCTCACTCAGCTCAACAACCATCAGAATCGCCTCACTCAGCTCAACAACCATCAGAATCGCCTCACTCAGCTCAACAACCATCAGAATCGCCTCACTCAGCTCAACAACCATCAGAATCGCCTCACTCAGCTCAACAACCATCAGAATCGCCTCACTCAGCTCAACAACCATCAGAATCGCCTCACTCAGCTCAACAACCATCAGAATCGCCTCACTCAGCTCAACAACCATCAGAATCGCCTCACTCAGCTCAACAACCATCAGAATCGCCTCACTCAGCTCAACAACCATCAGAATCGCCTCACTCAGCTCAACAACCATCAGAATCGCCTCACTCAGCTCAACAACCATCAGAATTGCCTCACTCAGCTCAACAACCATCAGAATTGCCTCACTCAGCTCAACAACCATCAGAATTGCCTCACTCAGCTCAACAACCATCAGAATTGCCTCACTCAGCTCCGCAACCATCAGAATCGCCTCACTCAGCTCAACAACCATCAGAATTGCCTCACTCAGCTCCGCAACCATCAGAATCGCCTCACTCAGCTCAACAACCATCAGAATCGCCTCACTCAGCTCAACAACCATCAGAATCGCCTCACTCAGCTCAACAACCATCAGAATTGCCTCACTCAGCTCAACAACCATCAGAATTGCCTCACTCAGCTCCGCAACCATCAGAATCGCCTCACTCAGCTCAACAACCATCAGAATTGCCTCACTCAGCTCCGCAACCATCAGAATCGCCTCACTCAGCTCAACAACCATCAGAATCGCCTCACTCAGCTCAACAACCATCAGAATCGCCTCACTCAGCTCAACAACCATCAGAATCGCCTCACTCAGCTCAACAACCATCAGAATCGCCTCACTCAGCTCAACAACCATCAGAATCGCCTCACTCAGCTCAACAACCATCAGAATCGCCTCACTCAGCTCAACAACCATTAGGACCCACTCACTCAGCTTCGCAACCATCAGAATCGCCTCGCTCAGCTCAACAACCATTGGGACTTACCCACAATAGAGACGTAAAAACAAAGCACTGATAACTTACCGGCTTGAAAAAGTAAAGACGCCACCAGACGCAGAAAGATCTAGTAGACAAGAAGTCACAATGTTAGAATTGTAAACTGTCGAAGCAGATTATTTTTAATAATCTTTTTCCTTCCCGCAGTTCTTACTCTGCTTTCTGGACGCTTAAAGGTGTAGCCTCTATAGAGAGAGAGATAGGGTGGAGAAGGACTGAATAGGTGAGAGTGGCTGTTGGGCGGAAAGGCAGCTTGAGCGAAGCAAAACTCAAATCTATGAGCCCCTTTAGTGTGTGTGTGTGTGGGCCCGCCTCTATTCAGGTCTGGATTGTTCTGCCGTCGGCAAGTCCACAGAGAGAATGACAGAATTAGCTACTATTTATGAACTACTGCCAGAGTGTTCAGCAGCTTACGGGTGCGCTGAGTGAGAGTTTTACAGAATTTGTCAACGCTTTTCTGGTTAGCGAGCGCTTCTTCTCTTCAACCTCCCCCCCCCCCCGCTCTTATGATTGGACTCGGCCTGGAAGGCCAACCAAGCGAACCAGCAGAGTCCCGGTTCATGGGCTATTATAGACTGAATCTGGACAACTTTTGGCCACGGAAGGTGGACTTTCTGGTAGATCTAGCCCCCCTCCCCTCGATGGTGCCCCCCTGATGGAGCCCTTGAGCTTGCTTCATCACAACTTGCACACAATCTAGCGTTGTAAATCTGGAAAATTTCATATACAGGCACTTTATAGAAATAGCTCCAGTCCAGACTTATAAGTTTGAGTAGTCCCTGGCTGTCTGTCAGCCACACCGACAGCATTGAATGTAAAAACAAATTCTTTTAGTTGTCTCTTGTCTCTTCTCTATTCATTCAAACTAATTTATCATCTAAAAGTAGCTTTCACTTCTGCGGGGCCTCAAAGGCTCAGACACAATGGCAGGTAAGAAGACCTTGTAGTCAGTTTCCGGATAAATTTTTGCGAGAATGTGCAACTAAAGTCATTTATATTGTTTGAGAATCCAGCCAGTTTGCCTTTGACGACCTACCGGGTGTTTCGTGAGAACTTCGGCCAGGGGGTATCTTGTCGAGAATCTATGGGTATTGTAATAAGAATCTAGGCCAGGGGGTATCTTGTCGAGAATCTATGGGTATTGTAATAAGAATCTAGGCCAGGGGGTATCTTGTCGAGAATCTATGGGTATTGTAATAAGAATCTAGGCCAGGGGGTATCTTGTCGAGAATCTATGGGTATTGTAATAAGAATCTAGGCCAGGGGGTATCTTTTCGAGAATCTATGGGTATTGTAATAAGAATCTAGGCCAGGGGGTATCTTTTCGAGAATCTATGGGTATTGTAATAAGAATCTAGGCCAGGGGGTATCTTTTCGAGAATCTATGGGTATTGTAATAAGAATCTAGGCCAGGGGGTATCTTTTCGAGAATCTATGGGTATTGTAATAATAATCTAGGCTAGGGGGTATCTTTTCGAGAATCTATGGGTATTGTAATAAGAATCTAGGCCAGGGGGTATCTTTTCGAGAATCTATGGGTATTGTAATAAGAATCTAGGCCAGGGGGTATCTTTTCGAGAATCTATGGGTATTGTAATAATAATCTAGGCTAGGGGGTATCTTTTCGAGAATCTATGGGTATTGTAATAATAATCTAGGCTAGGGGGTATCTTTTCGAGAATCTATGGGTATTGTAATAATAATCTAGGCTAGGGGGTATCTTTTCGAGAATCTATGGGTATTGTAATAATAATCTAGGCTAGGGGGTATCTTTTCGAGAATCTATGGGTGTTTTGATGAGATCGATCGATATTTTCAAATATAGGTTATGGTAGGCAAAGTTTCTTAAATAATTTTAGCGAATTATCATGTCTCACTCTACCCTGGGTATTCTAACGAGTCAGGGAGGGTATTCTCCTGGGTCAGGGAGGGTATTCTACTGGGTCAGGGAGGGTATTCTACTGGGTAAGGGAGGGTATTCTACAGGGTCAGGGAGGGTATTCTCCTGGGTCAGGGAGGGTATTCTACTGGGTCAGGGAGGGTATTCTACTGGGTCAGGGAGGGTATTCTCCTGTGTCAGGGAGGGTATTCTCCTGTGTCAGGGTCAGTAATTTTCATGAAACAGCTGGTTAAAAACAAACAGGTACAAAGTAACAACAAATAACGGCATTAAGATTGCTAGTGTCTTGATCAAAATGAAATCGTGCAAAGGAAATTAATATAAGCTTATAGTTTTGTATATATTTATTTGAAAAAAAAGTTTTTTTGGATAAACAAATAACAGAAAAAAACAGAAGTAAAAAAGCAGATGAATCAACGCACTGAAGCAATCGCATAAGAAATTAACAATCAACAGTTGTAGCGCGAGTGAATGGGACAAGTTTTGAGGGAATTAAAGGGGATAACCGTATCCAAAATACCGGCTGAGTTAAAGTTTGCAAACAAAGTTAATCGAATTCGCCAAACAAACACAAAATTTGGTTTGAATTTGCGCTGTAAAGTAATGCAGTCTCAGTTCTATCTCTGGGATAAGAAAAGGAAAAGTAAAGAACTCAAATGATCAATCTACGAATCAGTCAGCCTCTTTAAGAAAACTGTTAATAAACTATATAATATTTGCTACAATCGTAGTCGAAGAAAAACAAAGAAGAAGCAAAGCAACAAGTGCCAGAAATAAGAAGTACAGAGAAAACACATAGCCAGATTATAATTAATTCAAATTTAAACAATAAACAAGTTAGTTATAACTTTTACTGTGAAACATAAATACATATTGCTAGAAGGAATATTAAAAAAGAAATGAAAAAATACTAAAAGACAAGTATTAAAAAGGACATATTGTACTCTAATAGCTGACAATGGATGCCACATCACGTCAGTTAATAAGAATGACAGTTTCCAATCGAAATACGCAGATCAAATATTATCTCTTGCCAAGGTAGAAAAATCTGCTTTCTAAAGCTAATAATTTAGTATCGGTAATGCGATAATTATTGAGGAATAATTATCTAATCAAGCGCCTTTGAGTCGAAAAAAATTTGCAGTATAAAAAACAAGCATAATAAAAATAACAAAAAAGAAAAACTCTATCCCTGCTGCTCCTACTCGGCACCGCAAAATACTACTAACCGAAGTAATTTAGTAAGTAGTGTACTGCAGGCAAAATATTTGTTTAGCGTTGAATTTATAAAGTTGGCTGTGTTAATACAGTCGATGCTAGCTGTTAATAAATAGAGACATGACATTTCAAGTTAACCGAGAAAGAGATTCAAACAAGCAGCTCCGGCAACTGTAACGGGCAATGTCGCTATTGAAGTTTATCGTACAGCTATTCTGGGAGAACCCGAACGATAAGAGAGGACACGAAACCAAACAAATAGTTGTTGAACCGCGGGTTAATCGATTGCAGAAGTGACAATATCAAATAAATGAATCTTATTAGTCAACAAATTAAAAAATTATAGACAAGTAAATGAAATTAATAAATAAACAATATACACACAAAATAAAACACGGCAATTAAAATTACACATGCAAAATCTAATCGAGTGTAAAGAAAATGTTGTGATTATATTATGAAAAAAGACGCAACAAAAATAACATTTTATAGGAATTTTGAGAATAATTGCGGCCACAAAATGACCGCATTCCGCTTCTGGTAATTGTTGACAGTGCGTTGCTTGGCAATAAATTATCTGTTTTTGATTCGTTTGTGCAATTGTACTTTTGTAGCTCACTGAGTGGAGTGAGGTGGCTGGCGGGGTGGCTGGCGGAGTGAGGTGGCTGGTGGAGTGAGGTGGCTGGCGGAGTGAGGTGGCTGGTGAAGTGAGGTGGCTGGTGGAGTGAGGTGGCTGGCGGAGTGAGGTGGCTGGTGGAGTGAGGTGGCTGGTGGAGTGAGGTGGCTGGTGGAGTGAGGTGGCTGGTGGAGTGAGGTGGCTGGCGGAGTGAGGTGGCTGGCGGGGTGGCTGGTGGAGTGAGGTGGCTGGCGGAGTGAGGTGGCTGGTGGAGTGAGGTGGCTGGTGGAGTGAGGTGGCTGGTGGAGTGAGGTGGCTGGCGGAGTGAGGTGGCTGGCGGGGTGGCTGGCGGAGTGAGGTGGCTGGCGGGGTGGCTGGCGGAGTGAGGTGGCTGGTGGAGTGAGGTGGCTGGTGGAGTGAGGTGGCTGGTGGAGCGAGGTGGCTGGTGGAGTGAGGTGGCTGGTGGAGTGAGGTGGCTGGCGGGGTGGCTGGTGGAGTGAGGTGGCTGGCGGGGTGGCTGGCGGAGTGAGGTGGCTGGCGGGGTGGCTGGCGGAGTGAGGTGGCTGGTGGAGTGAGATGGCTGGCGGAGTGAGGTGGCTGGCGGGGTGACTGGTGGAGTGAGGTGGCTGGCGGAGTGAGGTGGCTGGCGGGGTGACTGGTGGAGTGAGGTGGCTGGCGGAGTGAGGTGGCTGGTGGAATGATGTGGCTGGCGGAGTAAAATGGCTGATAGCAGCGATTCCAGTGGGTGGATAAAAGTAACTGCAACCGCATTTTGCAACTTTTAGCAGAAGCAGAACAATGGATATGGCGGATGGAGATAACAAAGGACTAGACAAAAAAAATCATAAGTATGGCCAGAACTTTGCCTACATTTTTCGAGTACAAAGCCAGAAATTCATTGAAAAACGGTCGAAAACGAAGCGCAAAAGTGCTAAATCAAAGAGTTAGGCGGGATAAATCAAAGACAAACTGAAAATATCGTATAAAAACGCTAGTTAAATATTGTTTATGAAAAATATGAAGTTATATAATACCGAAAGAAGTACACGAGGAACCTCTGGATCAGATATACAAAATGAAAATCAATTAGCTATAAAGATAAGATATAGCAATTATAAATTTCGTGAGTGTCAGTTGAAGAAAGCTGAAAATCATACAGATTAAAGCATAACAAACAGTTTTTCACGCGTTAGAAAAATTGATAAACCAAACACAGCTGTACTATAAGAGATCGAGCAGAAAATCAAAGGCTACATGGATAAAAATTATTATTGTCTAAATAATCTCTAAGCATTGTATTATAATAAACAAATAGGAGATTGGCAAACCGAACAAAATAAAAAAAGTGAATACCCACGGTAAATTTGCTATTGCTATTGCATAAGGGCCGCGAATTCGTTACAATATGCTGAAGAGTTGTCCTTAAAAAGGCCGTTTTTTTTAAATTTATGTCAAATTTATAGTTTTTTCCTCACAGCTAATTTTTGCTTTTTACTTGCACTAATTGATTACACCTGCTACAATTTGGCCAGATGTGCAACCGACAGCTCAGCCGCAGCTATTGCGCGGCGCATCTGAAGGCTGTTCAGTCCAAGGACTGGGGGGGGGGTCGCCACGCACAGCCTCAATTACCCCAGCTAATGCTGGCACCCATTTTACAGCTGGGTGAACTGAAGCAATGCAGAGTTAAGTGTCCTGCTCAAGGACACTTAATTGTTCCAGTGGGATCGGGAATCGAATCCCCGACCTTCCAGTCGTGAGTCCGACGCTCAAACCACTAGGCTACAATCTGCTCTTGCACAAAAATTCATATTATTAATTCATTATTTTAATTTTGACGACCATGTGTTGGTATTAGTGCGTGTTCTTAAAAGGGCCGTTTCAAGAACATAGCAATATTTAGCTCTGAGCAGCCCCTGAGTAGGCATCAACAAAAAAAATTAGCTGGTAGGAAAGCGAATTTAATTGAAAATAAAACAAAGAAAACAGATTATTGAAAAAAGAAATTAAAAAAATACTTTTTGTTCTTGTAAAGCTACACTGAACCAGCTAATATAGAATGTAGGATGGAAGGCAAAGAACAAAATAGCAAGTAAATAGAACAAGCCAACTGTAAAAAAACAGAGATTATGTTTTAATGTTTCATTAACTTTCATAACAGAAACAGCAAATCAGATAGGAGTATCGAACCGGGCTTCTGCAATCCAAGCACAACAGCTTCGGCTTGTCTCCAATAAATTTAATTGATCGCTACATTGGCCAGCGGCAGTTGAAACACAATTATTTATCAACATATTTTTGGATAGCCTGTGCGCTGTCAGTTAGCAAGAAAATCTATGCAATAAACTAAATTGTATGGAACGCTGACAAACTACTGTTAGTAGCTAAGTGACGCATTTTAATCGAGGTTTTTTTTTAGAAAAAAGAACTGTATTATCATATTATAAAGTATGCACAGAGGCCTGTGCCAATAGCCAGGGTAAGCTAAGTAGGTCGCAAATAGAAAGAGCGTAGAAACCAGAAGGTAATTAAAAATTCAATATAACAATAAATTGCATTTCATCTTGAAAGCAAAGTAAACATGTTTTAAATAATATTGTATCAAACGGGTGCCAATAGAAAAAATACAAATTGAAACGGTTATTGTCTGTCTATACTACTGGCAGTAGCAGTAGTAGTAGTAGTAGTAGAAAAATACATTAAATTCATGGCAGAAAGGAGCCAAATTAATTAGAAAAATAATCCGTAAAAATTAATTTAAAAAAGTAACAAATTATAAAATAAAATTAAAACAAATCAAAACGATCGGATACAGGAGGCTACAAACCAGCAGATTAAAAAAATAACAGCAATTCACAACAGATAAGTTTATAACACAAACTGAATAGCTAATTTAGGAATATAAAAAACATCAATAAGACAGGCAGACAAACAAAAACAAAAGAACTCGTCACTTTCCTCTTCGAAATCATGCCAGAGTACTTCTTTACCTTAAAGTTCCTTGATAATTGAATAACATTTTCTTTCTACTCCTGCTTCTGCTCCTGCTGTTGCTGCTGCTGCTGCTGCTGCTGCTGCTGCTGCTGCTGCTGTTGCTGCTGCTGCGGCTGCGGCAGGGCCGCGGGCAGCGGAGAGCCAGCCAGCTCGAACAGCTGCTGCAGACCGACAGAGCGACCGCCAGTCACCAGCAGCACAATGTTGGCCGACTGCGGCCTGGCCAGCTGGCCCGGCCCCACGTGTCGGCCATAGACAGCGGCCAGAGCGGCGCCGCAGACCGGCTCAGTCAGCAGCTGGTGCTGGCAAAGGAAGCTGACGCTGGCCTTGGCCGCCTCATCCTGGCTGCAGGTCACCGAGTGCAACGGCTGCTCGCGGGCCGCGTCCAGCGCCCGCTGGCACGGCCGGCCGACTCCGCCGCCGCCGCCACCATCGAGGCAGCCGCCGTTGGTCGTTCGCAGCTCGGCGGCGATCACCGGCGTGGTGACCCAGCCGTAGCGCCACAGGCCGGACACGACGCCGGACAGTAGGCCGCCGCCGGACACAGGCAAAACGATAGCGTCGGGCTGTTCGCCGTTCAACGCCTCGGCGAGTTCGTCAACCAGGCCGCTGTAGCCCGTCCAGACGTCCTCGCTGTCGAACGGGTGCAGCAGGCAGACGGAGCGGCCCAGCTGGCCGGCCAGCAGCTCCGCTTGGCTGTGCGCCTCGGGCCAGTCGGCGCCGTGCAGCAACACCTGGGCGCCTTCGTCGGCGATGCGAGCGCGAGCCTCTTGGGCTACGGCGGCATCGTTGGCATTGGACGCGGCTGATTCGGGCAGCACGACAGTGCACTGCAGGCCGAGACGGGCAGCCGAGTAGGCGCAGGCCAAGCCGGAGTTGCCGGCGCAGCTGCTGCTGGTCACCACCTATTTATTTATTGATTGAAAGTAAGTTTAAAAAATACAGATAATGTCCTGACTAACTACTGAAGAAACGCATGTTGAGTAGCATTAAGATATCGTGTTTCCTAGAAATTCCTACAACTGTGACTAAAATTTGTTGCAATAGTTTACAGTTAAAGCGCCATTCAGCTGAAAAGATACATCTGATTTGCGAAATTTATAATTTTCTTTGCTTTTTATCCTTCACGTCTGAATTTTGGATACTATTGTATGTGTTGTGATAAGTTTTTGCACCCCGTTGCAGTCTGCTATCTGGAACAAGCCATTTGCTTTTGACCATACAGGCAAAGCATTTTAAACCATCAGCCTGATTATAGTTCTGCCATATTGATGCAATAATGTTCTGCCGTCATGATTTTTAAAGGTGAAAGCTTGCAGTCTGCCTGAGGATTAAGAGGTTGGGATTCCCTGAAAGTTAGGAGGTATTAAATGACTACCTGAAGGTTAGGAGGTGCTAAATGACTACCTGAAGGTTGGGGGGTGTTAAATGACTACCTGAAGGTTGGGAGGTGTTAAAGGACTACCTGAAGGTTGGGAGGTGTTAAAGGACTACCTGAAGGTTGAGAGGTGTTAAATGACTATCTGCAGGTTGGGAGGTGTTAAATGACTTCCTGAAGGTTGGGAGGTGTTAAAGGACTACCTGAAGGTTGGGAGGTGTTAAAGGACTACCTGAAGGTTGAGAGGTGTTAAATGACTATCTGCAGGTTGGGAGGTGTTAAATGACTACCTGAAGGTTGGGAGGTGTTAAAGGACTACCTGAAGGTTGGGAGGTGTTAAATGACTACCTGAAGGTTGGGAGGTGTTAAAGGACTACCTGAAGGTTGGGAGGTGTTAAAGGACTACCTGAAGGTTGAGAGGTGTTAAATGACTATCTGCAGGTTGGGAGGTGTTAAATGACTTCCTGAAGGTTGGGAGGTGCTAAATGACTACCTGAAGGTTGGGAGGTGTTAAATGACTACCTGAAGGTTGGGAGGTGTTAAATGACTACCTGAAGGTTGGGAGGTATTTAACGATTACCTGAGGATTGAGAGTAAAATAGCGCCATAAACTCACGTGAGTGAAGCCCCGCTCAGCGGCCCGCCGCACGGCGTGAGCCATGCCGCGCAGGCACACGGACCCAGTTGGCTGGCAATTCTCCAGTTTGAGCCAAACGCGGCAGCCTTTGATGCCCATAGCTCTGGCCAGTGGCCGACTTTCAATCAGCGGAGTCCGCACGTGCAGCGGCAGCGGCGCCGGGACGCCAGCCGATGCGGCGGCCGCGGTGGCCAAGTCCGGGCACAGCAGGCCCAGCTGCGACAGAGCAGTCAGGGCGTCGTGCGGCGGCGAGTCCAAACTCGAGCCGTTGCTAGACAGCGAGACGTCAAGGTCGGAGGTGATCTCCTTGTGCCCGGCCAGTCTGTGCCCGCCATTGCCGCCGCCGCCGCTACCGCCGCCGCCACCACCGATGCCGTTGCTAGTGAGAGTGCGGAAAGCGTTCTGCGTGCCCAGAGCGTTGAAAATGAGCAGGCTGTCAACCATTTCCTCTATGCCAGCCTGCGTGCCGCCGAAGCCGAAGCTGCCGCTGCCGCCGCCCCAGTTGGACTGTCGGAGTCCAGCAGGCGGCTGAGACCACCGAATCTGCGGCGCGATTGGGTTTGAAGATTTGAGATGAGATGAGCGATCTGGATCTGTCAGCGGCGCTCTGGCCTGCTGTACTTTTGCACTGGGTTGGGGTGCCATAGAAATAAACTTAACGATTACGTATGCGCCTCTCAGCCTCGGTCTTTTTGTCTGTCTGTCTTAGTGTCTGCTTGTCTGTTTTTTTAGTGTCTGTCCGTCTGTCTTAGTGTCTGCTTGTCTGTTTTTTTAGTGTCTGTCCGTCTGTCTTAGTGTCTGCTTGTCTGTTTTTTTAGTGTCTGTCCGTCTGTCTTAGTGTCTGCTTGTCTGTTTTTTTAGTGTCTGTCCGTCTGTCTTAGTGTCTGCTTGTCTGTTTTTTTAGTGTCTGTCCGTCTGTCTTAGTGTCTGCTTGTCTGTTTTTTTAGTGTCTGTCCGTCTGTTTTAGTGTCTGCTTGTCTGTTTTTTTAGTGTCTGTCCGTCTGTCTTAGTGTCTGTTTGTCTGTTTTTTAGTGTCTCTCCGTCTGTCTTAGTGTCTGCTTGTCTGTTTTTTAGTGTCTGTCCTTCTGTCTTAGTGTCTGCTTGTCTGTTTTTTTTAGTGTCTGCCCGTCTGTCTTAGTGTCTGCTTGTCTGTTTTTTTTGTGTCTGCCCGTCTGTCTTAGTGTCTGCTTGTCTGTTTTTTTTTGTGTCTGCCCGTCTGTCTTAGTGTCTGCTTGTCTGTTTTTTTAGTGTCTGCCCGTCTGTCTTAGTGTCTGCTTGTCTGTTTTTTTAGTGTCTGCCCGTCTGTCTTAGTGTCTGCTTGTCTGTTTTTTAGTGTCTGTCCGTCTGTCTTAGTGTCTGTTTTAGTGTCTGATTAGTGCCTGTCTTAAAGTCTGTCTGTCTGGCAGTTTTAGTGTCTGTCTGTCTGCCTTAGTGTCTGTCTGTCTGCCTTAGTGTCTGTCTGTCTGCTTTAGTGTCTGTCTGTCTGCTTTAGTGTCTGTCTGTCTGATTTAGTGTCTGTCTGTCTGCTTTAGTGTCTGTCTGTCTGCTTTAGTGTCTGTCTGTCTGATTTAGTGTCTGTCTGTCTGCTTTAGTGTCTGTCTGTCTGCTTTAGTGTCTGTCTGTCTGCTTTAGTGTGTCTGTCTGCTTTAGTGTCTGTCTGTCTGTCTGATTTAGTGTCTGTCTGTCTGCTTTAGTGTCTGTCTGTCTGCTTTAGTGTCTGTCTGTCTGATTTAGTGTCTGTCTGTCTGCTTTAGTGTCTGTCTCTGTCTGTGTTAGTGTCTGTCCTAGTGCCTGTTTTTAGTATTTGTCTGTCTTATTTGGCCTGTCTTCTGTCGTCTTAATTTCTGCCTGAATCTGGCTTAATGTTTCTTCAGTATATTCATATCTGTTTTTTATGTCTTACTAGTAGTGACTTAGTGACCGAATGTCTGCCTGTCTTAATATCGTGTCCATCCGTCTGTCCTTCTGTCCGTATTCATGCCAGTTTATTTTTACACATCTATATATAGATAGCTCGTATCCCAAAGATCGAAGCAACCACGCTTTGCATTTTGGCCCGCTAGTCGGAAATGATCGGAAATCGATAACATCGATAATTTTACACAGGTAATCTCAAGCAGAAGTCTTTTTGCACAGCATTCCTCGCCTAAATTTCTGTTTAAGAAGCTGTCTCAACACTAAGCTCAGACTGTCCTACGTGTGTCGCCCCTAATATCAATGCTCGAGACTTAAGGGCCTTAGGCTCGATTCTTAGCGTAGCATACCAGCTGTAAAGCAAGCCAATGCTAGAAATGTACAATTCCCCCGACAACAAGCCAAGTTAAATTAAACATCAGCCTGTCTGTAACATAAAGCGTATTTCACAAATATAAATTACAGAACCAGCTACACCAAGGTGAAGGTTTCCAAATTCGATGCTAATCTCTGCCGAATTTCCGTCGGCTAAAGCCGATCCTTTACCCACCTGTCTGGCCAAGCCGCAGTGCGGGTCAAGGGGCGAACAAACAAGTTGAACAACACGAAGCTATGAAGAGTTATTTTGCTCTCTCTCTCTCTCTCTCTCTCTCTCTCTCTCTCTCTCTCTCTCTCTCTCTCTCTCTCTCTCTCTCTCTCTCTCTCTCTCAGACAGTAAGCTACGCCGCACAAGATCGCATTGCACAATGCATAATAAAATTTGTAAAAGCAAAGATTTCGCTTCGTTATTATTAGTTGTAAAACTGAATTGCTGCTGCTGTAGCCTAAGAGAGAGTGGGAGAGAGGGGGGCAGGGGTAGGTGGCCATTGTCAGATAGGGAGCTTACACACTTGCAGGGTACTGCACCTGTGCACCTTAATTTCTGTGCTAGTGAGGGCAACTATAGAAGAGCCGTGTTTCAATGTAGTAACACTGTTAAAAAGTGACCATTTTTATTACCTTTATCTCTGCCCACTTCATTCTTAATTCCTAGTCGATTTTTTAATACTCCTTTGAAGAACACCGATGCGCTGTAAAATTCTTTGGCATTTTGACATATAGAGTCTTCGAGGGGCACCAGTCCTCTCCCAGCTCTATTAGATCAGACACCAGTCCTCTCCCAGCTCTATTAGATCAGACACCAGTCCTCTGCCAGCTCTATTAGATCAGACACCAGGCCTCTCCCAGCTCTATTAGATCAGACACCAGTCCTCTCCCAGCTCTATTAGATCAGACACCAGTCCTCTCCCAGCTCTATTAGATCAGACACCAGTCCTCTCCCAGCTCTATTAGATCAGACACCAGGCCTCTCCCAGCTCTGACACCAGGCCTCTCCCAGCTCTGTTAGATCAGACACCAGTCCTCTCCCAGCTCTATTAGATCAGACACCAGTCCTCTCCCAGCTCTATTAGATCAGACACCAGGCCTCTCCCAGCTCTGTTAGATCAGACACCAGTCCTCTCCCAGCTCTGTTAGATCAGACACCAGGCCTCTCCCAGCTCTGTTAGATCAGACACCAGTCCTCTCCCAGCTCTCTTAGATCAGACACCAGTCCTCTCCCAGCTCTATTAGATCAGACACCAGGCCTCTCCCAGCTCTGTTAGATCAGACACCAGTCCTCTCCCAGCTCTGTTAGATCAGACACCAGTCTTCTCCCAGCTCTGTTAGATCAGACACCAGTCCTCCCCCAGCTCCCCAGCTCAAACAGCAGTGCTCACCCGCCGGAGCCGAAGCCAGAGGAGCCGTTGAGGCCCGGGCTGGGGCCGCACAGGCTGGCGCTAAGCCGGCAGCCGGAGGCGCCCCCGGCCGCAGCGGCGCCCAGACCGGCCGAGTCACGTTGCCGCCCGGTGTCCAGCGGCAGGTTGAACGAAGCGGACAGGCCGGCGTGGCGCGGGCCGGACCGGGCCCTGGCCGAGCCGTCCTCGGCGAATTTCACCAGCAGCGGGGCCGGCCACTCAGGTCCCTGGATTGGAGCAAAATGCAAACATGTATTACAAACAGTTAGTACACAGCTCCTCAGTACACAGACCCTCATACATGAACCCTCAGTACACAGCCCCACAGTACACAGACCCTCAGTACACAGACCCTCAGTACACAGACCCTCATACATGAACCCTCAGTACACAGCCCCACAGTACACAGACCCTCAGTACACAGACCCTCAGTACACAAACCCTCAGTACACAGACACTCAGTACACAGCCCCACAGTACACAGACCCTCAGTACACAGACCCTCAGTACACAGACCCTCAGTACACAGACCCTCAGTACACAGACACTCAGTACACAGACCATCAGTACACAGACCCTCATACATGAACCCTCAGTACACAGACCCTCAGTACACAGACCCTCAGTACATAGACCCTCAGTGCACAGACCCTCAGTACACAGACCCTCAGTGCACAGACCCTCAGTACACAGACCCTCAGTACACAGACCCTCAGTACACAGACCCTCAGTACACAGACCCTCAGTACACAGACCCTCAGTACACAGACCCTCAGTGCACAGACCCTCAGTGCACAGACCGTCATAAATGAACCCTGTCTTATCTAATTCTACGAAAAAACGTTTCCCAAATCAGTTAGGAAGTGACCTACAAAAGTGTTTTGATAGTCCTTCAACTATATTAGAATTCAACTTCGAATTGCCCGATCAAGGCCGGCTAGCGGCATGAAGTATTGCATTAGCAAGGCGGGGAATTTTCATTTTAAGCACCAAAATTGGCTATTACATCTTGTTTTGGACTTCTAAAAAGCATTTTGATCGGAAGTAATTACACAATTGAATACTAATCGAAAGATTTTCTAAGGTCAGCATCCGATAGCTACGAACTTTATATATAGATATAGACAATTAATTAAAGTACAGAGAAAACTTTTGAATCGAAGAATTTTCTATTCGAAGATAGGACAAGCTAGATAGCCTAGCTAAGTCTGCAGTAATATTATATAGAGTTTGTGAGTGCCCATTATTTTCCCACACTTTCATCACATGCTGTTACGAGTATTGCGCTGCAGTGAGATAAAAAATTGCAATTGTGAATGTCGTCAGTCAAAGCTTAGTATGCAGTACTTGTGCTCGAAGAGCGCACCCCCTGTCGCTGTCGCTATTCTCAGCACCCCAAGATGAACAATAGAATATAATATAATGTACAAATAAGAAGCAAGCATATTATTACATCACGTAGGCAAAATTATACAGTAGAATATAATGACGGAACTTTACAGATGATTTAAGAACACTGGTTAATAGGAAGGCGAAACGCTTACACTAGTGGGGCTACACTACACCAGCTGATCAGCGTCCAGGCCAGCAAACAGGAGGAGGGAGGAGACAATTTCAAGCAATAATGACAGCCCCAGTAAAGTACAATGAGTCAGCCTTCTCTCTCTCTCTCTCGCACACACAGACACACCGAGAAGACAAGCTGAGTACAGTCGCATTAGTAAGAGGCGGCTATGGTGGGAAGTCTCACAATGGGTCTGCGCACTGATGAGTGAAACCGGCCTCCCCCCCGTATTTCTCCCGTAGGCATATAATAAAATAGCTAAAAGCTCCAACTGAGAGCAGAGAGCGAGCGAGACAGGGGAGCTCAGGGGGGGGGGTGAGCAGAGAACCGCGCTCTGAGCCCAGGTGAGAGGCTCATTTCAGGCATTAAAAAAACCATTGAACCAAACACACACAGAGTTGGTGGGGTAGACTAGGCTTTGGCTACAAAAAACTGCGGTGGTCCGCGACCTACAGTAGGCTATTAATAGTGAAAATGTACGCTGAGATGACGCAAAGCAGCTGAGGTGATGAAGAGTACAGGGAGACACTCAATTTTTCTAAGAGCAGAACTTTGTTCTATTTATCACACATTATAAAATCTGACTCACATTTTTTGGGCCAGCATTAGCGTTTTTTCTTGCTTTAATTAAACAGCAGTTATCAATCATATAATGCACATTTAAGTTGTTCAGATCTATGAGTTAGCAGGTACAGCCGGTTATAAGGCGAGATGGTCAGATAATACATTGTAAAGCTTATGTGGATAATATGCGGATATAGATACGTACTTTAATCTTTAAAACCTATATTCTTTTTAACGACCACAATTTATCAAGGCAATGCAGTAACAGCCCGAGATTCGATTGCAAGCCAGCAAACAACGGAAATGGCATGGCAATGGCGTATAGTTAAAGACAAAGTGTACAATAAAGGTCACCGTTATGGCGACTAGCTAAAATTGAATGTTAGTGTAAGAGAATCTCTAGTCTGTTTATAAGCAGAATTCAGGCAAGCAAACCACTATTGATATGAGGTGTGCAGCAAGCCTACCCTCTCAGATGTTCAGATGAGACACAGCTACCATCTCAGATGTTCAGGTGAGACACAGCTACCATCTCAGATGTTCAGGTGAGACACAGCTACCATCTCAGATGTTCAGATGAGACACAGCTACCATCTCAGATGTTCAGGTGAGACACAGCTACCATCTCAGATGTTCAGATGAGACACAGCTACCATCTCAGATGTTCAGGTGAGACACAGCTACCATCTCAGATGTTCAGGTGAGACACAGCTACCATCTCAGATGTTCAGGTGAGACACAGCTACCATCTCAGATGTTCAGGTGAGACACAGCTAGCTACCATCTTAGATGTTCAGGTGAGACACAGCTACCATCTCAGATGTTCAGGTGAGACACAGCTACCATCTCAGATATTCAGGTGAGACACAGCTACCATCTCAGATGTTCAGGTGAGACACAACTACCATCTCAGATGTTCAGGTGAGACACAGCTACCATCTCAGATGTTCAGGTGAGACACAGCTACCCTCTCAGATGTTCAGGTGAGACACAGCTACCCTCTCAGATGTTCAGGTGAGACACAGCTACCATCTCAGATGTTCAGGTGAGACACAGCTACCATCTCAGATGTTCAGGTGAGACACAGCTACCATCTCAGATGTTTAGGTGAGACACAGCTACCATCTCAGATGCTCAGGTGAGACACAGCTACCATCTCAGATGTTCAGATGAGACACAGCTACCATCTCAGATGTTCAGGTGAGACACAGCTACCATCTCAGATGTTCAGATGAGACACAGCTACCATCTCAGATGTTCAGGTGAGACACAGCTACCATCTCAGATGTTCAGGTGAGACACAGCTACCATCTCAGATGGTCAGGTGAGACACAGCTACCATCTCAGATGTTCAGGTGAGACACAGCTACCATCTCAGATGTTCAGGTGAGACACAGCTACCATCTCAGATGTTTAGGTGAGACACAGCTACCCTCTCAGATGTTTAGGTGAGACACAGCTACCATCTCAGATGTTTAGGTGAGACACAGCTACCATCTCAGATGTTCAGGTGAGACACAGCTACCCTCTCAGATGTTTAGGTGAGACACAGCTACCATCTCAGATGTTTAGGTGAGACACAGCTACCCTCTCAGATGTTTAGGTGAGACACAGCTACCATCTCAGATGTTCAGGTGAGACACAGCTACCATCTCAGATGTTCAGGTGAGATACAGCTACCATCTCAGATGTTCAGGTGAGACACAGCTAGCTACCATCTCAGATGTTCAGGTGAGACACAGCTACCATCTCAGATGTTCAGGTGAGACACAGCTACCATCTCAGATGTTCAGGTGAGACACAGCTACCATCTCAGATGTTCAGGTGAGACACAGCTAACCTCTCAGATGTTCAGGTGAGACACAGCTACCATCTCAGATGTTCAGGTGAGACACAGCTAGCTACCATCTCAGATGTTCAGGTGAGACACAGCTACCATCTCAGATGTTCAGGTGAGACACAGCTACCCTCTCAGATGTTCAGGTGAGACACAGCAAACCTCTCAGATGTTCAGGCGGGTCCAACGTTACTCTCTTGGCACTCCAGTCTCACCTGCAGCCCATTGGTGTTCATGATAGCCCGCTCAGCGTTGCTCTTATCGTCGAAGGTGACGAAGCCGACGCCCTTGGACAGACCCGTGTTGGGGTCTGTCAGCACCCGGATCTGCACCAGCTTGCCAAACCGAGAGAACAGCGCGTTCAAATCGGCCTCAGTCCAGGTGCGCGGAATTCCTGACACGTACAAATTGCCCGGATTGCGCAACGGTAGGGCACCACCGCCGCTGCCGCCGCCGCCTCCGCCACTACCTCCGCCGCCGCCTCCGCTGTGCCGCTCAGCCCGCGGCATCTGCGGCAGAGGCAGCGGCGAGCCGTCGGGGCCAACGAAGCCGGCGCAGGAGCTGCTGCCGGTGGCGGCGTAGGCAACTCGCAGCTTCTTGTTGCCTAGCCGCATGCCGTGGAACTCGCCGATGGCCTTCTCGGCGTGCTCCGGGAACAGGAAGTCTACGAAGCCGTAGCAGAGCGAGGCGCCAGTCTGCTTGTCGCGCACCACTTTGTGAGTGCGAATTGGGCCGACCTTTTCGAATAGGGCGCGCAGATCCTCAGTGTCGAATGTCTGTGGCAGATAATTGATGATTAGGTTAGTGCGGCTGCGGTCTTCGTGGGACTGCTGCTGCTGCTGATGCTCCTGCTGTGGCTGGCCAGCGCCTCTGCCCAGCTGGGCCTCCAGCATGCCACTTGGCGCCGATTCCTGCTGCAACATTTTCAAATAGTTATTATTGAACTTATTGCAGCAACTTACTATAACTTGAGACAGATGTTTTAATATTTTTTTCTGGCTTGCTATATGAATAGGTGCATCCATAGCCATGATAGCTATGATAAAGAAAAAGAAGAAATAGAGGTCAAATAAGATCTTAATATCAGGCGTCAGGATCAATATTTGAGAATTAGACTTTTTCTTATCTTAGTTTGAAAAAGTGCCAAGATAAGAGATTCTTTCTTTTTAGTAGATTGGTAGAATTGCTTGGCTATAAAAGTTTGTAAAATTTTATACAAAACAAATTGTCTTAAATCTAAAAAATTTCAATCTAATCTTGCATTTTGTTGCCAAATAAAATCTTGAAAATTCCAGAAAGTCAATATTTTAAAAACCTATTTGCTATTGTTGCTAAGCTTCTAAATGAAATAATTTAATGTGTCTTATAATTATAAAAAATCCAAAGTTTATATAATAAAGTGACAAATAAATGCTTTAAACTATTTTATTTAAAAAATAACTATATAGATTCAACCTTGTCATATTTGTTTTAATAACAAAGCACTTATATAGCTATTTAGCAAATTATTATATAAAAAATAGATAACTTTAAAAATTTACAACTTTGTATAAAAGAGAATGAAATATGAAAAATAAAGGAAATGATACCATGATATACTATAAAAATCTACTGGTACTATAATATTTTAGATAAATTATAAGCAACTTAGACAATACTTGATACAATGCATTATTCATTTCCTTGATTTTATTAAACCAAAATTCTAAATTTAATAAATAATTTGGTAGACTAATTTAGACTATATAAATTAGTTTTTTAATTCTTTTCAAAAACAAATGTTCAAATTTATTTCATTATTCAAATCAATTGCTAGTTGATCTTGGTTTCCAATATAAAAGTAAATAAACATATATGATATAGATAAACATAAATTTCATTTAAGCTACATAATCTATATAACTAAATCTGAATATAATAAATACTAAAATGAAAGACAGTTTGTTACAAACTTCTATAAAAAATACGCATCACATCACTGCAATATACTTTATTTGATAAAACGAAGCGCAATATCGTTGGTAAATTTGCTAGTTTTGATAATAACCGGACTTAAACCTTTTTAGAAAATTAGTTTCTTTATATTTTATTAACACTAACTTGGATCTAGTACTGTAGTACATTTAGAGGTCGATGACTCGTTTTTAGCGCTTCACAAAGATTCGTTGGAATCAACTAAAATGTTTCTGTTTTTATTAATTATTTACTTTTCATTCATAAAATAAGTCATAAGTGTGTTAAACTTTAGCTGTCAAAATTTGCTTTGCCTTATTACTTTGAAAGTACAAGTGCGAAGTTTAAAGCGGAAAAAGTGTAGTTCGTAGAAAGCGCGATATCTTTTATTTATTTCTTATTTGTATTTCCTACTGCTACTAATTACAACAAATTGTTTAAAAAACACATTTGATAAAGCAGATTTTTTTTACTAAAAAGCTAAATATCTCTGTAAGTAGAAATACTTTAATTAATGACTAAAAAGCTGTTTAAAATATAGCCCATGCATTCCGCCATTGACGCGCTATGTTTCAAATGCTATGCTATCAAAACTCATGAGTCCTACATGTATGTACACAGAGTTTGTTTAGTCTCCTAGGCAAGGACGGATTAAGTGGGTCAGAAGCCAAGTTTCTCATAATAATTTAGCTGCAGCTGGGAGCTAGTGGTTCTGCGCAAAGAACACAATTAGGATTAAAAGACTATTTTGAGCAAAAACCCATTTTAAAAAGCGTGTGGAATGCTCACCTTTAGTAAAAAATATTTTCATTTTTGTAAATTAGATTCCCTGTTGTAGATAAAATTTTGTACCCTACACCCCAAAAGAGTTATATATTTAGTTGCATATAATATGCTTCAATAAAATTTTCTCCTATTCCGCGGGGTACACGTGCACACTGTACATGCAGTGTACGTCATGATCGCATCAAAAAATTTACTCGTAATTTACACGAAGTTTCGGCAGGTTCTATTTCAGTCGTCCTTGGACCTTGGTATGCATAATACTTGCTCAATGGCCTGCTGTAAAACTACCAAGGATCGCTAGAAATTACCGTTATATCGACAGGACGTAACACTATACGTACTACGTAACTGATACAATTACATGTAACGCGGTACTTCTAGTGGTTCTTGAAAACTACGTGTATGAATTAATGCTATACTAAAGTGCGTATACATTACATCGTCTCTTTGGGTGTATAATCATGCTTTATTTTTGTATGCTTTTATTTATTTTACACGTACACGTACACTCATAGATAGCTCTTAAACCATGAAAAATTAATTATAAAGGTATGTCCTACCACATATATAGTACATGATGTACCTTTTGAACTGGATATAATAAAATAAAAGAAAACGGAGGCTAAAAGATCGATGGTTAAAAAACAACCATCTTCTAATAAATCTAAATATATATAAGCAGAAGATTGTATACATACGCGTGCAACTCTTTTAAGAGTCGTCGCTTAATGGAAAGGAATAGAGTGGGAGGATAGGTATCAGGTTCAAGTACACTGACCGGTCCAGTAGTGAAAAAGAGAGAATTGGAATAGGATTAGTAATGCAAGTCCCAGCCAACACGATGGGGCGGACGGACGGAAAGATGCAGGCCGGCAGTACACACAACAGCTGACAATGGGGAGAGAAATCCGGCCGACTCCGCATCGTACCGCTCTCCGATGGGCATAAAAATGAAGAGTCGGCATTGATTTTGCAGCAACACTATACATCAGCACTCGTCGCAAAGCAATAGAGCCTATAGAGCGCCTGCGGCCCCCCAATACAGATTGTCAAACAGAGGCAAAAGTGGCAACAAAAACACGGCCTTCGAGGTGAGCATTTGGACATTTGGACCGGCGCCTAGAAGATCGACCATCGACCCCGGACGTTATCGACAAGAGGCAGCGAGAGGCTGAGGAGCGACGCAAGGTAGGAGCCTAGGAGGGCCCTTTTGGGGGCCAGCGTACCCCACCATGTTTTGAAAGAAACTTCCTCAATACCGTCGAGTCGATTTAATCAGCAATATTTTTAGGACGATCAGATTTTCTGCATAAAAGCTGAATTTGCCTTGATGAGCATTCTATTAGTTAGAGGTACGGGTATATCAAGGTTTAAAGCAACTTGAATGACATCAGGTTGAGGGGGCCGTAGCCCAGTGGTCCAGCGCGGCGCTCTGATGTATTCTACCAATGGAGCACGCTCGATTCCAAGTGCAGTCACATTCATTTGGGGCTAAATTTGAATTTCGGCTTGGCTCTGCTCGTTTACGCCGTTGAAATCCAAATCCAAGAAGTGTACATGCATAACGATAAATAAAGTTAGGGCCTGTGTGAGTGTGTACCTGTGCGTATGACTGCGTACGTATCCGCGCACTTGTGTGCCTGCTCAGGTGAGTCGGCGGAATGGGCAGCAATGCCTCTCGCCGGTTGTGTGACAATGCTGTTTAAAGTGCGCCAGGGTGCACAGAGCCCCTGTGACTCTCATAAAAAATCAGATTGAAAGAATTTCCAGGAACTAAAGTGTCTAACACCTGACTATTTTTGAAAATTATGAATCAAGGGTTGGCAAACTCCGGCTCACCGCCTGCGAAGCCTCTCTACCCGCCTCTCGGGTCCTTTGAGACTTCACAAATAGCAATCCGGCCCACTCAAGATTTGTCTCTTCTCAGCTATCTTTTCCTCTCTTCTCCATTTCCTTTATCTCCTATCTGCACTCTCCCCTCTCTCCGCTAGATTCCATACCTGACCCTTGGGTTAAAACAGTTTGCCGAGCCCCGATCTAAATCATCACAAACGCACCGATCGCGCAATACACACTCGCAGAAAAATGAAGAAGAGATGCTGCGACGCGTTGCCCAACACAATGTCAAGGTGGAGAAAATGGCCAAAGAGGCTGAGCAGCGGCGTCGAGCTTACGGACACAAAGCTAATTGATTACTCAATGCAGAACTAGAAGGATTTAGATGATCAATGAATACTAATTAGCTTACAGCTTCTTATACGATCTATAAGTGCTCAGAGGAAGAGCTCAAAGCTAATAGTTGCACTTATTAGTAACTAAAAAGCAAACTAATTGTGCAAAATAAAAGACACCTGCCCGACCGGAAATAATTGTTCTTTAAATGCGTCAAATAGCACATAAAAAATGAATTGGGGGGAAACCCAAAATAACTGTCGAAACGACACGAAATTTGTGAGAATCGACAATTGGTGGCACAGCTTGGCACAAATATAACTATGCCAAGCTGTGCCAATTGGCACATGTGACACAATTAAGAATCAAATTTTTAATTGTGCACTGCTGTGCCACAACTGTGCCAGTTGTCTCAGCTATTTTTGAGTGCTTATAATTGTGCACAACTGTGCCATAAATGTACCATTTGGCACCATACGAGTAAATGTGCAGCTAGAAGCAGTTAACTAGCGCGTACTGTGCCATTTGGCGTAAATTCTCCAGACGAGTGAATTTGCAGTTTAAAGCAGTTGAACTAAGCGCATAATGTTCTATCTGATGCTGTTACAGTTGACCCGTTAGTCAACTACGAGTTATGAAGTGTATGAAGTAGCTAACATTTTGCGAGAAGTCCTTCTCATGTTTAAATGAGGGAAGACAAATTGAAAAGAGTTGTCAATGTAAATTAAACTTTAAAATAATGTCGAGCGCGAACATAAACAGATTAAAACAGTTGGAAAAAGGGATGTTGCATAAATACGTATATATTTAATGGGAAGTAGCAAATAGGACAAAAAACATGTATAAAACAGGAAAAAGGGGAGGCTGCGGAATTAAAAAATGCATACTAGAAGTTAACGGAAAGAAACATAACAGACAGCGGACATTGGACAGGAAACAAAAAACAACGTAATTAAAAAGCGCGGTGCATGAAAATTGTGGTGCCAGCCAAAGAGTTTACACTTCTAATACATTTGAAACTAAAACATGCAATGTAACAAATTAACTACTGAGTCGACTACACGTGGCACAGGATTTTAATGTAACAACATGTATACATCTAATGTATTAATTTAAAAAGCACAAACAAACAACTAGATAAAAAACAAGCAATTAGTGAAACCAACTCCAATACCTCTGTTCCCCTATACTTTTCTAGTTAGACAACAAGTCTGATTCCTGGTGCTATTGTAATTTACGAGTCTGGAACTAACTATAGTAATGTAGTTGGTTACTTTATGTGGGAAAGAGCATATTTCCAGGGGAAAACAAAACCAGAAACATGAGGGAGACAGACCAAGCTAGACGGGTCCCGCATCTGCCAAACAAGTTTAGTTTTGCTAGATGCAACAGCAGATATCCCGCGCTCAGTCCTCGCGAGTGCATTAGCCGCCTCCGACTGCACAGTGTCAGTGACATTGGCAGCCGCACCTTGACGAAGTTTCTTTACAGGCAAACGTCCGGATTGCTTTTCACGCCGACTGACGGTGATGGAGCATCGGACGTAGGCCTTTTCAATCGCTTTCATTGGTTGGGATGTCGATTCCAGCCAGGTAGCAGGCGTGGCCGACCAGGCTCAGTAGCGCGACCGCTCAACGACGTTACCAAAATCTCATCGTCGCTGAAGCACCCCCGCACCATCTCGCGGAGAAGTGCATTGAGGTTGGCTGGAGTCGTTGGTTCTTGATATATCCTTACTGGCCGTGACCCTGGTCCGAGCGACGTTGGACGTAAAGGCGAAACCGATTGGCTGCAGAGGTGTTTTTTAAGGATTGAAGAGCGTTTGAGAGTAACAATAGGATATTTGCGCGATCATAAATGAAGGACTATTAATTTCTTACCGTAGTATAATTTCTTTCCATTGTCGTCGACCAGCATGTTGTCAACTGTGACGGCTGGGTCCACGAGCTGATCTAGATGGACGGCGAGATGCTGCGTGATCTGCTGCTTTAGTTCTTTTGTAATGGCGTCAATCAAACGCAGTTGCGCCATTTTCGAGCGTCTGAGCAGATCATGCCGCAAGTTGGGAGTGAAAACCTGCCGGTCATCTGCCAAAATCGAAGCTACTGACGTCGCAGCCTCAGTGCAAGTTGCACCGGGTGTGCGTCAAACAGTTTTGTTAGGTAATTAGTAATAAAAAAGGTTATTTGAGCCAAGTGTGCCAAGAAGGACAAAGACATATAACTGTGCCAAATGTCATTGCTGTGACACAACTGGTACAATTGTAGCAAGTGTGCCAAGTGTGCCAGTCTGTTTTAATAACCAATTAGCTATAAAAAGGATATTCGTGCCAAGTGTGCCAAGAAGGACAGTCCAAGACAGTTATATAACTGTGCTAAATGGTATAGCTGTGGCACAACTGGCACAATTGTAGCAAGTGTGCCAAGTGTGCCAATTGGTTTCATTGGCCAATTAGCAGTAAAAATACTATTTGTGTCAAGGGTGCCAAATAGGACATACATCGACATTTACAAACTGTGCCAAATGGCATAGCTACGGCACAATTGGTACAATTGTATCAAGTGTGCCAAATATGACATACAAAGACATTTATAACTCTGTCAAAGGGCATATTTGTGGCACAACTGGCACACTTACTGTTTTTGAAAGGACAAATATTTTCGGTCGGGTGATCCGATGTAGTTTTTGATGCTTAGATTAACATTAGATATAAAAGTACATGTAATACACCTCACAGCCTAGTCTATAAGACAGATAAAACACTGCACAGTTATATACGACCATGTTATTATCCGGGACTGTTTAACCAGAAATAAACTGTCAGAAAATATTTTCAAGCTTGATTTATTATGAATTATTTTTATTAACAAAAACAATTTCACACCGTTACTTTCCGACTATTGCATTTTAATGCTATTGAATTGCCAGTAACCAGGTACAAACTGATACCAAGGACCACTAGAAGTCACCGTTGAATTCATACTTTAGCACTAAATTATCTATACTAGTATAACTCACCTGTCTTACCTGGTATCTGTTCGATTAGAGGTTCGAATGACAAGTTATTCGAATTAGAATATTAAATATGATTTTTCTTAAAACTTTAGATTAGCTATACAGAACGCCAGTGTAAAGTCCTGACGATACAAAATAACTTCTAGTAGTCCTTAACTATTAAATTAATCATCAAGCTTCAAAGCTTTCTGTCTGGCCTGCTTCAGTCGCAGGCGTTCAAACCGGGCATTAGTGTGGGATTTGAACAGCGGATTAGCTTTCAGCCAGGATTCGTAAGCGGAGCGGAACAGCTGATATTCTTTGGGATCGACGGGGCGGCCACCGCAGGCCGAGCTGACCTCGGCGACGGCCAAGGAGGACGCAGAGGAGGCCGCTGCTGCGGGCAGGCGGTCGCGGCACCTGGCCAGTTCGGCCTCCAACAGGCGGACAACAGCCGGACTAGGCGGCACATCAAAGCCGGTCATCCGCCTCACCAGCCAGATTCTATAGGCCAAATCGTAGGGCTGGGCGGCGCTTAGCATAGCGTGAAACACGGCCTGGTCAGGCTGGGCCGCGTCGCGCGCCATGTCCGCCAGGAGGCGCTCGGCGGCCTCCTTGGAGCGGCAGGCGCCGCCCAGAGCCACGTAGGTGTCCCGGTCCGGCCGCAGGCCATTCGACCGCATCTCGTCCAAAGTGTCCGAGCAGTCCAGCCGGTTCCGAACCCGATAGCGGAGCAGGGCATTGTACAGGTTGGCCCCGCCGCCGGGAGTCGATGCCCGGTGGAAGCCGCGGCTCCGGCAGAGCCGCATCAGCGTCCGCTCAGCTTCCGGTATTGGCGGAAGCATCTCCATCAGTTCGAAAGCGATCGCCGGAGTTGGCTCGGCGCCGTCGGCTCGCATTGACTCGAGTAGGCCAGCTAAGCCGCCAATTAGAGTAAGGCGTTGCCATGGCAACCTGAGCGCATCAGGCGAGTCTGGCAGGCTTGGCAGCGGCTGACGCGGCCGGAGGAGGCTGAGCGGGCAGCTCAAAGCCAGAGCGGCTGGTGGCTGAGCCGGCAGTGAGAAGTCCAGCTCTGACTGCGGCAGTTCAGCAGCAGACTCAGCTACCGGCTGCCTCATCACTGTCAGATTCTGTGCGTCCAGCTCGGCCGACCAGCCGTCCTGCAGTCGCTGCATCGCGGCGCCAGCGCCGGAGCCTTTGACGTCGCCAGATTGGCCGTCGCCGAGTCGATTGGAGCCGGACCGCATGAAAGCCCGGGCTGGCGGCCCGGCCGCCGCTTCCGCCGCCGCCATGAGGCTCGGCTGACCGATGCCACAGGCTCGAAGGCACCTGAGATGGGGATTTGGTAGAGTTGCATCTGTGTTGCATCGTCTACCAAAAGCCGAACCAGAAAAAGAAATTGAGTCATATTCATTTTTTAAAATCTATCGTTCTGAGAAATTATAGCATTCTTGGCCTCATATGCAGTTAAGCAGACGCTTGCAAACAAACCCTCCCACAACCCATAAAGCGACGGTCAATAGCCCATTGGTCCAGTGTGGCGATCTGATGTGCCAGCGGCCCAGGCTCGATTCCAAGTGCAGTCACATTAATTTGCGGCTAAATTGGAATCTTGGCTTGGCTCTGCTCGTGCAATTAACGGCCGTGAGGGGGCCAACCCCCAAGACACAGTGAAGTGTACATGCCTTAACGATAAAAGAGACCAAATGATTTCTGCGACAGTTATTGGAAGACCTTTCCAGTTAGAAGTTAGACCAACCTGAGCAGCCGATGATAGTGATGGGCCGACAAGCGGCCGCCGAATGCCAGACGGAATCGGCGCCAAACAAGCAGTGCGATGGCGCTGCCGGAAGTTTTGTCGGCAAAGGCCGCCAGCAGCAGCGCGTTTAGCATTGTAGGCAGCGGGTGCTGCTGTCCAACGGATACGGAATCGTCGAATATCTGCAGTTGTTGCACAGTTAGTTTCAGTGAGATTTAAATAGAAATTTGCAAACATCACTTAGAAACATTGTTTTTCTATTGTGGCCACTAATAATAAGACTTGGGAGAGGAGCGGCATCTACTGAGGGAGCAGGGTAAGGGGAAGGGCCACCGTAGCAACAGCGGCACCCACAGCAGGACAGTAAAGGAGCAGCGGCAACCAACGCAGGACACTGAGGGAGCAGCGGCAACCAATGCTGCAGGACACTGAGGGAGCAGCGGCAACCAATGCTGCAGGACACTGAGGGAGCAGCGGCAACCACTGCAGGACACTGAGGGAGCAGAGGCAACCACTGCAGGACACTAAGGGAGCAGCGGCAACCACTGCAGGACACTGAGGGAGCAGCGGCAACCACTGCAGGACACTGAGGGAGCAGCGGCAACCAATGCTGCAGGACACTGAGGGAGCAGAGGTAACCAATGCTGCAGGACACTGAGGGAGCAGCGGCAACCAAAACTGCAGGACACCGAGGGAGCAGCGGCAACCAATGCTGCAGGACACTGAGGGAGCGGCGGCAACCAATGCTGCAGGACACTGAGGGAGCGGCGGCAACCAATGCTGCAGGACACTGAGGGAGCAGCGGCAACCAATGCTGCAGGACACTGAGGGAGCGGCGGCAACCAATGCTGCAGGACACTGAGGGAGCAGAGGCAACCACTGCAGGACACTGGGGGAGCAGCGGCAACCAATGCTGCAGGACACTGAGGGAGCAGAGGCAACCAATGCTGCAGGACACTGAGGGAGCGGCGGCAACCAATGCTGCAGGACACTGAGGGAGCAGCGGCAACCAATGCTGCAGGACACTGAGGGAGCGGCGGCAACCAATGCTGCAGGACACTGAGGGAGCAGAGGCAACCACTACAGGACACTGGGGGAGCAGCGGCAACCAATGCTGCAGGACACTGAGGGAGCAGCGGCAACCACTGCAGGACACTGGGGGAGCAGCGGCAACCAATGCTGCAGGACACTGAGGGAGCAGAGGCAACCACTGCAGGACACTGAGGGAGCAGCGGCAACCACTGCAGGACACTGAGGGAGCAGCGGCAACCACTGCTGCAGGAAACTGAGGGAGCAGAGGCAACCACTGCAGGACACTGAGGGAGCAGCGGCAACCAATGCTGCAGGACACTGAGGGAGCAGAGGCAACCAATGCTGCAGGACACTGAGGGAGCAGCGGCAACCAATGCTGCAGGAAACTGAGGGAGCGGCGGCAACCAATGCTGCAGGACACTGAGGGAGCAGCGGCAACCAATGCTGCAGGAAACTGAGGGAGCGGCGGCAACCAATGCTGCAGGACACTGAGGGAGCAGAGGCAACCACTGCAGGACACTGGGGGAGCAGCGGCAACCAATGCTGCAGGACACTGAGGGAGCAGAGGCAACCACTGCAGGACACTGAGGGAGCAGCGGCAACCAATGCTGCAGGACACTGAGGGAGCAGAGGCAACCACTGCAGGACACTGAGGGAGCAGCGGCAACCACTGCAGGACACTGAGGGAGCAGCGGCAACCACTGCAGGACACTGGGGGAGCAGCGGCAACCAATGCTGCAGGAAACTGAGGGAGCAGCGGCAACCAATGCTGCAGGAAACTGAGGGAGCGGCGGCAACCAATGCTGCAGGACACTGGGGGAGAAGCGGCATCCCATAAAAACAATGAAGTAAGACAAACCTTAAGCGCCTCCTGCACTAGTCCATTCTTGGCGCAGGCTAGCACAGCAAAATAGTACACGTATCTGTGCTGCTCCCCTCCGCCCCCAGCCTGCTTGGAGTCTTCGCAGAGCGCGTGATAATAGCGACAGGCCAGCTCGCCCGCCACCCGGTCCGGAGTGCCGTCATAGTAAGAGGCCTTAGCCAGAGAGTGCAGATAGTGACAATGGGTCGCATAGTTGGGCTCCACACCGGCTGAGCGACACCTGAATTGAATTATGATTCCATAATAAATCTTTATTAGTCTGGATTAAACTCTCAAAGTCTCTAAACATTTGCTCGATTCAATCTCGATTGTAACAGCCATTCAGTCAGTTCAGTCACCTAGGCTAAGAAGCATCCCAGAATATCAATGGCATCGCCGCAGGTAACACGTACAGGTAAAATAGGAAAGAGGTGACTCCAGACGACTCTAAAATGATGAGATGTCACGGTAAAAGTCGTCAGAAAGTCACTTAAGAGTCACTTTGAAGCGTTTTATTGTCAGAGATTCTGAAAACGACTCTTGGACGGTAGAGTGGTATCTGAGGCAGGACCTTTAAAGCTTATTTAAGTACTGAAATTGTTTTTAATTGCTAGTAAAAAATATTTAAATTTAAAACTAGCGGGTAAAAAGCGCGAGTATATCAAAAATTTGCCTCGGCAGCTAATTAGTTATCAAAAACCTTTATTTTTACGAATCATAATCAGGCATCGCACCTATTCATCACCGCCTTAACCTCGTCGTAGGCGCCAACCGAGGCCAGGTGTCGCATTGTCTGATTCATTATTCGCCTAGTGGGCAGGAATCGATCCTCGCCGATCATGTCTCGATGCAGCAGGCGCACAATGCCGGCCGTGTCGCCGGCCTCCGCTAGCTTGTCTAGCCGTCGCAGATACCAGCCTTCGTCGTGCTTCCTGCCGACTCGCGCTAGAGGCCGATGATCGGGTAGCCGGTCCTCGTCAATAATAACTGTATCGTCTGGCGCCGATTCCGACATAGCGTCGGCGGCCTCTTCTAGGCCGAGCTCGATGTCGATCCGGGCGGATTCGGGCGGCTCTACTAGGCTGCTGGTGCGGGCCAGGGCGCCGAATTCGAAGCCAGATTTGTCCGTCCGCATCGGCTGCTGTTGCTGTTCAACCCGACGCCGATTGGCTTTGTTCCGATTGGCCAGCTGTCCAAATCGAAACGCGCTGCTGGAGTCCTCCATGGTGGCCACGGAGCTGCTGCCAAGCCGGCGACTGGCCGCAGCCACTGTCCTGGTGGCAGATGATAGGCACAGGCGACAGAGCAGCATTAATGCAGAAAGAGTTTATTTTAGTTTTATTTTTATGGCTTTAAGATTGCATGTTAGAGGTTGCATGAGAGATAGCCCTTGAGTAATTGCTCAAAAAGTAGAGTTCCCACGTAGCTAAGGATACGGTTACAGGAAGTTACAGACACGGAGATTTTTTTATTTCCTAAGAAATCCTTAGTCCCTGGGGTTGGAGACTTAAGCAACGGATTTTCGATGCCACATGCATGTTTTCTTGTTGGGGCTTAAGTTAATATGAGTGCAGTTGCAACCATTGCAGTTCCAACCAGTTCCAACACTCTTGTCAACTCCGACACGAAAGCGTTGCTTCTTGTCGATATGGTTTCCTCCTCGTAATATGCAGTTCCATATTTGAATTTGTCACTAATTGTTTTGCTGAGCTAGTTAATCTACTGATTAGTTGTGACTCGTACTTGAGTAGTTTTGGGCTGGCTCTCTGTTTGTCGGAAGCTACAAACCAGCAAGTCACTTCTGTTCGCGGTTACAGTTTCTAGTGACTTTGTTTTTTATAGGGTTCTTTTTCTCCCCGAATTTGTAGCCGGAGGTACTTAATTTTCAATTTGCAGCTATCTTGATGATCGATAATATTGGTGCAGAACTTAGAGCTTAGTTGCACGTCCAGTGTCGCATTGGGCAGTGTTACAATCCAGTTTTAATTATCTGTTATTCAATTGATCAGTTTTCTATGTCTTCCCTCTACAGATCCTGGCTCTTCGCATAGTCATCGAGGAAGCGAAAGGGCCGTGCTTCCAATGGTGTTTCGTGCTTACAGCATGCCAGAGAGGCTGATTACAGCCGTCATGGCACTGTATCATAGCACGATAGCTGCTGTGCTGACACCGGGCGGCTTGTCGGATTTCTTTGAGAATCCTCTCGAGTGCTTCAGGGAGATACGCTTGTGCCGTTCCTGTTCGTCCTGGTGCTGCGGACTACTCTCCCTTCTAACGAAGACGGCTGCAGCGATGCGTGGGTCGACGCCAACTGGAGAGGCGGCTCAGCGTGCTTGGCTACGCCGACGATCTCGCCCTGCTGCCCTCGACCGTCGAGGGCGCCCAGCGCCACGTTCGCGAGGACCTGCGACGTCGCCGCGGACTTGCCTGGGCTGCCATCCGCTCTGCAAGGGCTGTCGTGAAGTCGGAGGCAATGCCTGGTCGCCAGAGGGCGGCGATATTCCAGGCGGTGATCGAGACTGTACTGTCCTACAACGCCTAGATCGGTACGCTGGCGGAATCGCTTGAACAGCAGGTCGATGCAGCGCACGCCCCCTTCATGATTGGCTACGAGCAAGTCACTCACTCTATCGCCGGAATGGCCTGTCCCGTCCCAGCGAACTGTTGCACCGTCGGTGCAGGAGGTGCTGTCGCTGACGCCGCAGGCACCCTACCGGCGAGGACAGGCGTGCGCACTCGACCTCAAAAAGCCCTATTACGAGTGCGAGGCTCATGCAGTACCGAATATTATACAGGGCAGTGTATTACATTGTTAACGTAAACGAGAACGCAAAGGCAAAATACAAAGCAATGAATGGTTTGAGAGGGGTATGGGCATGGCTAGTGCTCACGCAGTTTCTCTCTGCAATTTTTAGGCAACCATCAACCACCACTGCACCCCAAAGCATTTGCTGCGAGTCTTCTGTCTCCTGTGTTCGCAGGCTCGCTGACTTGGACCTCAAACCTCAGCTTCGGCATTGAGGTTGGCTAGTTTAAAGATAGTCTGTTTGCATAGTGTTCATATCACAAAGTATCTATTGAAATATTATTCCAATCTAATCACTTATACAAATACTTGATATCTATTATAACTAAAAATAATATACAACTTAAATTTTTTAAAAGAAATTAGACAATTATAAAAGTATACTACTAGGTCTAAGATAGATTGAAACCCTTAAGTGATTTCATTATGGATTACTAGCAATCTAGTGCCCCCTTCAGGGCGCCCAATAAGCAAGGAGCAAAAATTATTCATGTAAATTCATTAGAAAAGCATATTTTCATAAATTAAAATTTTGATTTAATTAAAATTTGACTTTTGGAAGTGTGTAAAAGAGTGGCGAAAAATAAACTAATTTTTGCTATATATACATGCATTTTGTTCTGTATAAGCAGTATATCAAGAGTAAAAAGTGAGTTTTGGTCATACAAAACTTTGTTTTTCTGAATTTTGATTTTAGAAAATTTCAATTACCATTTTGGAAAGTTAGCAAATTTTAATTTTGACAGAAAATGATTTCTAATAATCCTAAAGCGCATTAAAATAACTTGACTCTTTTTCTAAAGCACGCATCCACAAGTTTTCAACATTTATTCCAATAGGGACACCAAGTCATTTAGATTAAATGTCACAAAACAGTTATGACATAACTAATTTCAAAGGCAAGTCAATATTAGTTTCAATTAACATTGGCAATATGGTTACATAATGTAAATCAAGTTTAATGCTACATTCTTCTACACTATATTTTCAACACTATAATGCAATTCCAATTGATGTTAAAATTTTTAGCTAGTACACAAACAATAAATAAAAAGCCTTGTATAATGCAATCTTTATCAGAACCAGAATTCAGTCAGTTTTTTTAACATTTTTATAAAGTATTTCAAATTGAAAAGTCCATTTGACCTTTGAAAAAAACATGTTTTTTTATATTTAATCACTTTAGCATTGAGAAATTACTTAGCCAAGACATATGTACCATTAGGGGAAATTTATACATAAATTTGAAAAAGTTTCTTAAAGTTTGAAGAAAATTGGTTTAATCATTTTTCTCTAATTAAAATTAGATAGCAAGTCAATTTGCCAAAAGTTGATCTGCCAAAAGTCAATTTACTAAATGTAGGTTGTTTTGCCAAAAGTTTTTTGTTAAACAAATAAACAACAAACAACAACAAAATCAATCTTGTATAAGCCTACAATTATTTGTTTTTTTAACTGCTATTGAACAATCTGGACATCCTATGTACAGCTAATAAATCTTTAATAATTGTTCATGAGTTTAAAGTGGCAAGGGAAAGGCAGAAAAAGGTAGGGGTAAAGGCAGCTACTACCTACTACTTACTGTCATATAATGTAGAAAATAAAAAAATGTCTATTGATACAAATTGTCTAAATTGCCATATACTATATAGCCTATAAATGGCAAGTTGTTAGGCAAAAAATATTTTCTTTATATTTTACAATTAAAAAATTGTACTAGCAAAGAGAAATATTCTGTAATTAATAATGAATTAAAATAATTTTAGGCAATGACAGCCAACAAATCAAATTTATGATATTTAACATGTTATCAATCAAGTTTTAGCAAATTGACTTAAGTTTTGCAAAAATATATTTGGCAAATCATCTTTTGGCAAAAAAAGTTTTTTTGCAAATTATCTAGTATTCATAAATCATATAAAATAGATTTTTATCTACCAACAAGACATTTTTTAGTATATGGATTATATTAGACATTATATAAAAAAAAGAATTTAATCAAACTTAAACTAAGCCATAAACAATAAGCAACTATCAGCAAACTATTTTGATATAATTATAGTACTCCTAGTTCTAGTCCTATTCTGTGCATATTTTAAACCAAAACCACTAGCCCTAAATTAATACAATTTTATATTTAGTAGGTCCCTACTGTTATGCATGAAAAGAAGTTGACTTTGCTTGTTAATTTTCCTTTCTAAAATCGAAATTGATAGCTTTATTGTTAAATTCCCAAGTGTCTCACTTAATATTATATTACATTACAATACATATATTATAATATTACATATTATATTATATTCTAAAGATAATACTTGATGTTATTGTTAGCCTCTCTCTTGTAATAGTACAATTAATTGAATGCCAGTTAAATAATAGTAGTTTATCTGTTTAGCTAAGTAGTCTAGCCTAGTTAGTATTAACAGTTTATCATTAACTTAATTTACAATAAGTAAGGAATAGAAACTGGTGCGTTTTCAACAACCACCGCATACATTAATTTTCAATTTTCATTAAATGAAGTTTCACGAGTCGATAATTTTTCAAAATTTAAACTTTCTTCTGTGGAGTTAGAAGATTTATATTCATTAAAACAAAGTGAATGTTGGTTAAGGGGACGCCGTATGCTGTTCTTTACTTAGTAAATTTAAAAGTTAGGCTTCTGTGTATAGTTTTTGCACCGATTGATGTAGAACTGAAAATATTAAGACGATGGGACAGGGACCCAGGGACGAAGGGCAACACTTTTGCATTTGGTTAAGACCAAACCCAAGGACTATTCAAGTAGTAGCAGTTGAGTAGTCTTTGGTATTACTGTACAGAACTTGGGCACCATGCCATAAGCAGTCCAATCTACCGAAGTGCCGCTTACCGAAAGCATGGGCACTGAAATGAAATGCCTGGCAAGTGTCAACCCTCTCAGTGGAACTATAATAACAATATCTATCTATCTATCTATCTATCTATCTATCTATCTATCTATCTATCTATCTATCTATCTATCTATCTATCTATCTATCTATCTATCTATCTATCTATCTATCTATCTATCTATCTATCTATCTATCTATCTATCTATCTATCTATCTATCTATCTATCTATCTATCTATCTATCTATCTATCTATCTATCTATCTATCTATCTATCTATCTATTTATCTATCTATCTATCTATCTATCTATCTATCTATCTATCTATCTATCTATCTATCTATCTATCTATCTATCTATCTATCTATCTATCTATCTATCTATCTATCTATCTATCTATCTATCTATCTATCTATCTATCTATCTATCTATTTATCTATCTATCTATCTATCTATCTATCTATCTATCTATCTATCTATCTATCTATCTATCTATCTATCTATCTATCTATCTATCTATCTATCTATCTATCTATCTATCTATCTATCTATCTATCTATCTATCTATCTATTTATCTATCTATCTATCTATCTATCTATCTATCTATCTATCTATCTATCTATCTATCTATCTATCTATCTATCTATCTATCTATCTATCTATCTATCTATCTATCTATCTATCTATCTATCTATCTATCTATCTATCTATCTATCTGTGAAATATAGGCTCATTTTCATGAAGAAAGATACATCTACGTTTCAATACGTTTAAATTCATCCGCAAAATATGTAGGCACAACAAAGATCTCAACAAATGTCGATGATATATGTTTTCTGTCTCAACATGATGCCCATGCCAACAACAACAAAAACAAAGTACGCTGTCAGGTGGAAAAAACCAGCGTCACAGGGCACGCTTCAGAGCCTGGGCGCGAACAAAGGCCGCACCGCCGGCAGATTCCGGGGCGCCAGCGTTGGCCAGCAGGCAGTCGACGAAACGCCGAGTTCGGGCCTGGCCGCGCCGGTAGGGTGCCTGCAGCGTTAGCAGCAGCACCTCCTGCACCGGCTGCGAGCAGTAGGACTCGGCGCGGATGATGTGGCCTGCCAGCTGGAGTCGCCGAGGTCGCAGCAGTTCACTTGGACGGGCCAGGCAGGCGCGGCGATAGAGTGCCGCGTTAGTGATCCGCTCGTCGCTGATCTTAAAGGCGGCGCGCAGCAGGCCAGGCACCCATGCCATGGACCACTGTAGTGATTTGTCATGTAGTCCGTCTTCTACAGTGGTCCTTGGTGTACATTACATCCATTACATATGTGCATACATGTATTACACCGGCGACTCGGCCTATTCGAGCACGGCGTTCATGTAAGTGGCTCGTCAACAAGTAGGTCACTGCTGTCCGCTTGACAGACAGCAGCACGCGGGAGTGAGCAGGCGCTTGAACTAGCTAAACCCGATTGCGACCGTTTAAGAACAACAAAATGCTCCAGGTAGGATGGATAATCGCGGGTGCAATAAAAATCTTGTTAAGCAAACAGATGAGGGCTCAAAATCTTAACTACTGATAGATGCTTTCATTCTTGTCCATCGTGTATTTTGGCAACATTCTAAGAGAATAAATTTGGAAAGAAAGCTCGCAGCTTTCTGCGATCGCAGTGAGACATTTAGTTGCCAGAAGAAACACCCACGACTACTAGGATAAGAAGTTTTCAAAGGTTCGAATAGAGAAGTTAGCTGTATCGATAGCAGTTATATTGGCCAAAAACCATGGGATAAGTTTTCTGAGTTCATTTTTAACTCTCACAAAGTTCACAATCAGGCGCTGATTAAAACAAACAACCGTCTTGACCATCTGGTTCCTAGGTCACCAGAATGGCAATGTAGTCCGCGTGCTGAATTGTTGAACTCATTGACTGTGTCGGATCGGTGCTGTAGACAATTGTCGGGATGGGATTAGTCGATCTGTACATGGCGCACACATCGATCTGATTGTCTAAGACAGCCATAAAATTGCGGTCGTTGCTGCAGCCATTATAATCAATATTGATAAAAAATCTTCGTTCATTTGTCTTATCCGTGGCTCCTTCAATAGAAAAGTAGTTCGTGTTCATTGACGACAGGCTGGTCATAGGCCAGCTCTGCACAAGGCGCTCCTTGCTGAACCAATTCAGGCTGGTGACACCTGGAGCATTTGTGCCAACATCGAACACGAGTCTCACAACAACGGCGGAGTTCTTGTACAGCTGCACGATGAACTGCTTGAAAGTCAGTCCAGAGATCAGACGCTGCACATCATCGAGCAGACCGGAGCGGAAGGTGTCCAGCATGGCGGCCGCGTCAGGGTGCATTGGCTGCACGCGTCCCGTCAGGTCGAGATGGTGGGTCGGTCAGCACCTCCCATACCTTTTGACCGCAGCCGCTCTTCACGCTCATGACGACGTGCTCAAGAGCCGTCAGTCCGACTGGCATGAACACGGTGCAGTCAGTTGTACACAGCTCGTAGCGGGGGCACACAGCGGCTGTCACGTGACACGCGTCTTCACTTGACGACGTCATAACTGCAGCGGACTCAGCGGCCGACATTGAGGCGTAGAAGCTGCAGGTTCGCTCACTGGCAGCAACGATGATCGAGCCCGGATCAGCGCACACCGGCTTAAAGGAGTACCTCAGGTATTGCAGGCTGCGGGCAGCTTTGGCCGCCGCAATAAGCAGTAGAATATGAAGAGAGAAATTTTGCTGTAGCAGCATATTGAGTTATTGCTCTAGCAGACCAGTGCAAGCTCCTGGCGCTTAAGGATTTTATCAGAAATTTTTATAGAAATTTCATCCGTGTCTCCGTGCAGGGCCGTGAATTTCTAATGTAATGACAGGTTATTGACAAAAGGCTGAAATTTGATGGACAAAGCTCCGGGTAAAAGCCAGGATAGAAATTAAAAGATAGAAATGCAAAGAGTCACTACTAACTATCTTCATCGTCTGTAAAGCCATAAAAGTTCTGAGGCAGGAACTTTTTGTTTGGGCTCTGTTTTGGCAACTGAACGCTGCACTAAGTAGAGGCATGAACGAGTATTCCACTAATGACTAGTGCTCCATCATTCCTCATTTCCTCTTCACTGCAATATGCTATCGCCCTGGCCTCCACAATCTTTCTATTCTCAACCGTTGCACAGCAGTTTATGGCTGCATAGCAACTTGTTAAACACATTCAGCCCAACCTGAGTCTGGGAGATGCACTCTTAGACTATAAGCTAGATGGATGAAGTTATCGAATAAACAACTATTTCTCATTTACTAGCACTCTACCTACCTCATGGTCCATAGGTGTAGCACCCGTGCCTACCCTGCATGGTCCTTCGATACAGAACCTGTGCCTACCCTGCATGGTCCTTCGATACAGCACCTGTGCCTACCCTGCATGGTCCTACTAAAAATAAAACTAAGAATTAGAATCACGTTTTAATTAAACAAACAGAAAATAAGTACGCGTATGTTAGAATAAAACGCAACGAAAAAGTGCCCGATTGTCACAAGAGAAATCTAACCATTTTAATCGTATTGAGGCTAAAATAAAAAAAATGCACCGGAAGCTTAGACTAGACTATTTTAATTTCGAGCAAAGTTCGCTAACCCGAAATTCACTGACAAATCCAACTATCAAGGCTTCAGTAAGATAGAGGCAATCAATTCCAAACTACAATTTATCCAGACTAAGAAGAACCCCAGGTGCTATCTGGATGCTCTCAGAAAATGTCAAGTTACATTTCCATGACGACAAGGGCCGAATGGTATCTAAACTAGGTTTAAAAAATTCTGCCGTTTGGATTTGATTTTCTTCCACTCACCAGCGTTGCTAGGTAGCACATCTAGCGGCCCCTGGAACCAATTTGCACTGGCTGACCCAGTGCTCTCATTTTTGTCTAAGTTGAGACAATGACGTTTCAGTGCAACAGAAGAAAAAATCTAATATTTTTAAGAACTGCTGCCACACAACACAAGTGGCGTTATTCCCTGCAACCCAAACAGCAACAATTGAAAAGAAGATGAAGGCAATTATTAAATGAAAATTCGAAATCAGCATCAA